>JARVJO010000001.1:29036751-29057038 GCA_031762555.1 Cynodonichthys magdalenae
GCCCGTGCGCGTAGGGCATCACCTCGCGCAGCCCGTCCATGGCCAGGTTTAGGTCGTGCATGCGCTTCCGCTCGCGGCCGTTAATTTTGAGCCTGAGCTGGTACATCTCCTCCTCGGTCACCTGCTTCTTCAGCTTGTACTTGTTGCTACTGCTGCTGCTGCTGCTACTGCTGCTGCTGCTTCCCACGGACACGGTCTTGGCGTCTCCAGAGCGCAGGAGCTCTGCGCTTGTCATCTTCTGGCGCTGCTGCTCGCCGCTCTGCGTGGAGGAAGTGACAGACGAGCCCACGTGGTGGTGATGGTGGTGATGATGGTGGTGCGGATGGTGGTGGTCGCGGAGAAACATGCCGTCCATGTCCGGTGAAGAAGCTCTACTGCTCGGGCTGGAGTCTGAATTCATTTTATGGGTTTGCTGTGAAGTTTGTTGGGTAGGAGGTCGCTGCTGGCTTCCTCCCTCTCTGCTGTCACTCTCTCCTCTCCCTCCCCTCTCTTCATTCACTCAGTCTCTCCTTCTCGAGGCCGCTCTGGTCACCTGATGTTGCCTGTGCGCCTCCTGTCCCGCTCTGCTGTCCTTCTGATCGCACCAGTCACCACTTTGCTTCTGGCTGCCGCCTTTCTCTCTCACTCTCACTCTGTGTGTATGTGTGTTTGTGTCTGTAACTCTGTGGTGAGGAGGACACTCATAGCGCGTATTTATACACGCGGACAGACAAAAGCGGCTCTACCATTCAGAGGGATGACGTGCCGGTGAGAAAGGGGCGGTGTGCGCTGACTGTCCCAGTGACCGCGGCGCGCAGCTTTCACTGCCATTGTCAGAACGCTGCTGGGGGTCAAAGCTCTCCTTAGCTCAGACTTAAAGCAGCTCTTATGAGATTTTTAAAATTTTTTTTTGCTTTATTCACACAATAAGTTTTTTAAGCTACATTTCGATGCAGTCATCGGAGCTGAAATTTACGCACAAACTCCCTGTTGGCACAAGGCGCAGGATGGTTTTCTAAATATGCTGATAGAAGAGGACCCATAACTCAGTTCTCTCCAGCTTCACATGAACTGATTGGGTTCATCAGGCGGTAAATATTTAAAAACAGATTATCCACGCGCAAATGACAGCGACAAAATAATTCTCCCATTCAACAGCTCGAGCTATAGGGACGGAGGAGGACGATCCCGCTCCGAGCAAGGGGTCCCTGCTGCCCATAAGGCAACATGTGCGTGTTAGAGTTGACCAGATTTGTAACTCATAAAACTGTCACAAAAAGTAATACAGATTTATTATTATTGTTGTTATTATTATTATTATTACTATTATTTTAGCCATTCCAAACAGAACAATCATTTTGTTCCATTGTTAACCAGCAGGTTTTCTTCTTTTTTATTTTCATCTTTAATTATTAAAATTGTACAATGGAGAAAATGAAAAGCTTCAGTAAAAACATACAAAACATTATTCCACATTATCTAAAAATGTTTTTTATAAGAGGTATTCTTGTGTGCCATGTGTTTTTTTTAAACAAACTTTAAAATGAGCTTAAATCGACACTGTAAAGTTGACACCAACAGAAACACACACATCCTTGTACTTGCATTAAACTGAGGACTTTGTATTGGCGTCCATTCATTTTTGTAACTGCATTTATACCTAAACCAGACATTTTCCCTAACACTCACCATTACTAGTCTAAGGCTAACCCTAATCTGAACCAAAATTTAATTCATACCATACCTCTAAACCAGTGGTGTCCAAAGTCGGTCCTCATGTACCGGTGTCCTGCATGTTTTACCTGCTGCCCTGGTTCAACACAGCTGAACCTAAGGAGTGCTTAATTAGTGGGCCTCTGCAGACCTTGATGGCAAACTGAGAAGGTAAATCGTCTATTTGAATCAGTTGTGTTGAAACAGGGACAAATCTAAAACTTGCAGGAGACCAGCCGTTGAGGACCGGAGTTGGACATGCCTGATCTAAACCTAACTAGTAAAGTGCAGTATAGCTGCAAAAAAATGAGGACGGAGAAAATGTCCTCACTTCCTGAAAATGACCTCACTTAGTTGGTTAAAAACCCAACAGGTTCTCACTCTGTTGCAGAAACAAGTACACACACACACGCACAAAACTAATGCTGTTGAGAGAAGATAAGTAGTTTTAAAAAATAATTAGGGTCAAAACCATTTGAGCCATTTCAAAGAAATGTGTTGAAATAGCTTGAAAATGATGAACAAATTAGTCAGACTCTTTAAAAGTGTGTCTGTGTTACAATATTTGGACAGCACACCAAACTGACTGTATTATTGTCTTTTGAGCTGCTGAGAGCCTCTCTCTGTTCTGAAGGGTCCACTCCAGATCTGTTTTGTGGAGGTGGAGTGGACGAACAGGCCACCAACAATAACACATGAGCCGGAGCTCAGCACCTCAGCATCCTTCCAGCCATCCATCTGTCCCTCCGTCCGTTCCCTTCTGCACCCACCCACCCTGCGTTTCAAACCTGGATAATAACGTCTGTCTCTGCTCCAATCACACCCCCCAAGCAGAACAGTAAAAACCTGGATTCACGGCCTCATTGTTGGCCCAGCAAAAGAGCCCCTCCTCAGAAAGGTGCTGCCAATGTGAAGAAAAGCGCTGCTCGGCTTTGCTCTCTCCTGGTGGCATTTGAAAGTGTAAAGCTTTGAATACCAATTGCTTGAACTGGACATATGTGAATCCGCTGTAAGCCTACTAATCCTGTCCCCAAGTGTTTCTTTGTGTGTGGGGCAGCCTCGCACACCCAGGAGAAAGTGTTCCTAATCCGGCCAATGTGGAGAGATGTTTGAATGAGGGGGACGTTTGGGTGTGTGTGTTGGGTATCAGTTTGTGCAGAAGCATTCAAAGGGCTTCTTTTGCCTGTGTGTTTTGGTGTTTTCCAGTGTGTGTGTGTGTGTGTGTGTTCGTATGAAGCCTTTAGCTCCACACCACCAGGACACTGGCCTAAATGAAGGCAGTTGTTCGCTGTTCATTCAGTCTTCTGTAGCAGCAGGTCGCCCATAATGTGCTCTTTTCACTGCAACAGCGCCTCACCTTCCTTTCATTCCTCTGTTCGTATCTCTTTATTGCTCTTCTTCTCCTTTTTCTCTCCTTCGCTCTGCTTCTTCTCTTTAAAAAAAAAATCAAGCTTTGATTCACAGTCTGAACTCTGACATGTCAGGTTTAAACCACCTGGAATTTTCTAAAAGTTACCTTTCAATGAGACAGATTGAATTCATGTTGAGGCCGGTGGTTTTAACACTACAACTCAATGTTGCAGAGACAAACAGCTTTTCAGATGTTTAATTTACAAATCAGTCTCTAAACTGTGTTGTTTTTTTTCATGGAGGTTCTGCCTGTTCAAAGTCAAAACTAAAACTCTTTAAGCATCTCAGAGTTTTTCTGCTGATCCTGAGCTCTTCTTCATTCAGTCATTGCTGCTGATTGAAGAAACATAAGTCATAAAGTAAAAGCTGCAGCATCAGCAAATGTAAAAATCTGATTTAAACAAACAAACAAACAAACAAACTCAGTGTGTGTCTGAGCCTCAGATTAGGATATTCAGCTTGCCTCATATTTCTGAAGTTGATCCTCTGGAGATTTATTTTATTAGCTTCATTTTCAAGACCATTTTAACAAATTTGACACTTTAGTCAACAGAAACAAATACAAATTTATACTTTATGTAAGCCTTAAGACACATTAAATTTCAAAATTTTTCTTTGTTACTACACTGTGTTATTTTATGTATATTGTTATTTTATTTTGAGATTTATTAGATATATAGACACGATGAACTTTATTGGCTGAAAACACATCGTCCCCCTTCAATAAAAAATGTATTTTATGTTTTTAAAAAGTTCAAATTTCTATGGTAAATTTCAAAAGTTTGAAGATATAACTGTTATTTTAGTCCATGTTACTCTAAAGTACAGCTCAGAAGCACTAATAAAACTATATTTTCTAAAATGCTTAGATGGAGAAAGTAAGTTAAACAATATTCAGTTTTTTGCAACATCTTCACTGGAAATACTTTGCTCTTCTACAAGTTTCACCCCTGTCCTTTTATTGTTGTTTTGAAAATGTTGTTGCTGCTGGAAGCTGGTTAGTGGTTATTTTAATCACCATTACACTTAAAATAAACCTCTTAACTTGCTGTCTACTCCACTGCTGTGAGAAACATGGATTTCTAGTAATTAATGTTTCATTTAGTGCTTCAGCTCCAGGATTCGTTCTGCCAGTTTGAGTCCCACACTTACAAAATATTTAATAAAATTACTTGCTATTTCTTCATGGCTATCAAAGTTATCATCCTTATTCGTAAAATGCTTAGGGAAGCTAGCATGACTGGAGTTTTCCTAATTACATTCTTTAATATATTCCATATAACTTTAATATTATTTTGTTATAGTTTGCTATAATCTAACCTAGCTAGCTGTAGAATAACTGTAAATTTATTCTTAGATTTTTTTTGTATTATTGTTCTTCCTCTATTGATTTGTGCTTTATAAAAGCTCTGTAAAGTCTGTCCCCTTTTTAACAGGCATTTTCCAGTCCATTTAGGGCTTCTGTATATTTACTTTCATGAATAAACTTTTTCTTTGGATGGGTTTTGTCATGAAGTGATTTTATAATATTCAGAAATTATCATATGCTTTATCAATGTAATTTTCTTTTGACACTACAATCATAAAAACTAATTGTCAAAGAAGTAAAAACAAAAGACAGAAGTGGTGTCAGTAGTTTCAGTTTCAGTGCTTGAATTTACCTGATCTGGTGGTTGAATTACCTCTTCAGCACTTCCCTCAGTTCTGCTGATCCGCCGTTTATTTAAACCAGGTGTGTTGATTCAGTTTGTGGCCCTAAAGAACCAGGACTGGACACCATTGCTTCACATTTTACTATTGTTTGTAGACTCTATTCATTTCTTCATGGGGGCCAATTCATGTACATGTGAGACCCCCCACAAAAAAAAAGAAAAAAAAAACTTTAGTAGTTTTATGAGGAGTTCTTAACTTAGCATCACAGGATTTTTCAGACTGAATGTTTCATCTTCATTTCAACATAAATGTTTTTTTCCTTTGAAACCGTCGCTCCATAGATCATTCAACTAAATGTATGTGGATGTATAGCTCTTTCATTTTGCTCCTCAACGTCACCATCAAACCACAGTTTGAAGTTTCAGAGAGGAGATTTCACAGAGGTTGAAGCATTTGAACGCCAGATGGAGGACAGCGACGCAAACACTTCCATCTCAGGCCGAATCCGACCGGCCGTCGTCAAAGAGAGTTCTGAGATTTCATTTCTTCAAATGAGTCCTGAACTTCTGAAAAGTACAACTCTGACAAAGTGTTGGGGCAACTTTCAAAAACCTGATTATTTCCCTTCACAAATTTCTTTGAGTGTTTTTTGTGTAAAAAAATAAAATAAGAATATCAATAAGATTTCTCATTTTTTAAGAAGTAAACAAACCTTCAAATTATAGCAAGCATTTAATTAAAGAGATGATCAAACGGGTAAAATCTCGGTAATTACAGACCTCACAACCGTCTCTGCCAACATGAATATTGACGTCCTAATTAATATTGGTGGGGCTGTTTTGTTCTTGGAAGACACTGGCGTTAATTAGGCAAAAACAAGTTAAATTAACATTTCAGTAATGAAGAAACATACCTTCATGTTCTTATTTCTTTCTGTCTGAACACACTGATTCAAATTTGGCGTCTTAAAGCTTTAAGAAGCGATGATGTTTTCATGCAGTTTTCTTCCAAACCATTAAAGTTTGAACTTGAAAAATCTTCACTGCTGTGTAAAAAGTTAGAATTAAGTTTAGATCCTTTGCTTTATTGTCTAATAACGGCAGAGTTCATTGGGTTTATGGTAATTAGGTCAAAGAAAAAGCTTCATACTTCTAGTCAGTTTGTTCTTTATTAGTTCAATGTTGAAGCAGACACCTTTTATCACTACTAAAATATGTTTAGGGTTTTAACCCCCTTTTTCTGTGTATTTCTGAATATTTAAAACTATTTTTAAACCTGTCTTCTCCATTATCATCCTCTCTTTGGTCATCAGTCATCCTTATGCTTTTTAGACCAACACACATCCTTTTAGGCTACTTCCATCAAACTGAGGACTTTGCATTGATTTCCATTACTTTTTATGAGTGCAAATATGCCTAACCCAGACGTTTTCCCTAACCCTAACCCTAACATTACTAGTCTATTTGTAACCCTAATTTTAACCAAAACTTAATTCACACAATACTTTTAAATTGAACTAGTAGTAGAACTGCCAAAAAAAAAAATAGTGAGGACTAGGAAAATGTCCTCACTTCTCAAAAATGACCTCATTTTGTTGGTCAGAAACATATGATGGTCCTTACTCTGTAGCAGAAACAATCACACACAGACACACATGCATGCGTGGTCAGTACGCTATGGGTATTGCTTTGATAACCATTAATTTCTAAAGCCTAACCCTGATCCCTGAGCCTAAAAGTAACCTCACAGGTACATACCCACCCTAAACCTAACCCCCAACCCACTAATGACATTTTCCCCAATGGGGACGATGGGGACTAGGCTTAGGTTTCCACAAGTAGTGAAAAATGGTCCCTACATAATAGGAAATACCCCCCCCCCCACACACACACACAGCTACTCACACCACCAGCACCTAACCAGCCTCCAGCTCAGCCCACCAGCTTTTTGCAACAAGATTCTCCTTTTAAATGTCTCTTTCAGCATCGGACAATCACTCCCTCCCATCGCCTCCTTTCAGGACGCAGCTTCCAGCCTCGCCTCCTCCCCTCCCCATTCTGCTCCCAGTGTCACTTTGTGTCCGCTTCACCCCCTTGTAATAGGTGCACATGACCAGAAAATGAAGCAGAGGCCTCTGCGAGGCGGGGAATTAAAGCAGGAGAGGAGGACAGATTAACGTGGAAGGTTTCAGCTGGTGTGAAGAGGTGAACTTAAACGAGCGGGGTTATCTTGAGAGAGGGAAGTCTGGCTTCTAAACATGCATTTATCTCAAACTTAATATAAAAAATAACCAAATACACAATGTTGTACTGATGAATATTAGCAAACAAGCTCTCGGAACCTGAGAAGTGCATGCAGGGCTGCAAATACACACTGCAAAACCCACTCCATTACAAAAATATTGCAGGGTGTTAGGCCTAGTTACTGTTCGATTATGACATCATTAACTCCTAATAAAAAACCCATTCAGAAAGCTCCCCGAGAGCGCTTTGTGCTCTCTACACTCTCACTTGGAGATTTCAAGAGGGCAAGCAAACAGAAACCATCCATGCTCATTATATTAGTCAAAACTCTGTCTGCATACTTAAAAGACAAAGGGTTCAAAATGAGATTTTAAAAATGGGTAAATTAAAAAAAAACACATCTACCTGATTCATTCAAACTCCAACTATCAAGTTAAGTTTATTTTCTATTTCAGAGAACCAACTGAAAAAAAGGAGTCCAGCAACAGGATAAAGCAGTAAGTGTTTATTTACAAGGAAATAAGAGATAGTGCCCAGGTTGGCTTGTGACAAAGTTTGTTTCCAAGAACAGAGTGTTGCTATTTAAGAGCAATGATAGCAGGTGAGCTTATATGGTGTTTTTTACTGTGACAGACTCAAGAGGGAGACGACCAGGATTCTGGGGATTGGCAGTCAGACCAAGGCCAGAGAGCAGCAGGTGCGGACCAAGAAGCAGGCTGGGGAGATGTTTTGCTGATGGTATGACATTGTTTGTAGGGAGCTGTTCCAAAAGTTGAGTGTAAGACAAGAGAAGTGTCCACCAAACCGAAGCAAGGAGATGACCAAGGGAGTGAGGAATGGAGGTGAAATCTGTATACACAAAGAAACAAGGATAAATTATCGCTAAGTTTTATGAACTACAAGAGCCGAACACGGTACCATTTATTGAACACTGTTCCAGCAAAGTGTTGTGACTCCAACCTGCCTTAAGTACAAGAAGGTCCTCATTAGGAGTGCTGCTAGTGCTAGGCTCCGCCCACTACTCAGGAACTGCAGAGAGATGGTTAATGACAGCCAAAAACCCCAGAGCCCCCAAACCAACAAGCTGATTTTAACCCCTGCTTGGGGGTGTTCATGCTTTGAAATATATGCTAACAGCTGTCATCTGCACTGAGACCCAACATGATGTTGGAGTAATCTTTATCTCCATCTTCTGCTGCTTATCCTTGGTCAGGTCGCGGAGGCAACAAGTCCAGGAGAGAAACCCAGACGTCCCCTTTGCCAGCGACAGGTCTTCCTGGGCAACCCCATAACCCCTCCAATGATTCTGGGTCTTCCCCGAGGCCTCCTACCACTGCACTGAACACCTTGTAAGGGAGTTGTCCAGGAGGTATCACAATTAGATGCTCAAACCACCTCAACTATCTCCTTTGGATGTGGAGGAGCATCTACTCCAAGCTCCTCATCCTATCTGAACCCGTTCGTCTTCATGTTAAATCTAAAATACACTTTGTGTAGTGACTGAACAAGTGAACTGAATCCAACACCTCATTTCTCCTTGTTCACATCAATAATAATAAAGGTACAAATATCTCAAAATACTTCAAAACCAAGAAATAGCGAGTTTTGATGTCAGGCTTTAACATAATGATCTCTCTCATGAACAGTTTTACAGACTTCCATGTCCTTCTTTCTTTTTATAAATATGAATGACCAAGTCAGTAGCAGTTTATTGTACAGTATAGCAAACATCCACATCATGAAACGGCAGCATGAATCATGACATTATGACTTTGTACCTGTGTGTTTATGTTTGAAGGCCTCTCTGCATGTTTTTGACTGTGCTAAGCAACAATAAAAACTCGCACCAGCACGGGCCGCATTTTTCAATGTTGTTCCACGTGTTTAAAATGCTAATAACCAGTTTATTATGTAGTACATCAAATGCAAATGTTCTGCTTTACTGCCGTGAAGTTGGGTCGACGTTGGCATTTGCATATCTTATGTCTGTCTCCTTAGCATGCACGGAGGAGCTGGATGGTGGGCAGACTCCCAATAAATAACATTTACAGGCACATTAGACAAACAAGCTTCAATGATGCAGCTATTAGGGAATGCAGAAACCTGGCCCGCTTAAACGTTGGGGTTTGACACGGCAGCATATGGTGTGCAAATTCCCCCAAATATACCTCACGCCAACTTGATCTGGAAATGTCAGGGAGAGCAGACGAATTGAAAACACATCGTTTTAACGACCGGCGCTTTACGGTGCTGAGAAAATGCTGCAGAGGAATTTGCCTCTTTAAGACCAACTGGCGGCTGGTGCTCAGTGTGTTTGGGTGTGGTTCTTGTGTGTGTGACAGAGAAGGAAAGCCGTTAAGACCATCATTCAAACTCTTAATTGTAAATGAGAAACTTTGGTTTTTAATGCTTGTCTCACTTTAGGTTTTAATCGCCTTCAGGCTTTGTTCGAACAACCACCGAGATGTGAAGTAAACATTCCATAAAAGACGTCATTTCTTCTCATTAAAACATCTCTGACTGTCGAGGCTGTAAATCACCGATACGAGATGAGGACACTTTTAATGCAGTCAGCTTTCCAACTTTTTCCAGAGGCTGCACTTAAAGGCGTGATGGCAGGTGTTTTTTAATGTTCCTCGGGAAGGTGAGCAGAATTTTAAGATGAACATCCCCTTTATTTTCTTTTTATAAACTTCAAATATTTTATGAAATCATTACATAGACTGTTAGTCATGATGACTAATAAATCAAGTTTTAAACATAAAATTAACAAAATTTACAGAAATGTCAACTTTTTTTTTTGCATTTAAAGGCCATTTCACATCTGTATAACTGACAATATATCTACATATTTATGTGTGTCTTATTAATGGATTGTAATATTATTAATTTTAAAAAAGAAGAAAACCTGTTTATAATATGTACACATAAAAAATGCAAACATTTAATTAATATTTGTGTCACTATGGCAGAAAAAACAGAAGTCCTGCATTTAGCTGCTTGTTCAAAGCCTGACATTATTTCTAGTTGCAGATCCAGAACCATCGCCTTGTTTTTCTTTCTTTTTATTATTTGAAAAATTGCTCTTTTCACGCAACCAAAACATTTGTAGATGTTTATGAAGGAAATCTTTAGCTCATATTGTACATAATTTTTCAATGTGTTTATTTGACCTGTCCTTTTTTTTTTAGAACAATTATTACAAATTTTCCTAAAATAAATATTGGTAAGTTCGAATTTTTGAACTAAAATATGAGGCCTCAGTCTTAAAAAAAATCATGTATATTACAACTTTTAGCCTCCAGAAATGTCCCTTAACACTAATACACAGCTAATAGTTGGTGGAAAGCTACAAAATAGACAAATTTTAATAATTTTTTCACAGTTTAAAGACGTTTTAATAGTTGGGATCCATTCAAAACAAGGTTTATCTAATTATAAGTGTATTAGAACACCCAGCAGACCGCTCCATCTTCGCCCTGGACCTCTGCTCCTCTAAAGGCCACTCACGATGCCAGCTTTGGCTTGTTCCTCCATTTGTTCTGGCTCCACACTCCGGATGGGTGTCACAATGAAACGCTGAAGTGATGTCTTTTGTGGTTCCCTTCTTCCTTTTCTGCCAAGCCGGCCCGATAATCTCTCCTCGTCTGTCTCTCTGCCTGCTCCTAATCCGCTGCACAGCCGTGAAAACTCTCCATGAGTGAGAGGTGACCCGTTGTAATGGGGGGAGGCAGCCACCCACACACGCAGACCTGGAGGGTCTCTCACACACACACAAGGGAAAGTCATGTGAAGACTGCTCATCACAAAACACATCATCTGAATGAAGCTTAGTGAACTGAGAACTCGTTACCAACAAGTTCAAGCATGTTATTGAATTTTTCTCTACTGACACTTTATTAATATTATTTTAAGGTAATCTTGACAGTTGAGTTATTCTTTCTTTTTTGTTTTGCCTTTAGCAACAGTTCTTATAACTTGATTTAAATGTCTTCTTTGAGATTCTACTCTTGTCCAATTGGCCTTTTTCTGTTTTTCAGACTACAACCAGTCTAATGAAGATCCATCACATAAACTAGAGTTTACAGCTGCTTCTCTGTGGATTTAGCTGAGTGATTTGTTTACATAGAGTGTATACCCGCATTTCAGACTTGTACATCATTTTATCTGTAAAGCTAAAGTAACCTCTTCTAAACTATTATTTAATATATTCAGGATATTTTTTCATGTTTGGTTTACAACAAATGAGTTATTTCCACAGGTTTCATCAGCTGTTATGAGGTTTTGTCTTTTTTGGTTATTTTCTGGTGTTATTTATTTTTTTTTTTGTATTGTTGAATTTATTTCTTTATCATTTTTGTGATAGTTTCCTGTGATTTTGTGTTTCTTTCTGCTTCTCTGTGTTTGATGATCAGTTCAGTTTTCCAGTATTTTTCCTCAGTTAGTTTCTGCTCCTCTGTCCTGTCCACACCTGTGTTCTGTTACCATCATGGTCCCACTTGTCCAGAAACCAAAATGACCAGATACTGTAAATAAATGAGTTTTTTTGCCCCTTTAAGTTAGATACATTATTTCCAGACAGCTGTAATAGTACTTATATTCTTGTGACAAATCAGATTAGTTAGGTGGGTCTGTGTGTAATGAATAACAAAAAGGGGAGCGACAATTAAATATATTGCCAAAATAAAGAATTAAATAAATATTGTTTATTATTAATAAATCATAAAAACCTTAAAACTCTGAGGATGAACATCTTCTAAGAATGCACTGAACTTTGTCACACACACTTAGACTCACACACACAGAATAACTGCGCTGAAGCTGCACTTCCTTCAGATCAGCTCCTTCGTGTCAGCAGATGGCCCCACGAGTCCCTAGATGGGGCGAGGATAAGGGGAGCAGAGGGGGCGAGGGGTAGAGAATTTATTTGTTTATTTATTTTTTGGGGGGGCTGCCCTCATGGGAAAATTTGAGGCGGGGGGAGTTTAGAGTTGGTGAGCTAAAGAGGGGACACATGTCCACAGGGGTGGCTCCTGTTGATGGACAGTTTGTGTTGGCTGTTTGTTGACTGGCTCGCTGCTTCCTGAAGATGATTTAAATGTTGACGCGTCAATCACAGAGCCAGAAACAAATCCATCCCAGTCCTTAAAACTGTTGGGATTCATTAGGACTGTGAGAAGGAAGTTAGGCCTGGCTGAGAGTCCCAATCCCCCCCCCCACAACACACACACGCAGACACACACACACACTCCATCTGCACCTAAAAGACCGGAGCGCCCCGACAATGAGGTGACCATGTCACTGCCTGAGCCGAAACAGAAGGATCGAGAGAAATGCAGCAAAACGCAAGAAGAGGGAGGGGAGGCAGGGGGGAGGGTGGGGTGAGGAGGGGAGGGACACATTAACAAGCTATAATCTCAACTGCCTTATCCATAATGCATTGTGTGGGCCAATTTACATGGTGGTGGTCCCTCTGGGAGAAAAGAGATCATCCATCACGTTACTTTATTAGCTCCAGCACACTCTCTCACAGATGCACACACACACAGACACACACAGACACACACACACCATTATTTGTCTCTGCCTCTCCCTCTGTTTTGTGGGCCTGTTTCGTCATGGTAGTTGTTCCAAACTGCTGCTGCCTCGATAAAACATCTCCAACCTGAGTCGTTTTCTGCAGACTGTGACAAGAAGGGAGTTTTTATATTTTAAAACACACACAACAGCAGTTTTTTTCGTTTGTTTTTGTTTTATTATGGGCCAGCAGCTGATCTAAGCAATAATGACAGGATTTATAGATACATGTCCAAAATGTAATGCAGAGCTTTAGAGAAAAAGTTGAAGTGAGTTCAGATCTTCTTAAGAGTCTTACTTTCTGATGTTTATCTGCTTTTGTTTTGTCTCACATATGTATGTAAGCTTTAACAAATATTAAGTAATGATACATGTAAATAGCTCTCCAGGCATCAACAATAAGTTACAGAAATATGCCTGTTAAGCTGTTATCTTAGTTTTTTATTTATTTGTTGTTGATTCAACTTAAGAATTGAAACAAGTTATGTCTAACAGACTGCCAATGTTTGAAAATGTGAAATTAATTGGTTTCTTATGAGCGATGTGTATTTATCTTTCAGGTTATCTGTAACTTTTTATTCTTGAAAGATTTATTTAAGAAATCCCCAGAAAACTGTTAGACAGAAGAACTGTAATAAACACAATATTAAAGCAATCTGTGTCAATAATAATAATAATAATGACAATAATAATATTAATAATAATGATGATGATGATGTTTGACCTTCAGAACTATTGAGATCCTATGTGCAGTTCTCACATTCAATAAAGCCACAGAAACATTTATTGGAGAAAATAAACACAACATCATCAACAACAACAAAAGCAAAAGCAGTTATTGTTCAGAACATTCTAACATTATTCATCACACTCTGACCTGAAACAACAGAGAAACTAACAGATGATTTTGAGTGCAAGTAAAAAAGAAATTCATCATAAACAGACAACCTTCCTTGGTTATTTTGTCTTTTTCAAACATAAATCAAACATTACTCCTTTTGTTTTTCTAAATTATTGTAAATTATTTGTATGTGAATTTCTCTTAAAGGATGTGTCACCCACTAATAAACACAAAATTCATCACATGACTGCCTCTCATCTGCAGGGCTCTGGTTGTCATATTATTTATTCTTCTCTTATGATATTTGCACACACAAAAAAAGAGACTTAAGAGTAAACCATTTCTATAAAAACGTGCTGACTGTAAAACTGCTTTTAACTATACTGCAATCTCTGTTTTACTGATTTTGTGAATAATTTCAAAAATTCAGCCTGAACCCTTCATATCTGAAGAAACATCAAGTGCTGCCTACTCCTTTCAGCAGAAACATGATACCTTCTGTTACATTCAATAAAACCTTTACATTTATTAAAGGCTTTATTAAAGGTTCAATAAAATAAAAGAAAACAATCTACTTATTTTATTTTATTAAAGGTTCAATAAAACCTTTAATAAAATAAAATAAGTAGATTGTTTTCTTCAGGAGAATTTGTTGACTCCTTTTTTGACAATTAAATAAAAAAGTTGTTTTTTTTTCAAACAGACTCAGAATTTTGATATTGTGCTTCTACGACAATTATGTAAAACCAAATAAAAATAAAGCATTTACACTCTGTAAACACCATTTTTCTTTCATAATAACTTTTAGCTAATGCAGTCTTCTTTTAATTTAACCAACAATAATCCACTTCATTCATTAATTTAAGGGAAAAAAATGTTTCAGGTCCATCATTTTATTGAAGCAATATTCCCAGCTTTAAAAATTTTTTTGAAGCTTTATTCTGCATCTTTCCTCCTGTTGCATAAAAGCACTTTAGATAAAGGAAATCATTTGCTTTTGTTGTTGCTGTATTTTATTAACAACTTAAATTAGGAATAAAAGGAGGGAGGAAACATTTCTGAAACGATTCCATGTGAGCTGTAAACATACAAATAAAGCAGTTTATGTTTTTTTGGAGGCTCAATGTGTTGGTGGGATGAATCACGCGCGCGCGCACGCACGCACGCACTCACAGCTCCATCAGCGTCACCCTGTGAATAAAAAAGAGCTGTAATTACAATCATATATGTGGATGTGCGGCTCCGCGCGCCATACCGCACCATTAGTATCACAAATAAGTAATAATTTGCTAATGACAACATTATGTTGAGTCAGTTTAGGGCCAATTAAAGTGAGTGATATTTACATATGCCTAATGAATCACCGCGCGCGGCAGTTCGGGCGGCCTCTAATGAATATTCATCCGGGCGCGTCTCCCCCCGCGCGCCGCAGTTTATAAACTGAATTATGGCTGATTTGCCCTTTTAAAAAATGAACATGGGCGCATCTCCCCACAAGGAGGAGGAGAACAATAACGTCTGATGATAAAAATGTTTTACTGCTGAGCCGCCGGTGAGGAAGAGGAGGAGGAGGCTCAGTTGGAGGAGAGGAGCTCCAGAAAACGCAGGCCGGGGTCCACCTTTTGGAGACTGGAAGAGGGCTTTCATTGTGGTCTTTTGCTTAGAAGAGCTTTCTAAACGTGTAATTGATTTGTTTTGACTGGAGGTGGGTTTTTAATTCTCCCCCCCCCCCTCCTCGTCTGCTGTGATGACCTCTCAGGTGCAGGATCAACAGGCTGCATCAGTTCGCATTCACCCACAAATAATAAAGATAATAAACAAAAAAACATGGACTCTGGCGCTTCTCATGCAAATAAGCAGCCCTCTAGCAGGTGTCAGTTGCATCTCTGATCATCTACAGCTTCATGCATCTGTGCCTCAGAAATCACACACTCATGATCAACTAAATATGCACACCTGTAGGCTGGGATGAAAAAACTGAAATAAGCCATGTTTAAAATTAAAAGCTTTGTATTATTTAAATATTACCAGCAGCCCTTCATTTAAGTAATGTAGTAATGTAATAAATTAAAAAAAAGGTTGTGTTGGCTTTTAAAAAATTTATTTAGTTCAAATGCTGACATTACACTTAATATCTTGAGATCCTGTGAGATGTTTAATTAGGGATAACTCTCATACTACCACTCCAAATTTTGGCCCAATGTCTGCCTGATTAGCTGCGGCAACATCTTGAATTGTGTTTACTCTGAACCAGGGTAGAGACCTAAGTCCTGCATGTTTTAGAGCAGGGGTTAGCAATTCTGGTCCTCGAGGCAGCCCTGCATGTTTTACTTTTTTTCTCTGCTCCAACACACCTAATTTGAATGAATGGGTGATTATCAGGCTTCTGTGAAACTTGGAAGAGGTAATTCAATGACTGACTCAGGTGTGTTGGAGCAGGGATAAAAGTACAACATGCAGGGCTGCTGACCTCGAGGACCAGGATTGCTTATCCCTGTTTTAGAGGTGTATCTGCTCCAACACACCTGTTTTGAATGAATGTTTTGGTTGGCAGGCTTTTGCAGAACTTGAAGAGGTAATTCTGTCACTGAATCAGGTGTTGGAGCAGGAAAACAAGCAGGAAAGCGCCCCTCAAGCAGGATCCTGCAGGCCTCTGCTCTGAAAAATTAATCAGTTGTAGATACACATAAAACTGATCAGTAGTTCATGAGATATTTTGCTAACAGAGACACTGTCAGTTTCATTATTGCCCATTTTTAGGCAGTGAAGATAAAAATGTTCATATATGAGCACACAGAGCCAGATGTAGAGGCAGTTTTTTTAATCTTTTTTTTCCTTCATTAAAATGTACTGGGGATTTAGTTTGCACACATTATGAAGTATTCACAGAAAATGAATCAAATTAAACCATTAAATCATAGGAATCATTTATTTCTTTGTCAACGAACAAAAAACAAAAAAACAAATGGGAGACATGTTAATTCAAGTCGTAAACAAATAAATACCAGACTAAGTCGTATTAACTCCTAGTAACAGAGCTTTATTAGACATAAATATACAAAAACTTTGTGATATATGGTAATAGAAATGCTAATTGTTAGGTTTATACAGAAACCAGTCGTGTATATAGTCCTCCAGTTTGTTTCGCTGTGATCTGCTGCCCCCTGTTGGTTAGTTTTACAAGTGAACCTGTGTCCCAAATATCAAACGGAAATTAAAAACAAAACCGGAGGCCTAAAAGTTGAACTGAGATATATTTAAGCTGAGCTGAAAAAACTAGCATATTTTTTATAATGAAAAGAAGGGGGGGGGGGGGGGAGGATAAAACCCAAATGATATCAAAATTATACTATATTTGTGTTTTAGGAACAACTTCCCTAAAGTTCCACATTTTTTCTTTCAGCTTAAATCCAAACAGGCATGGATCTTGTTCAGAGTCACATAAACAACATCTGTTCACAATCTGGTTCAACAAGATGTTGCCTTAAGCTGAGAAAAGCAGTTAAAATGTGTTCATTCAGGATCTTTAACTAAGATCATGTACTCATTTTGTGCTGTTTTTTACTCACTTCACAAAGAAAGGCAAAATATGAATGAGAATTTTACTTTTAACTTTAAGAAATTATTTTGTTTCATTTTTTTCAGTTTTGTACGGAACAGTTCAAACATCCATTTTAAACAGAGTTTTTAGTTTTCAAGTCTAGGAGAGAGTTTTGTTTTTCAGTCAAAAGCCATACCTCATTACTGGTTCATTCTGGCACAGTTGCTGAGGGTTTTATGGGAGTTTGACCATCCACTCTAAATGTGTTGTGTGGACTTGGAGAAGCAGGTATTCCAGTGGGGACTAAAGGAGTATGTGGTGTCAGTGTTAAATTCAAAGGCTATTTGGCTCCTGCATAACCAAAACAAGAACGGTGCCCACATCCTTGGCACAAAGTTGAGCTAAGTGTAGCTTGGACTCCATCAGGGCTGAACCCTGTCTTCAATCCCATTTGTGGTGTTCATGGACAGGATCTGAAGGGAGAGCAGTGGAGAGGAAGGTGTCTGGTTTTTGTCTCTGCTTTTTGCAGATGATGTGGTTCTGTTGGTGTTTTTGGACCACAACCTTTAGCGTGCACTGGGGTTGTTTGCATGGATGAGTCTCTGCCTCAGACAAATAAGTTCAAGTATCTGAGAGTCTTGTTCTGAGTGATGGTAAGATGGAGTGTAAGAAAAAAGATTTTTATATGAACTGATCCTCTTTTTTCTCAAAGTAATTTTTTATCAGTACACAAAGCTGACATATATAACAGATGTTTCTGGTAGTTTAGCCAGGTGGAGGTCAGGGAACGGCAGTGCACCGTCACTATCTATGTGCGTTTGCACTGTGTAGGCTTTGACCTTCGCCCCCCAGTCCAGTACGGAGCTGTGGATGATTCCCAGTCTGGCCTGTTCATGGTGAGCTGCTCCCAGCTCCCTGCCCAGGAACATGTCCTGAATCTGGGTTGAAGACACAATCAAAGGATCTTTCACTGCATCTGCAACAAGGTCCATGTTGGAGTCTTTGTATCGGCTCAAGTCAAAATAAAAGCCTTGATCTTGGTCTGTGTTGAAGCTCTTGACTCGGTTTGCGTCAGGACACTGATGGAACGGTCTTTCCGGCACGTTCAGCACTGTCAGCCTCTTCAGGTGCTGCACTGCAAAATACTCCTCCAGGGGAAAAAAGGGCACCCCGCGGGGCTCTCCTCCGGGGGGGCCGCAGTGGATGAGTGTAAGGTGGATGACCTCTGAGTTGTTGAGCAGCCGCGCCACGTTGGACGGCGACGTGAACCAAATTGTTAAATTTGTCCTCCGGAAAACAGGAGCAGAGTGCGTCAGGGTCCAGCGCTCGATGTTTTTACATCTGCACTCTGTCAGCGACGAGGCGCTGCAGGGCTGCGGGTCCTGGCTGCACGAGTAGTAGATGAAGCTGCTGTGGGTGACATAAGCGAAGCGCAGGTCAGCCTCCGACATGCAGAACAGCAGGCACAGGAGCAGAGCAGGAGGGCTAAAGGCAGTCATCCCAGCTGGACCAGAGTCTCAGGGAACCTGCTGGATGAGGAACATGGGTGTTGGACAGTTGGACGTTGGGATCAGGTGTTCATAGCCAAGCCTGTTGTTAAGAGAGAAACACATTCAGGAAAACGGTATAAATGGGAAATACTGCTGAAGTTCTCAATTGAGCACCTTTCTTCTATTCTTCTGAATGTCGTTACTACCATCTCCTCCATAGTTTGTGTTTAAATTCTCCCTCTTCCTCTCAGCATACCTTTGCAGCTGTGCAGCATTGTTTCTGTGATCTGTGGATCCTGACTGAACAACCTACTGAGTGTTAATTGTTCATTGTTGTTAAATTCCTCCAGATGTTTCCCTTCCAGGAGTTTTCTTCCTGTTAAACCAGAAATTTTCCCTTCTCATTTTCAGAAGATGATCTGAAAGTCATGTCCTATAGAAACTGGAAAAGCACTTTAAAAAATAACAAAAGAGTAACAGGTTTTCACCAAAGTGCTTTTCAATAAGAAAGCAAAAAATTTGAATAAAAGCAACAAAACAAATTAATTTAAAAGCATCAGAAGACAATAAATGAAGAACACAGAACAATGAAATGCTAAAATCCCTCACTTGATTAAAAGTCAGTGAGAACAGTGAGATTTAAAAACAGGAAGTGATGAGGCCTGTCTAATGTTGGAGTGCAGATTGTACCGAATCTATGGGATAAATCTTGTGCCAGCAGGAACTGAATTTGAATTGCAATTTTAAACCAATGCATTCAATTTCAAATTTTGCACATTCAGAGTCAATCTGAGCAATTCAAAATGCGTTCTTGCTGGCACAAAATTTATCCCATACAAAGCTTAGGTTAGAAGATCTCAGTGCCTGAAAATGACCAAAAGGTTGAAGTAGATCAAAGAGGAAGGAAGGTGCATTTCTGTGAACATGACACATGACCTGAGAGTTGCATCACCCTACAGTTGATCAACTATGTAAAGTTTTCGGATGACAGATATTTGGGAATTAAGCTGTTTGTGCCAATATAACATTTTCTTTTAGCGTCAAGCATGTCCTTGCAGTACTGCACATTCAAATCTAAATAAAAGGCACCTTAAACTTATATGTCAAGATCTTAAATGGTTGAGAGGCATTGAGTTGCTCAACTTGAGTATTTTTGTATTTCATAAAAAATGTATTCATTTTATTTAAAACAGACTCGTATTAAACCAAGGCTTCACAAATACTTCGATCCCCTTAAGAAAATAACAGTTCTCTCCTTTAACAAAATTTACTTGAATGTTTGAAGATATAGTTTTGTGAGCCCTATACATAAACAAAATATTATAATCAACCAAATCATAGAATTTCAATAATTTCAATTCATATTCATATTCAATTATAATTCATATAATTCTATACCACAATTAAGTAACTATGTTACCTTTAGTTGTTATGAAAAAGCTGCATATGTCAAAAATAAATTTAACTTTGCATCACAGCCTATCGAAACATTTCCAACAATCCCTCTTCAGCACATCTTCACAACAATGCTTTTGGCGGAGGGTGCTCTGTGGGGTAAGCTCCAGGGAGGTGCTATGTACAAATAGGCGGGGCTATGTATTTATACAGTTCCTGACAGGAGATTCTATTTCTCAAACATGCATGAATAAGCCAAAGCAACTTTCTATGTTTTGACAAGGAAATTGCATTATAACACAATATAAAGCTCAAGAAAGTTGATTTTGCATAATACCCCGCCCCCTTTAAGATGAATTTGCAAAAGCAAAACAAATGTACATATCCTAATTGATAACATGACAGTACAGAGAGTTAAGGAATTCAAATTTTTGGGAGTAACAAT
>JARVJO010000001.1:29063418-29087714 GCA_031762555.1 Cynodonichthys magdalenae
TCTATTTCTTACGAAGCTTCGAGGCAGATAATTTGCCTTGAGGATTTTTAGTAATCGAATTACTCGAATTATTCGAGGAATCGTTTCAGCCCTATATCCAAGTATTTATTAATATAGCTAGGATTCTGACAAAATGTAGTCGGCATTTGGTGAACTATTTTGAAAATACAGATGTGCTCGTTCCTTTTTCTGTTGGTTCGCTGATATCTGTAGATGAAATAGGATTGAATCTAATTTTGGCAGATCGCGTGCGGATGCAGTGTAAATGATCTCATTGTTTATAATAATTGCATTTTTACTGCAGAGCGGGGCGGGCGCAGTGTAAACTGGGGGCGAGAGATTCCATGTCTGCTGTGTAAGACTTTTAGTGTTTTTCTAACATTTTCAGGGTGTTCTAAATGGAAACTTATCTGCACCATGATTTCATATGTAACCTGTCCCTAGAGCACAAACTGTACTGCAGCATCGCTGACTCTTAGAACAATCATAAAACATGTATACAAAGGCTGATAGTGGGTAAAAAGTACTATTTACAATGTCTTTTCTTTTTACATTATAAGACTATAAATGCATGCATGATTCTCAAGTCAAAACAATTATCTAAGAGCGTGATCACACAGCTCTGAAACTGATATGGAATGTACAGCCTGCTGGCCGCTAAAGGTAAGGTCAAGTCTCTTCATATTAAATTACGAATAAAAAAATAAATAAAAAGATGAGGGTGTAGTGTTGGGAGAGCTGCAGCGGCGGTCAACGTTGAGCTGCACTGACAGAATGAGAAATGGAGGGGCTTGACACAGGCGAGGAGAGACGAGTGGACAGAAGCAGCAGTCCAGTGAGAACAGAGAGAGAGAGGGAGAGAGAGAGAGAGAGAGAGAGAGCTAATCCGCTCTGGGATGTCCCGCTCAGGTTTCAGAGCCGTATGTGTTCTGGAGACATGACGATGTGAAAGAGCTCCTGTGACAGACTGATGCTTAAAATTGAGTTTTCTACATAAAAGTTTTAAAAAGGTAAAGAAACAAAACCCGATGATCTACAACCAGAGTGGCTCGCTCCTCCAGGCTGTTAGGAGAGGAACCCTTTCTCCAGCTCGAAAACAGAGGGCCGTCCCGGGGAGCTCTGGATGCGGCAGAGCGGCACGGTGCAGTCCCGTTTCTGTCCCTCTGCGTCCATGTCGAGCAGGGAGCAGCCCCGCTCCGAGGACAGCACCATGTTCAGGTTCTGAGCTGCCTTCTCTCCGGAGTAGTGACCCAGGGAGTAGCTCTTGTTGTGGCGTCGCAGCAGGGCCCAGGTGTGAGGCTTCGCCCGGAAAGACACGGGCCGCGGCCGTGGGTCGACCGCTCTGCTCGGCGGCTTTTCGTCTCTGTCTTTTTCCTGCTTCCTCTGTGTGGCAGGAGGGGGCACGGTGGGCTGGCCGTTGGCTGTGAACAAAGAGAAGAGTCAGATAAAGTGCTGGAAACGCACCACCGTTTCTTCCTCATGCTGGGTGGAACTCACCGCTGTGGTTGGTGGTGTACGTCTTCCTGCGCAGACGGGTTCCTGTGTTGTGGTTGTTCTGCTCTGACAGCTGGCTCTGAGTTCGGACTGCTTTCTGGGTTTCGGCTGCAGTTTTGTTACTCTGCTTGTCAAAGAAAGCTGCTCTGCCGGGTCGGGGTGGCTCCGTGTGGTGGTTAGTAACAACACGCTCAGGCTTCGCAGAACCGGAGTCTGACACCTCAGCTTCCGGCTGCAGGAGGCACTTGGTGGAGTTGCACTCCATAATGGCCGACATGGAGACGAGATTGACGGCCTGGGTGGCGTTGTGGTTTGACGCCGTCTCTTCTTTGCGGGAGCGACCGCCTGGTGGCGAGGTGCTGCGGCGGAATCGAGTGGCTCGCTGAAAGAGGCCCTCCTTTTTCTTCTTCTCCTCTTTCAGGGGCTCAGACTCTTCCCCGGGGGCTGCGTTTTTAATCGCCTCTCTAATATCGTAACCGAGCACAACAGAGGCCAGCAGCGTCCCACAGCCGTACAGTGCAGAGTCCGTCTTGCGGCGAGCTGATGCTCTTTTTAAGCTGTTGGTGGGGGTTAGCTGTGGGGTGGTAGAGGTGGAGGAGGTGGATGTGGTCGTGCAGGGGTCATCCGGAGTTTCCGGCGGGCCGCCTGAACTTCCTGCGCCGACCCCAGCATCTCCCAGTCCGTTGTTTCCACTGGAGCTCTGAGGCTGCTGCTCGTCCCTCCACAGAGGTAGATCGATGTACACCTGGTTGGGGAACTTGAGCTGCTTTGGTTTGGAGCTGCTGTCGGGACATTCCTGTGAGAACGCCTCATCTTTACCTGCTGAAAACACACAAATTACACTCTGAAAACACGACCGAACACATTCAGGTCAAACATAAAACTAGATGTCAAACTAAAAAAATAAATAAACCAACAAAACAAAACCTAGAGGTCATTTATTTTCTCTAAATTAAAGTTGCATACTTTTCAAGAATCTAATAGATATTTTAAGACAATTAAAAACAAGTTAACAAAATTCGGGCAATAACCAACAAACACAAATGTTTTTGTTTAAAATATCTTTTATATTTAACAACACTTAAAAGTACTAAACTGCCATTTTCAATACTTTAAAAGCATTTTAATACTATTCAAAGTAACCAAAACATCTTAGGATCCAAGTTTCAGTCACCTTGTTCAACAAACAGGGCAGCAAGGGGGACAGACTTCTGGGACTTCAGCAGGCTGGTGGACCAGGGGTTACTGCCGTCAGACAGAGGACGCACTCTGAAAATAAAACAATTTATCAGCTCCCGAATACATTTTTAATTTGAAATTAAATCCTTACAAATTTCTTAGGAATGAGGAAAAACTAGGTCTAAATATTAGAAACACAAATAAGGTGAACTAAGACTTTAAGAGGGTATACAGTATGTCCCAATTTACAAAAAAAAAAAAAAGATTTTATGAATGTGGATAAATATAATTTACTAAAATAATTTTGGTTTGCAATACATTTATCTCCCCAATTAAAGAAAAGATGCTGCTGTTGACTGAAAGGTGATTGATGTATAAAAGGAAAATCTGAGCTGATGATGTGACGTTAGAAGGCTCCTGTGGTCACAACTGAAACATTATAGCTGTGGTGACGACACTGTCAGCAGCTGTTACGATATCAACTCAGAAATAAACTGATGGGGGAACTGAGGCTCACAGGAATGAAAGCGGAGGTTGTGGAACTTGAGATGAATGTTTCTGTAAATACTACCTCTCAGCTGCAGCAGGTCTTTCTTTGCTCTGTACTGAACTGGGGCCCCACGTTCTTCCTTTTTTCTTGATTCCTTTTTTCACGTCGTCAAACTCCTCCGGCCTGAAGAGGGAGCTGCGGCCCCACGTACGGTTGCTCTCATCTTGGGTTACTGTGAACATGGAGGATTCTAGTGTTACTACAAACTGTAAATCAGAGGTGGATTATTAGCAATACTGTCATCTGTTAACAGTAACTTTTTTTTGAAAATTGATTGTTTATTGTTCTCTTAACTATAAAGTATCCTTACATAAAAATAGATTGAGTTAAAGGTCATTCCTAACTGAACAATCTTTGTTAACTTACCAAACCTAGACTAATGTAGATTCAGAATGACTATATAACGCTGTAAAACATTATCATTCACCAATATATATTACAAGAAGTTATCTTTTTATAATTACAAAAAAGCATAAAAGTGAAGAGTGAGGATAAAAACCACCACAGAAAAAATATCAAAAAAGCATTCTTCATTAGCATTTCTTAAAGGAATGCTAGTTTTTATTATTAAAGCTCAAAGGTAAAAACAGCTGACTTTGTAAAAGCTTGATTTTCTTTGCTACAGCAGCAATAAAAAGGGGCGTATAAATCTAAGCATTTACAAATGTCTTTCTTGTAGGGGTGGGCCCTACTGGAAAATTAGGTATAGATCTGCTACCCCCACCCAACATAAAAAAGACTGGGTTTTACCAATTTCTATACCAATTCCAAAACTTTTTACAGGAAATTTTATGATTATTGAATACATTTGTAATTTTGCCTTTGATTAGTAGATTATGATAAAACAGGATAACGATTTTAGAAAAATAAAAATCTTTTGTGAAAACCAATTACAACAATATAAAACAACAGTATAAAAATAATAAAATAATTCCACTATTACCTTTTACTACACACAGTTGTACATAAAATATATAACAATGTCAACAACACAACAACAAATACTTTGTAGCTAAAAAGGAAGACCATGAGTGCAGAAAAACAACCCCACATCTTCTATACATCTTTTGTTTAATCTTTTTTATTATAAGAAGTCAAAATTAATTATCTAGCAGAATTTAGTATGAATGTTTTTGGCTGTTTTATGTCTGAAAATCTTAATGTTTCATCATTAAATCATCTCAGTCAGCAGTGATGCTGTATATCTCAGCAACAACCCAGACGCACACTGAATATCTCCATCGAGCAGAAATGCACAGGAGGAATTTGTTCCAGTTATTACAAGGGCGTTGGTGCGTGACTAAAGTCTTGTCACTGTTTAAACAACTGGCTGACTGCTTGCAGCTCTGGCTTTTGTTCTCATGGCTCCTGTCATTGTGAAAGATACTGTCTCCATGTTCCGTTCCCATGAAACTCCCAGTGAGTTGATGGGATTCCTTCAATCATCACGTTTAAATAAGCAGCTCTGACCTCATGGAGGCAAAGAATGTTCCCCGGAAAAACAAACAAACAAAACACAGAAACATTCAGACTTGGCAAAAGGACCAACTTGAAGACAGGAAAGGGAAACTGAACCTACGCTGAATGGCTCGCAGTCGGGGGATGAGTGTGGGACTGCTGGGAGGAGAGGAGCTGGTGCTGTGAAGGCTACGCCTCTTGTCCATGGAAGGTGACGCCTGTACTGTGATCTTGTGTTGAAAGTCTGAAGGATGCGACATGAACAGATGAATGGATGCAATAAAGTTACAATAATAACAGTATTCACAGACTGAATACAAAACGGGAATAATTTTTTTTATACGCTTAACCCTGCAAGTGAACAGAAATAAGCATAAAATCTTTAAAATTCCACTCATAGACCAAATTTTTTGTGAAAAATCAATTACCGTTTTTTTAGCTTAAAAAGCATAAAAATCTAATTATCAATAACCTGTGTATACTATCCCCCCACTTTATGTATGATTTTTAGGGTAAAATTTGTATTATACATGAATAAACACAGTATTTGTAATATGAAATGTGCAACTCGGTTCTTGTCTGCTCACCTGAGGGCAGGCTGATACGGTTCCCATCCTTCAGTTTAAGGCGGGAGCGTTTGAATTTGCCTTTCCTCTTCTTCACGTTGGGCTTGTCTTTGTTGAGCTGGAAAATGAGGATGTTGAGCTCTCTCTCCAACACGTTGATCTCCCGCTCTGCCAGCTGCTGCTCCCGACGCTTCAGCAGCTCCTCCTGAGACTTCTGCTGGAGGGCGGCCCGAGTCAGCTCCTCTTCTCTGGAACGCAGCTCCTGGAAAAAAACCAAGCAGACGAATGAATGCAGGTTTTACACGAGGACCATCCTGTCTGACTCGGAAATTATGGCCTGGATAAACTAAACATCAAGAGTAAGAAAAACTATCAGGTTTATATTTGTTCTTGTACCATGATGGTCACATTATTCTGTAGAGACACAACAGGACCAAAATGCAGACACAAAGTCTGCAAACACACTTCTTACAGATAAGGAGGATTAGATAACTCCAAGTTTGCTACAGGAGATTACTGCCTGTTTGTTACATAGCTACACAATCCATTATTTTCCCACAGATTAGTTTTTTCTCCATTCTTTTAGGCTTTACTTTAATTGCTTTTAGCGGAGTAATAATAATAATAATCCTTACTGGACAACTTCATTAAAGCAGCTTTACAGTGAAACCTTGTTGGCCACCCACCTAATAACAGATTATTTTAAATGTTTACAGGAAATCTGTTAAATTCAACTAGTAACCCTGTGAATTCAAACAATACTTAAAGATAACAAAGCAACAGCTAAAGATTTAAGTCATTAGTCCGACTAGCTCTAAGTTACAGAACACACTGACTAAAAAGATGACAGAGCAGAGCGAGTAAAATACACACGTAAAGAATAACTGGAAAATAGACCAAATTAAAACACTGCTTGTGTGATTCGGTCCACCATTGGTCGGTTGACTCTGTGTTGATCCTGCCGTTGCTTTAAACACTAATTAACCTCAACTTTAATCCAGCAGCACCGGCCTTTACAGGAAGCAGATTAAGGTTTTAACAAGGGGGAAAGTATGCTGAAGCACCTCGCCAATAATGACTTCTTTTGGTAAACATGCAATGAGCTTATCAACCCAAATTTACCAGTAAAGCTTTTTAGTCCCTAAAACTAACAAAGAGTGGTTCACCATGGTTTATACATGGGTGGTTTCCAATCTGTGGCATAAAATATGGAATATAAAACTTCCATCGCCTTTCCAGTGTGTATGCTGTACCTTCTCTTTGGTCCTGAGCTCGTCGAACATCTCCTGGATCTCCACACGCCAGTTGTCCTGCAGGCTGTGGAAGGAGTCCTGTGGCATGGTGGCCATCACAGCCTCCTCGATGGCCGACAGTTGCTCCAGGATGCAGGAGAAGGAGGGACGCTCATGAGGGTCCTGGTCCCAGCATTCTAGAGTTCGACGCATAGAATCCCACATTAAAAAACACTGAATTTCATATCAGTCATGGATGTGTTCTGATACCACAGAAATCTACAACCATCATATGTAAGTTAAAATGGATAAAGTTAATTTTCACTGTATGAATTTCTGTATGTATAGAAAAAAGGACAAGAATTAAAAAAGATAAACCAACTAATTCAACATCACTGGGATTTGGATGCAGTTACCTTCCATGAGCTTGGCGAAGGGTTCAGGGCAGGTTGAGGGGATTGGCAGAGTCAACTTATTGACCGCCACGCCGTAAGCAACAGCCAGACCATCAATCCCTCGATAAGGCACCTCTCCTGTTAGCAGCTCCCACAGCAGGACGCCATAACTAACGAATGGCACACAACAAATTAAAATCAACAAAGCCCTGCTGAGAAGTAGCCAGTAGAAAAAAAACAATACATTTTATTGTTTCAATACAGAGCCATTTATCATACCTCCAAACATCGCTGCCTTTGGAGAAAAGAGAGCACTTGATGACCTCGGGGGCCATCCAGGAATAGGTGCCTGCAGCAGACATTTTCGTGGTTTTGTGCCATTCCCTGGCCAGGCCAAAATCTGTGATCTTCAAAGTCTTCCTCCCGATGTCATCATTCTCTATTTTTTCAAGTAATAAAACTAAAAACAAACACACACAAAAACAGCTACATTAAGAAAGGATTTAGGACAATGTGAAGATTAGGATACTCAGTAGAAGGAGAGCAATAAGACAGAAGTTACAGATCAAGGGAGTCAATCAAGGGAGAATGGAAGATAGGGAGACACAAAGAGCAAGGAGACAGAAAAATGACAACTGTGAAGGTGAGGAGTGATAGTCATATTCATGAGGGTCAACAGTAGTATGCAGGTCGTTTATTACTGCAGTAACAGAAGGTTGACAGCACCACAAAGCACCTGTCCTCCGGTTCTAAAAGTCTTAAACAAATTAAAAAAAAAAAAGAAGGAACCCCCCTGGATCTGCTGGTAACACTAAATGAAGCCTGAGAGAGCTGCAAAAGTGAAGCTACGGCCCACTGATGTACATTTATGAAATCAAGTACTGAAGAAGAGGAAATAACTTAGACACACTTTTTTAAAATCGTACTGTTACTAAATAAGGACTAAACAGTCTGTGTAAGATAGCAGCATATAAATGAACACAGATTCACAGAAGCATTTCAAACAATATTTTCAAATACAGGAACAGGATTAGTTTTAGTTTTCCAAGTAAGTTTAAATTGGATTTTGAACTTTTCATTTTAATTGACATCACATTAAAGCAGATGAACTCAGCCACAATTTCGTATACACCTTCGTACTTAAACGCATCAAAAACCAACTTATGTTTTGTGAACTCTTTCTTCTATTTTTAACTAATTTATAGTTATCAAATTAAAAATAAACAAGTTCTTTCTAAGACAATGCAAAAACTTTTTTTTGTACTTTTATGCAATCAAGCTAAACTAGATGGACTAAACTTACAAATTAGGTTGTAAATATGCTTAGCACAAAAGTAAGAAAATTTGTGTTTGGTGGATTATTTCTTTGTTGTAGCAATGCTTTGTAGCAATAAATCTTGTACTGTTGGAAACCCTGTATAACTTTCTTTTAAATGGTCCCACTTTTGTAAGGAACATGCATTTGTGGGAAGAGCAGTAGGACTGACTATATGGGTTGTGCACATGAAAATTTTGACAGACCTTCTCTGCCAAATAGCTTATTTTGCTGTTGCTATTGAAACTTGTTTTGAGCTTCTGGTACCTCAAGGTGCTGCAAATCAGGTGCCCAATATAAGATTTATTGCTAAGAAGTAGTGTTACAACAAAGGAATAATCTACCAAACACAAATTTCCTTACATTTTGTGCTAGGATATATCTGCATGAGCTCATGCCTTGACAGTTGAGGAAGTTTATAAAGAACATATGGTGTAAAAGCTTTATTTCTTCTATAAACAATTAATACAATACAAGAAAAAGGAAAAAGATTTTTGGGGGGCTTTGCAATCAATTACCAGGTAATGACTGAGTTGTTAATTTAATCAGAAAATAATCTTCTTGGTAAGCTAATAAAGTGATAAAGGTCTGATAAGAATTTGTAATTTTCATTAAGTAAGCCCAACACCTAAAAACATTCTTTGATCCTTTCACTCTATTTTTCCCACCCTTGTTTTTGCTTCTGCCAAGATTTGCTCACATTACATTTTTTGCACACACACACGCACATGCACACAATACACCCCCCCCCCCCACACACACCTATCACCTAAAGTCAAGCTATGGCAATTCTTCTCTTTGATCTTGAGCTTACTCCTCCACATCTCATTACAGTGATTTACAAATACACACCAACAATGCATTTAGTCTCCTTTTTGAACCATATGAGAAGTTCAATGAGAGCATCAACTCTGAATCTGACACTGTTACCAATCGTGCAGCAAATGTGTCTACTTGAACCAGATCTGTTGACAGATGTAAGTGGGTGGCAAAGTAGGACAGTATCTGCCCTGAAAAACTGAAAGTGAGCTAAGAAAAATGCTTTAAGGCCTTGAGTTGTATGCAAAAATGAAACACAACCTTCTTAAAAATGTACTTAAATGACATAAAATACTAAAATACCTGGAAATGGCTAAGAATTATTTATATAGCCTAATATTAATTAAGACAGATTGATGTGTTCTCCGTCAATTAGTCTAAAGAATATATTCAGATTAGCTTTGTAAAAATTTGTAGACAGGATGGGTAAATGAGGAAACAGATTGTGTTGTACAGCACTTTAAGCAACCTGGTTAACTAGAAGGGCGTTTATATGCAAACATTACCATTTGTAGATGTGGAAACAAACATCTACCCACTTGCGATAGAGCAACATTCTTATTACGCTGCTTTTATCACCTGGCTGGTTGAAGGTGTTATGGAAACCTATCAGGTGTAGCAAGAAAACAAGACAGGGGATTTCCCCATTCTAGGTATTCTTCAAACACGCACCAGCGCTAGGACTGCCTCCACTGCTAGCTTAGAAATGCATAAAGGTCAACCTGTTACTCTACCTTTAATACTTTTAACACAAACACATCAATTAGACTTGCACTGCACCCTCTTTACTCACATTAGCTTGCTCAGATTTACAATGAGTTGTATAAAATACAATTTCCTGACTACTCAGATTAAACAGTCACTCAGTTAACATAGGTAAAGATGTCTATTGTGAAAAACTAGTTTGTACTTAAAACATACTTAAGCCACAATTTAAAGTGTGATGGTTAACATTTCTGTAACATTAACTATTTTTATAAGCCTGAAATAATTTTTAAGCATAATTTTAGAAAGAGTAAGCTGCCGTGGGAGGACCATTGGTGGAATTACTATCCTCAGGCAAAGAGGGGATCCTCTACCTTGGCTGGAACAAAAGGAATTCCATTACAAACAGGTTTCACCAGACCAATGATACACTCCAACTTCCTGTTGTAAAGTCTTCTCTCAGTGATTCCATGGATTCCTCCCAGCAGGTTCTATGGGCTCATAATGACTTCTGATGGCTTAGTTACACAACCTTGAGGAAAAGTGGTTTGGGGATAAACTTGTCTGCGTTGATTGACCTATAGAATATCGTGCCAAATGCTTTCTTTGTAGTTCCACGTTACTTTAGTGTCAGCCCTGTAGAAATTTATGATAAAAGACCTACCTGCTGTCTACATGACTCCATGCTGACGTTATACATGCAACTTTAAACACCAACCAGCAATTTTGTTGTTTGTCCAGTAGATTATTTTAGCAGCCAAGCAAACAAAAGCAAGACATTTTTTTAAATCCCAGATGCAGTTCCAAAATATATTAAAACACTTATTTCAACAGATTAGTTTGAGGAATGAGACGGTCTGGCTTGCTCATGTTAAAAGTCATGCCCCAACTCAAACCTCACCCGAAAGACAAACACTCTGCCTAAAGCAAAGCTTTTACAGCTGAGCTAATACATGAAATCACAACATGGCTTCAGTCTTCAGGGTGGCTTGCCTACAAAAACCTTTACTATTAATGCAAGTAGATGAAATAATGCTAACAGTATTTTAAAGAGCTTGTTCTTAGCTATATTAGCATCATTAATAAATTACAAAAATAATTGTAAAGTCAGCGGTGAACAGCCACAAATTAGAACAAATGGACTAAAACTGGCTTTGTTGAATGCATTACTGAACCTAATGAGCAACAATCATCTTTATTAAAGGTTACTTTTGTGTTTGTTTTTTTTAGGGGGGGGCTCTTTTACTGTATTCATAAACTTTAAGGCACAAAATTCTGAACTGTAATGTTTTATGAAGATAATAGAAAGGTAAAACTTAATACCAATTTCAAAAAAACGTAAGTACTTCTGTCAACTCTCAAAAACTTTTTTTTAACGATGAGGTGCAGATAAAATCTGTTATTTCATAAATTTATTTACATTACAGATATTCCTTTAACCCCAAACAATACATAAGTCAACGGAGTATTACTCTTCATTTTTAATTATTTTTCTTAGTCTACATTTTCTCACTCTTCTGAGTGGTAGGTAAGCGCAACTGGAGATGGAAATGCTCTGAGGCAGACCCCACCCTCAGTCCAACTTTCATTTAATCCCACTCTTCAACAAACCCATATTTCATGAAGGAACAGTAAGAAAACCAAAAGCAGGTCCCACGCTTTCTTCCCCATTGCTTTTCCCTAATTGTTTCTATTTAGCAAAAAAAAAAAAAAAGATCCAAATATTACGGCCTGTAACTCTGCACAGGCAAGATGCTTTAAAACACAAATCAGCAGCCTTTAACATTTTAAAGCAGTTATTTGCAGGTGAAATGTCGCCGTCTTACATGAACAAGAGTACTTTGAGACACCCTAGAGCTCAACATGAGAATGAAGAATCTGTAAATGCTCCATGAAGGTCAGGCGTGTTGAAATCCTCATGGATTAGTGCACATTATTGTAAATATTCTGTACCATATCAGACTCCAAGCTTTCAGACATCAAGAGGTGGATCAGACTGTGGTCACTATAGTCATAAAAGACTCTCAGCTGTTAAGCATTGTTGAAAATGAGGAGTTCAGGGAGCTGATTCACATCCTTGAGCCTTCATTCTGCCAACAGAAAGGTATGTTAAGTACCATACATTGAACTTAGTTCTTCTGTACTGTGTGAAAGAGTTTTCTCCAAAGCAGGAGAACTGGTAAGGGCTTGGGCCCAAAATGCTGCAAAAACATTAGCTCAAGAAAAATCTGTACACCCTGCCTTGACATCTCAAGTACAAAAGCACACCAATATTCACAAACACTTTTATGTCCCAAATGATTGTTGCTCAACTTTCACATCTTCGCTTGTAAATTCTGTATTTGACACTCTGTATTAATCACATTACACTCTAACCAGGTTTCCTGCAATGGTTTTTAAGTCCAGTAGATCTCCCCATTAAGTGATAAGTGATTAGCAGAATGTCGACACGATTAGAGAAATGTGCCACACATGACGCACCATCTATCCATCACTAGTTTTGAGAAATAAAGTTGTGAAGAACAATGATTCAAAAAGATTCTCAAGATGCAAACCAACTTGTTCAATCTTTTAATCTACCGATGCTCCAAAAATTAACCATTTTATTTAAGCTTTCATGGAAACAACAAACTACTGCATTTTTATTATTGTCCCATTTCAGAAGTTATGACAATGAGCTTCCAATAGTAAACAGAAACACACACATTCATTGGCAGATCTGCCTCTGCTGCTGGAAATTAGAGTGCCCCCAGGCATTCTGGCTGATGGGAAAAGGATCAGGGCTAATAGTCAGCTAAATCCATCTATCATGGTCTCATCTCTCTGGGCCACTTTCTCATTGTCTGTCCTCTTCCTCTCCAGGTTCAAGCTTGTATCAACACAGCTTGGCTAATCAACACATAAAATGTTTAAGGTGAGCACCAAATGCCTTTTGCTATTTAAGCATCCGTCTTTGTACTAGAAAGCCAAGGACAGGAATGCAGAGGATAGGTTGCTTTTCTCAGCTGTGGGCCCTTTTCCTTTTTCACCCAAGCCAGCAACAATAGGTGCAGTCAGGGAGAGGTCATAAAAAACACAGTGAAAGCATCTCAACTCCTCCTCTCTCCCCTCTGCCCTTTCTCTTGTCAGAGAAAAGACAGGCAGTAACTGTCTGTGTGTCACTGAGGGTAATTGTGGAAAACCAGAGAAATTTGCCTTGAAACAACTATGCTGACATTGTCTTTTTGACTATTTATTCCAGAAAAAGAACAAGCAACTAAAAATGATATGATAAGCAAAGCTGTCTGTTTAGAGGGGATTTTTTAGAATTTCTCACCTGATGAAAAGTTCATTATGACAAAACGAAATAGATGCAAAGTTTACAAGAAGTTAATTTGCACAACAAAACAAAGTAGTTCCCCTATTTTTTTTAAATCTTTTTGCATGTGCAGGGAAATTCATATGTAGCTTTTATATTGTAAAAAAATGTACTATAAATAAGTTTATGCTTAAAGCAATTTATTCTAGTTTGTTGTTTCAGATTGTTTTCTACTAATCAGTCAATGAGCCACTTTTTGTCAGTTGGTTACTATCAAAATGTCCACCTCTTGATTTCTGAAAGCTTTGAGTCCAATATGGTACAAAATGTGTTGCTTTAACCAACAGGTCAGTGGTGCAATAATTTGTACTGTAAACTCTGAACCTTGAATACAACAAGTTCCTTCCATTCATGTCTTTGCAAAACATGGTGTGACCAAAAAAAGGATTGGATTCTGCGCTTCAAAGCTTAAAACATCTTCACAGTTCTAGAGAAGGGTGGGTGTGTTCAGAGGGGGTAAAAAAAAAAAGAGCACGAGGACAGTGTGATGGAGTCTAATAATAGCTTCAGATTGATGGCAGAATGCAGTTGCACACGCTCCAAACGAAACTACATCAGTTACGGTGGCATTCAAGAACATTCCTTGCATACTAACGATTCAAGCATAATGAAAACTCAAGTTATCGTAGGCTTTTTTTCCTGGCTAAGGGCCAGGTTTCACCGTTTGCGTTTTGCCCTAAATGCTAGTTTGCATCTAACTTACAGAAATGTATTAGCACCAACAACATGGAGTGAGAAAAAATGATGCAACAAATAAATCAAACTGAAAGAAAGACAGTTTAACCCACTCTTTAGAAGGCATGACTTAGCAGAAAAGTCAGATGTCAGGCAGATGTATTTACTAACTCAGCTCAGATCGCTGTTCAAGTCAGTGCTACTCTGCAAATCAATCGCAATGTAGTTTATGAAGAACAATGGTAATAGTCTATCAGTTTCTCATGATAAAGTCCAAGGTTTGTTAGACATCAGGCTATACGAAGCCAAACAATAGCAAAATCTTTTAGTTTTGATCTTTTTAAAATTTGAAAAGAAAAATTGTAGCCTCAAAATATTAATCGGTAAGTTGGGGGAAAATGGAACAAAAAAAGAGGAGAAAAACAACAAAGTAAGAAGGAAACCCCCTCAGTCTGGGACCATAAAAGAGTACTGCTCCTCTCTGGGAGATTAAATATGAACAGAACAAAACAAAACGAGGGCTTTGAGACCCTCCGAGTCCTAGCCATTCTTTTGGCCACAGTAGCCTAGCAACCGCTGCTTGACCAGTCCATTGTGTAAACGTATGTTAAGCTTTTATCCCTCATTAGCAACATTCCTCCCTGCAGGCTGGGATTTTACAGATTAGGTTGAAAAACACAAAAGAGATTGGACAAATCTTGCTGACTTCCAACATATTACTTTACAGGCTAATCATTGATCAAATAGCTGTATGCTTGTCTGTGTGGAGCATGTGTGCATTGTGAGTTGATAAATGACAGGGAAAGCAGTCGGGCGAAGTCGTTACAGCTTTGTTGATCTACATCTGTACAGAAACACCTGTTTATCTCTTGGTTTGCATTATGCAAAAAAAAAAAGTGCAGCCATATGACTAGATATTAAAAAACAACAGACTGTTAATTAACCACTTCTTACAGGGTATCACGTTTCCTTTAGCCCCCTGTGGAGATAATTCTCTCCATTTTATATTGTTTTGTAGACCAATGCACATTCAAGCCAAAAAACACAAACAGACCAACAGCAGATGCAACAAATTCTCTAAGCAGCATTATTCTATTTTTTAAAACTAGGATAATAACAAACCACAGGGTGCCATTTTCATGTGCTTGTGTAAAAAACACATGAAACACGTGTCTTTTGTGAGCCCACTGTCCTGGTTCTAAGCAAAAACATACAGCTTCTTCTTTCACTTTACCCGTCTAGATAATTTATATAATACATATTCAGATTTCCTTCATTTAACCAGGTAAAACCCCATTGAGATCCAGATCTCATTTGCATAAGGGATTGTTAAATTGTTGAGGATTTGTGGTAACAACCTAGCATTTGGACTGGATCTTAAATGAACACATTTTGGTCATCTTGTTCTATTTTTGTATAAAAGATCAGGTTCATGCAGTTAAAAAAAAAACTCCACTAATTTAAAATTTCCCCACTTTACTTTCTTTGGGTCACAGAAAGGTGGCAAGACAAACACAATGACTCGTGTTAGCAGCGCCATGCTTGTTCAGGGCAGTCAGTGTATGTTAACCAAACATCCGATTAGCTTTAACAGTCTAAGCAGAAGTTAAACCCTTTTGCTCCATCTGCCCCATACTTACGCTAAAATCTCCCACTTAAATAAGAGGACTTTTTGGACTGGGCTCTGTGCATTTCTTTATATTTCATCAGAAGGGATTAAAAGGGAAAATTGTCCCACAAGACTATAAAGCTCCTGTAAATATGTTTTAAACTGTGAACTAGTTTTATGCCTGCACTTTAAATGTTTTTGTATCAACTCACAGCATAAAGCACTTTGAATATTCAAAATGCTTTATGAACTTAAAGCTTGATAAGATTTTATACACATTTATCTTGAGGCAATTAAAAAGGTACTTGTTGCAATGTTATGAAGACAAAAAAAAGATCATAAAGTAAAAATGAAAACTAAATTCTACCTTTTTATTTTAATTTTCATTGGGTAACGCGTCGTAAAATATAAAATTCAAAAGCAAAAAAAGCATGTCCATGAAAGTGTTGCTTGAGGTCCAGGAGTCCAACAATTTTAATGTATTGGTACATATTTAATAGGTCTGCAAGATGTCAGGAAAACCTGCGTTATGCAATAACAGAGTAATATTGCCATGACGATACGACTAGCGATAAATACTTTAGTATTAAGTGCTGATGTCTTTCTGCTCTGGGCTTAGAGCAGGCATGTCCAACTCCGGTTCTCAAGGGCCAGTCTCCTGCAAGTTTTAGATTTATCCCTGCTTCAACACAGATGATTCAAATAGATGATTTACCTTCTCAGTTTGTCATCAAGGTCTGCAGAGGCCCACTAATTAAGCACTCCTTAGGTTCAGCTGTGTTGAACCAGGGCAGCACCTAAAACACGCAGGACACCGACCCTTGAGGACCGACTTTGGACACCACTGGCTTAGAGCAAAAAAACCCCAAAAAAACAAAACAACTAATACATCATTTCCATTCCACCATGACAGTTTTATTAAAACAAAAAGTGCAACTAGATGCAGCTGCTGCATTAGCAGTGAAAAGACAAACTGTATGCAATACAGTTTTGTATAAATGACTTTAAAATATCACCTGCATCAAACACTTTCTAATGCTCTAAAAACTGACAAAAGCCCCTTAGGTGCTTTGTTTGTAGTGTGCCCCTGCATTTCAGAATTTCAAATCTAGAAAATATATCTAGACGGCTAATGGAGTTTGATATAGTTAGGATAACCTTTTCATGTTTAATTTCATAAGTTGCAATGAGTATTTTGAAACAAATCTGATTGAAACAATGTTTTGATCATCGCTGTTTAAAAATGTGTCCGGGTGAGTGCAACAGGGCCCATTCTAATTCAAGTCAAATTGTCTGGTATGTGTACATTTCACTAGTTTTGTCCTGACAGTCACACACTGACTTTTACAGCAGGAGGTAAACAGACATCAGTGAGCCAGATCTGTTCTCCACATGGCCCCAGGCTGATGGGAGTCTCTGATCACAAAGGAGAGAAATGGTGTTTGGGGTCATATTACACACATAAACACACCTGAGTTGAAGTGAGTAGCCTGTGTCAGTGGGTATGTGACTCTTTATCTATCTGAGTCCTTTCCATTCATTATTCAGTTCTGGGAAACCAAAGTTTGCCAGCCTGTTGTTGATTACCAGAACTGGCTTACTGGGCCTGCTGCTCTATAGAAGAACTATAAAATGTGTTTATACTCCACAAACATAATAACCTGCATATACTAAATCAATATGAAGGCATACCTTCCTCTGTAACATTTGCTTCATTGAACGTTACAATGCATTCATAAATCTTTTTGGGAACTTATTGGCTGGGTCTGTTTAAGCACATGGGCTGAGAATGTGGACACAGCGTGTCTACTTATGTGTTCAGTAAATCACTGACTTTATTTGAACAGCATTCAAGCTTTTGGTGGAGAGGGGCTGGGAAGGTGTAAAGCCTGAGGGGGGTTAAAGTGCAGGGAACGTTACCCAGCTGGGCAAACTCTTCACCTTATTTCACATCCTATCCATGGCACCCCCACACCCACACCCACACCCACCCACCACTCTGTAGCATTGGAATCCAGCTCTGAGACAGTAATGTGGAGAAACGCATGTGAATAATAGGATTTCTGTGAGCTTTGTTTAAAGCTGCAATAACAATGGTGTGTTATTTTAATACTGTATTGAGACATTGCTTCAAAAATATTTCCCAAGCCTGTTTTTTTACCACCTTATTATTAATAATAATCAGTGTGGAGTTGCCAGATTTAACAGAGATTACTTGTGAGGATAAAGAAGCATGCAAAAAGTTAAAGTAGTTTTTTCCCAGTCTCAGTCTTACCCTGAGAAACCTGTATTTATTTAACTTCAACACGCACACACAGAGACTCCAAACTTAGCTTACTGTTGCTAGACTTCAGGTCACGGTGGATTATGGGTACCACAGCCTCCTCGTGCAGATAGTGCATCCCGCGTGCAATCTGCACGGCCCAGTTGACCAGGATGTGTGGAGGGATGCGCCTCCCGGTCAGGGCCCGGTTGAGCGTCCCGCCACGGGCATACTCCATGACCAGGCACAGGTTGGGTTCCTCCAGGCACACCCCCTCCAGTTTGATGATGTTGGGGTGCTGCAGCATGGAGAAGAGCTTCGCCTCCTGCTTCACACTGGCTGCAGTGGCAGTTATGTCCTCATCCGGGTCCTGTCTAGCTGCTTTCACCGCGACCTCCTGGTCCTTCCACGTCCCCCGGTACACTTTGCCAAACCCACCCACGCCTATGATCTCCTCCAAAACCAGTTCGCTGAAAGGAATCTGAGTGGGCGAATTGGGGACCTGCTCCGGTACCCCCACCGTGCCGCTAGTGGCCGGGAGGCGGTAAATAGCAGGCTGGTAGGTGACATAATTAGAGGGGAAAATCCCGACCCGGTGGTTGAGTTTGCCCGTCCACCATCCCTCGTCCCCGGAGATCGCAGCGTCCTTGGACAGGACCTCTACAACGTCCCCTCGCCGTAGGCTGAGCTCGTCCTCGCCGCTCGCCTCGTAGTCATAAGCGGCTGTCCACAGGGACCTAGTCGGGCACAGCGGGGCCGAGTGAGCACACCCCCGGACAGTCGGGCTCTCTGTCCAAGCAAGTTCCCCTGCATCTCCCCCGCCCGGCCGCCCTTCACCGTTTGGGAAAGCGGCCTGCGAGACATCCATTTCTCGGTGGCTGTAGCGGCACCATAAGGTGCAGAGCTTATAGGACAAAAACAAAACTTTAAACAACGATGTAGCTTTCTGAATTGATCATAATGCCGCTGTCACATTTGAGCCACTATGCCCTGAAAAGAGAGGGATTCCCCGCGAAAGCTAAAGTTGAACTGTGTCCAAAGTCCTGGGAGAGACAAAAGTGTCTACGAGTATGTGTCCACGTCGCCACTCCGGTAAAAGTGTGAGGGTCAATGAGCAGCTAGCGGGGCTGCTGGCTAAGACTAGCCAAAACACGGCTTAGCAGATACCAAACTGATGCATAGTGATATGAACATATCATTCAACAAGTGAAATTATTTTATATAATATAAAACAAAATTCTACAAAGGTTCATCCGCATAGGAGCTATCGGAAGTCACTTTGAGTTTGCGCTTTACCGATGGAGCAAAGTTAAAAAAAAGTTTCCGCAGGTGTCCGAGAGGTGCACCTGCCACGACCCACTCCGAGTAAACACACAGAGCCTCCGTGGGGCTGCTCTCCCTTTCAAACTCGCCAGAAAACTGCATGTAGGATCCGAATTGCGAAACGCCAAGCCTGCCCGGTCGTTTGTGGACTTTAAGCCAAAATTTCGACAGCATTCCACACTTCTAGCTAGCGGGTTAGCTTAGCATAGGTCAGCCCGCTGAGTGGAGTAGCTTTGGGAAGAGTTGCTCCTCCAAGATCGCTTATCCCAAAAGTTTATTTCTCCTCCTGAGGTGAGACGAGCAGCCAACAGTTGACTGATAAGAAAGCACTTAAATAGGACAAAATCCAACGCGTATATGAAAACGTATAAAACAAATGTGTAAAGTTTAATCAACACAAGTCCACTCCTACACCCCAACTCGCCAAACAGACTCGGTCGCAGGGATCTCACCAGCGCTGCCTGGACCCCGGGACAACGCTGCTACTCTCTAAGCAGGCTGAGTTGCTTTTTGATTGGTGGACTGCCTGACACGTGATCAGAGCTGCAGTTGGGTGTGGGGGTGTGGGCGTGGGCACGAAGGAGGAGCCACTGTAGGAATGTATGAGGAGAGCGCGGTTTCATGGAAATGATGGGGGAAAAGTATGGAAACCTGTAAGTGCCAAGAGGAAAAAATGTGATACCAGATAAAAATAATCAACAATAATTGATTAATAATGAGAACAATGATCCAACAATGCATAAACATTAGAATATTATCCTGGGCAACTTTAACAGAGAATACTATAGAGAGCCAAATGTAAAATAAAGTGTTTAAAAATGTCAACAACACATTTCCCCTCTATTTAGCTCACTTACTGAGTCTAAAAAAATTCCATTTTCATTTTATTGTTATTTAGCTCAGTGTTCTTACATTTTACTATTTTTTTATATATACAGCGCTGGAAAAAGTTAAGAGACCACTGTATAGTTTCCCTGTATTTGATGGAAAGCATTCCACTAATTATTGATTTCTGAACTCTTCCTGAGTTAAATCATTAGTATTGATTTTTCTAAATTAATATGAACTTGTTTTCTGTGCATTATTTGAGGTCTGAAAGCACTCCATCTTTGTCATCATTTTGACCATTTTGCATTTTCTGCAAACAAATAGTACAGTTTTGCTTGGAATTTTGGAGACTTGTTGCCAGTAGCTAGAGTTCATAGAATAAAGTAACAATGTTCATTTTACTCAAACATACATATATATAAAGAGTAAAATCGTAGAAACTGATCATTTTAAAATGGTCTCTTAATTTTTTTCCGGAGATGTATATATGAATATTAAATCCTAAATCTAAACATGTTAATCTAAATGTAAAATTTAAATCATAAATGGTGAAGTTAAATTTAAAAGTTTACATTTAAGTACTTTGGAATGAAACACAGCTTTTGCTGTTAGTGTTGGGCTAATGTTAGAACATCATCATCCTGAGACAATATAACCAGCGCTTGAATGCAGCTAAAGCTTCCCTACAAGCAAATCTACTGGAAGTGCATTCCAGAATAGATCAAAAATCTATAATGCTGCTAGTAAGGTTGGCAAAATGTGGGTGACATATTTTTGTCCATGTTTAGAATACAATTTTGCAAGCGTGCGCACAGAAATAGTGAAATAAGCTGTAAAAAAACAAACAAACAAAAAAAAAATGGCAGCACGGCTGTGAACACTGAAATTTCAGTGAGGTTGCAAATGGAAGTTCAACCATTTTCTTGCAACTTTAATAAGCCATTCAAGGTAGAAACTGGCTTATCCATATTTTATTTTTGTAGCCTTTGATGGGCTCCATAGAATAATGAACCATAAAGCTCCTGCACACGCAGGTGCAGATTAATAATAACTTAAAACAACTATAATGTTTACCATTTACATTTACGAAGCCTCCATGTGTTTGTATAGCTGATTAAAAATAAATGCGTAGCACAATGCACAGTGTGTTTTGAGACTTTCAAACAGCGTGGCTTCTGAGCAATGAAGGTGGGATTTAAAGGGACAGAGAGGCAGGAGGAAGAGGAGGAAGGGAGGGGGCTGTCAGAGCTGCGCATCTGTACGATCCGAGGAGAGAGAGAGGGAGGAGAGGAGAGAAGAGCGGGTCAAGATGAGGACCGTGGCAGCAGCGATGCAGGATTCGAGATCTGAACGGACGAAGGCAAACGGAAAACCGAGAAACACCGAGGCAGGCCGATGAAGGAGGGCTCCGGAGCCGCGCTGCGTCGCTCCAACATGGAGGCGTAGCGACAGCAGCAAGCAGAGAGGAGATAAATCCATTGTAGCCCTGCAGCATCAGCATCATCCCCACCATCATCCGTCCAACCTGAGCGGAGAGGAGGAGCAGGAGGAGGAGGAGGAGGCGGCAGAGATGGGCTCCCAGGTTGTTCAGACCCTGCGTCAGGGAGTCTGGGCATCTCTGACCGGGGGATGGTACCACGACCCGGACCAAAACAAATTCAACAACTGCTGCCACCTCTATCTGTGGATCTTTCTCCTGATGTTACCCTTGTCTCTCCATCTGGTGAGTTTTCCCGTGCGGAGGAACATGACGTTCAAGGCCGCGGAGATGCTTTAAGATGTAGATAGCATCGTCTTCACATTTCATAACAGGTTTAGGAGAACGTGACAGTGTCCTGACGTGGCTACACGTAGAACACTGAGGCATCGTGGCAGTGTGTTTTTTCCCTGCGTGCATGCAGCGACGGAACGCATGGCTGCTCCTGGATGTGACAGTGGTGGAGGCAGGAACTGTGCTTTAATGTGTGGAACACAATCCTGCACCCCTTCCATCATATGTTCAATTAATCTGTTGTCTTCTTGACTTTTCAACCAAACTTTCACTGAACATTCAAGCTGCATCTTCAGTCTTTTATACCAAAAGATGTTTCCATCAATGTATCAAGCTTTAGTCCAGATGTAGCAGATGTGACAATAGGCTACAAGCTGCGGTTCTTGGGTTAAATAATCTAGCCCTGAGTCAAAGTTTCTACTAGGTCCATCTAACATTCTTTTTCTCTGTAAAGCTATATTTAAATTCTCTTTAAGTGAAGCTATTTCCTTTTCTTACCAAGTCACCATATTGTTTTTTTCAGGTTTGTAGCAGTTTGTGGGCTAAGGAGCAAAACTGTTAGTCAGTCATGAGAACTACCATAAAATAATAAAAACAAACCTGTCACCTAAAATTAATTACAGTAAATACTAGAAATGCTGCCTAAAATAAAATATTTATAAATATACATAGAAAAAATAATTTAATTTGACTACAATTAAATAACTGATATTGGTCCAGATAAGACCTCAAATGGGTCTTGATTCAACCATTAATTTGGAGACCCCTGTTGTGAGATAGTTGTGTAAGTGCAAGTGAAACCACTTTATGTCTTATCATTTTGTTATTAATGATGACTTGAGTCTTTGTGCAAACATGCATATTGAGTTTCCTGCAAAACAAAAGAAAAGGTCAAGGAGAGACATGTCACCAGGTTGTAAATCTGCCCCTGCACACATCAGATACAGCCAAAAAGTATGACTCATGTATCAGTTTGATGCAGATTCTAAGTTTGTAATCCTCCGGCTTTTTGCTCTGAGCCGTCCAAAGTCTGGGATCAGTAAACTTCAGTAATCCCACCGATGATCAAATCAGGTTTTATGGTTTGCTGAAACATGCGCCTGAGTTTATGTGACCAAATAAACGCAAAGGACTTGAGTCTCATTCAGCTTTTTAAAAATTTTACGTTCATCCCTCTACAGGCCCTGCCACCTACTACCATGGCTTTGAGCATCTACTGCACTTCCATCACTATCTTCTTCATCCTCATCAAGATGGCCAACTATCGGTTGCACCTGATGTTCGATGAGGGCGAAATGGTGGTCCGCAGTCTGTCCGACCTCAGCAAGGCCCAGGAGAAGAAGAGCAATGCCTCGGACTCCTGCTTGCCAACCAGCATCAGGTGAAATATATTTTAAAAAATTTATTTTTGCTCCAGCTAATGCGCTGCTTGGCCTGGTATTGTGAAATCTAGGCTAGAGGCCTAAATCCCCAAAGATACAACTTAATTATTAAGACAAAAAGTACACTGAGGCCTCAGAACCCATTCTAGATGCAAATAAATCTTTATTTTCCCTTTTTATTTTTTCTAATGCCTCTTTCAATTTGATTTCATGATCAAGTGTCTCAGAGTGAGACTCTTTCAGCTTCATTTCAGAAGTTTTCTTTCATTCTTGGTGAAAAAATAAATAAATGTCAGTGGTTTTCAGTCCAGCTATTTCCTGTAACACACTTGTCAGCAGCTAAAAAGTTCAGTTCTTGCACTTTGTATGGCTGCAACAAGCTCAGACACAAATTGGCTTTATTCTCTATGTTTGTTTATTTTTAAACTAAAAACTTAAATGCTTGGAAAAAAGATGACATGATTTCCTTTGAAAGTAAAGTACCAATAGATGAAATCCCACCTAAGATTAGATGTCGTCACGGTTTCATTGATCCCCACCTCTTGTTTTTGTTATTTATTTATTTATTTATTTATTTATTTATTTATTTATTTATTTATTTATTTATTTATTTATTATTTTGTCCAACAGAAAGAGCAGCACTGTACCTGATGGCGTTGCCATAACAACGCTGGCTCGAAAGCGTCCCAGCCCAGTGATCCAGGTGACGGTTAAACAGACTGAAACTGACCCAGGACTGATAGGGGTGGTATGTGAAAGATGAATAATAGAAACATTTTGCTGATGCTTAACATTTACATTTTGTCTGTTTTTTTCTTTCTTACAGGATTGCTCAAAGTCAGAGGAGGTGAAAACAGCAGAAGGTGATACTAGTTTTTCTTTAGATTTCAACACAACCTAAAATCAAATTATGTTATTAGCTATTCCAAAATTACGACGGAGTATTAGGGCACAATAAGATTTTATTTATTTTTTTTATTTACGAGAATAAAGTCATAATATTATGACATTAAAGTCGTATGAAAATAAAGACGTAATATTATGAGATTAAAATCATAATATTATGAGAATAAAGTCGTACCATTACGAGATTAAAGTTATAATATAATGAGAATAAAGTCGTACCATTACGAGATTAAAGTTATAATATTATGAGAATAAAGTCGTACCATTACGAGATTAAAGTTATAATATTATGAGAATAAAGTTGTACCATTACGAGATTAAAGTTATAATATTATGAGAATAAAGTCGTACCATTACGAGATTAAAGTTATAATATTATGAGAATAAAGTCGTACCATTACGAGATTAAAGTTATAATATTATGAGAATAAAGTTGTACCATTACGAGATTAAAGTTATAATATTATG
>JARVJO010000001.1:29098274-29132643 GCA_031762555.1 Cynodonichthys magdalenae
TTACAAGTTAAGAAGTGCACGGAAATAGCTCTTTTTTGTATCGAAAAAATATCGAACCGTGAGACTAAAGTATCAAACCGAACAGAATCGTGAATTTTCTGTATCGTTGCACCCCTAGCATGTATGCATGTGAAAATGCATCAACAGCAGCCTTTTTCTTTCCCTGACCCATGTGTTTCCAGATTCAGCCATGTTGCTGCTCCAGACTCTGATCACCACTGTCTTCTACACGCCGCTGGCCCCCTTCCTCGGGAGCGCCATCTTCATTTCCTCCTACCCTCGGCCAATCAAGTTCTGGGAACGAAACTACAAGTGAGGCATTTTGTGGGAGTTTGTGTCCAGTTTCTCCCAAAAGAAAACATTTTGCTTCTAATCTGAGACAAAACAACCAAAATACTTTTACTTAATAAACAAGTTTATCTGTTAAATGATGCAAAGAACAAACCTCAAAGAAACAAACATTCATCAAACTCAACATTGTTTATAAATTTAAAAGACAGCTCTGCTACCATTGTAGTTATTGAAGTGCATCTCACTGTCTAAAAATACTTTTTCAGCTTTGTTGAGCAAACTTTTAGGATTATATTTAGAAGATGCACTTTAATTTTTTTTTACTGTTTCTGTCTTCTGATTTTGCAGCACAAAACGCATTGACAACTCAAACAGCAGATTGGTGTCACAGGTGGACAAGGAGACAGGTTTGTCCTCTCAAATTAATGTAACATCATTTAGTTTAACAATTTCTTTCTTTCTCTGTTCTGTCAAATATATGGAAGGCCAATTCTGTCAATCAGAAAAAACGATCCTCTAAGTTATAATAACAGATGAGACTTGATGTCTCATAATTAGGATTTAGAATCTCAGAAATATGGGTCGGCATCCTTAAATAGGATCATAGGTTATATTTTGAGATATGTAGTCAAAATTATAATTAATCATAAAATAGCACAAATTATAATTTTGTGACAGAATCCATCCTTATGCCAGACAGATAGACCTTTAACTGTGCTAAAAAAAAATCTGAAGCTCCTATTTTGCATAGTTTTTGAGTTATAGGCATTTTTGTATGTCCAGACACCCCATTTTTAGATAGAGCCCCCTCCTCAAATATGGGGTCTATCGTAAAACCGCCATCTTTGAAGCTCTTGTGGGCCACACAAAATGCCAAAGAATGTGATTTATTTATTTATTTTTTTTAGTGGCAGGAATGGGATTCCCTAAGATTTCTAAAAATAATTAAATCAGCTGAAAATCAAACCAAAATATAACACTGCATTTTTTTCTTTTTTCTCTCCCAGGTTGTGACGATAACAACCTAAACTCCATCTTTTATGAGTACCTGACTCGCTCACTGCAGCATTCTCTGTGTGGCGACCTCATGCTGGGTCGGTGGGGGAACTACAGCGCCGGTGACTGTTTCATCCTGGCTTCGGACTACCTCAACGCCCTCGTGCACCTGATCGAGATAGGCAACGGCCTCGTCACCTTCCAGCTGAGGGGGCTGGAGTTCAGAGGCACGTCCATCCTGTTTTTTTTTTTTTTTTGTTGATGAGGCAGCTCAGTTTCCCAATGTCCACGTCTGTCCACCTCAGGTACTTACTGTCAGCAGCGGGAGGTGGAAGCCATCACTGAAGGAGTGGAGGAGGACGACGGATGCTGCTGCTGTGAGCCGGGTCATCTGCCTCACATGCTGTCCTGCAACGCCGCTTTCAACCTGCGCTGGCTGGCCTGGGAGGTGATGGCCACCAAGTACCTGCTAGAGGGTTACAGCATCAGCGAAAACAATGCTGCCACCATGCTGCAAGTGTACGACCTTCGAAAGCTGCTCATCACCTACTACCTAAAGGTTTGATTACTGTTTAGCAGGATATCAGCAGTGGGCGATAATAATTAAGCAGTTTCCTGTTTGGTATTAGGATTATTTTGCTTTCATTGTAAAGTCAGCTGTCATATTTCTTCCTTCATTCTCTCAGAGTATCATCTACTTCCTGGTCCACTCTCCCAAACTGTGCACCTGGCTCAAAGACACCACCATCCAGGAGGCGCTACAGGCCTACACCAAGTGGCACCACATCGAGCGAGACCCTCAGGTCTTCAGTGCGAAGATCGATGAAGACTACGTGCACTGCCTGCAGGGGGTGACGCGTGCCAGCTTCTGTAACGTCTACTTGGAGTGGATTCAGTATTGTGCTGGGAAGATGGAGACGGTACAGTATATCACCTGAGGACCTGTCTATCCACTTAACAGCATCTATTATTACGATGTACAGAGATGAGTCAGACGTAAAAGTTTAATAATGTACTTTTAATAATTTATTCAGTACGAGATAAGTTAAAGAAAAACAAAAGGTTAAGGTTAAAAACACATAAATGCATCGCCGGACAAAACAGAACACATATTGTTAATTTGGTCCACATGCATCTTAATGTTTTTGATGGTTTTTATGTCCATCCAGCCTGTGGACAGTGATGAAGACTCCCCACTGGTGACTCTGTCCTATGCACTCTCTGTCCTGGGGAGGAGATCCCTCGGTACGGCATCGCACAACATGTCCAACAGGTAAAAAATGAGTAAAAGTGTTTATCTCTGAAGTAAAATAAAATGTTTGTTGTGGGAATGCTGAGTCAGCATTCACACGATTGTTTCCTGTTTCTAACTTCTTGGACTACTTCAGCATATTTTCAGTAATGTCAGCCACTTAGGTATCAAAACGTTCAGCTTGACACTATGGATTCCAATCAAATAAACAAAACCATACAAACATCATGTTGGATAGGAAAACAAGACATGTTAATGTATCGTGCATCACTGATCAGGTCCAATTTATTCTTAATTTTATTGTCCTTTATGTTGTTGAAGTTTTATATACGTATATAAAAATTTACAAAATAATGTTTTTTACAACTAGTTTAGTGGTGGCTTTTTGACTGCTGCTGCAAAAAAATCACCAGAAGAGGGCGCCAGCAGCTGCATACTAAAACAAATGTTTAAATAGTTTTTTGTTTTTGCAGTGAAGCTGCCTTTTATTTTTTGTGTAGTTTATATATAAAATGTGTTTCAGATATTTTGTTTTTCTTGTCTCCTCCCCCCCGCCCACACCATGAAGCCTGGAATCCTTTCTGTATGGGTTCAACACTCTGTTTAAAGGAGACTTTCGTATTGCCACAAAGGACGAGTGGGTTTTTGCAGATCTGGACCTCCTGCAGAAGGTGGTGGCCCCCGCGGTCCGAATGAGCCTCAAGCTTCATCAGGTAAAGCTGACAGCTGTGGCATCATGCAGCCGCTATGGCTCATGTCCAGACATCTGATGAGCTTCGTGATGTTTTTTTTTTCTCCTTTCTGCCCTCCAGGATCACTTCACATGCCTAGAGGAGACAGAGGAGGCGTGCATCCTGTACGAAGCCATCACAAACTATCGCAGCAGCCTGGTAATCTGCCACGAAAGTGACCCCGCCTGGCGGAAGGCCGTGCTGTCCAGCCGCGACACGCTGCTCACCCTCAGACACATGATTGACGACGGCACGGACGAGTACAAGATCATCATGCTGTACAAACGCCACCTCAGCTTCAAGGTCATCAAGGTAACAGATGGAGGGAAAGGTTCAGCCTTTTGTGCAGAAACGCAGGATGCTGGACGCTAAAAGAGCCAGACAGAAGTGTGTTTTCTAGACATCATCACAGAGTTTACACATTTATTAGGCTATGCATCCTTTAAAACCCATGAAATACAAAAAAAATGAGTATAGTAAAGAATTTACAGGTTTCCATATAAAGAAGTTCACTTATCGAAATTAGAACCTTATCAATCATAGAACACATTTGGAGAAAAAGGCAAAATGTTTTGGCCAAGCTAGGTGCTGACAAACTGCCAAGTTTTGTTTGTTCTTTTTTTTAGGTTTAATAAAACTCAAAAAAAAAAAAAAGACACACCTAAGACTCTCGTTAAATACAGGATAAAGCAGGGGTGTCAAACTCATTTTCACTGAGGGCCACTTGATGGTGACCCTCAAAGGGGCCGGTTGTAATTAACTTTGACGTTTCATGTTAGACATGAATCGTCATGTTTCTCGTCTCATTGTAATGGTTAAGCACTGCTAACAAACAATACTGAGCTCTACGTGGTATTTCCTGCATAGAAAGAGCGGTTTAACACATCTTGTAAACACGAAGAGTGTGCGACTGACTAAATGTGAAACAAATAATACAAAAATACTATTAAAAGTAAAAGTAGGAGAGTTTTACTCACTGATGAGTTGTGGTGAGTAGCTGCTGTCTTAAGTTCTGAACTCTCCCATTTTCCTACAGGAAATTTCCATGCATAATTGATATGCCTGCATTAGGGGAGATGTAGTTTATGGTCAATGCTGGCTTTAAAGCAACTTATTTTGAGACATTAATACTGTGCTATCCAACTAAATTGCTCAGTTACAACTCAGTTACTGGCCTGCGGGCCTTGACTTTGACATGTGGTATGAAGCACATAAATGAAACCAAACTTTCTTTGGATGCTATAACCACAGCAAACTGCTTTCATTTCCACATCTTCAGTTTTTCCAGAAGTTTTTCAATAACTTCAACTGAATTTCAAATGATCCTCTTCTATCTTGTTAAACTCCTGTATGATCGGACCTCCTGTCTGCAGATCAATAAGGAGTGTGTGCGCGGCCTGTGGGCGGGTCAGCAGCAGGAGTTGGTGTTTCTACGGAACCGAAACCCAGAACGTGGCAGCATCCAGAACTCAAAGCAAGCGCTGAGGAACATGGTGAACTCATCCTGCGACCAGCCGCTGGGATACCCCATGTATGTTTGATATGTCTGATTTCAAAGCTGCAGCACAGTTAACAATCTGTTTTTAACTGATGTGCATAAAACATTAATATCCTTCCTTTTATAGGTATGTGTCACCTCTGACAACATCATATGCAGGAACACACCGAACGCTCCGTAGCATCGGAGGAGGGGCTTTAAGCCTGGATGCCATACGTTCCTGGCTCTGCTCTAAATGGCTTCGGTCAGTATTTTTAAAATTTTTTCCCACCTGTGAGGCTGTAAGTCTTGTCCTTCTTGCCTGCTGAGCTCAACCTTCCCTGAAAGTCTCCCTGTTGCACCGCATTCTTCATAACCAGAAGTAAACAAAGAACAGATTTGATTTATTTTGGTCACGAGTTCAGTTTCTGGATCAAGCAGCTGTCTGAGGATCTGAGTGAGATGCTCTGGATGAAAAGCTCACTTGATCTTATTTTGGCACAGAGCATGTGCACAGTTAAGATCAAAGCTCCTAAGTACTTTTAAATGACTTTGACAAACAAATTTCACAGGAGACAGTTTCACTTGTGGAAAAACATCATATTTTACTATTTCAAAATCAACTACAAAGATTAAAGTTGCAACTAAAAAATGTTTCCCTCTGCAGCATTTTCCTGCAACATTCTAGACTTCACAGTGTATCATTCTCTTCCCCAGTGGATTGCTCAAGGGCAGGGGTCACCAATAAAATTTGCTCATGGTCAAAATTTCAGCATCTGTGGAGGCTGACCTCGGATGCTAAGAATACACTAATAAAAATATTAGTCTTAATAGTGCCTGAGAAACTTCATAGCTTGCAAGCTTAATTTTAAAGTACCTCTGACATGCATATCCTCCAAATACAAAAAAGTAAAAGAAAACATTTTTGAATTCAATAAACTTGGCAAAATACATATGATGTTGTCCATCTTGTCACATAACCGGCATCTTCCTTTGAATTTGGCTCAGCCATAGTGAAACAGGAAGTGACATCAAAGGGGAACACTAAGAAATAAAATTCCATGGTCTTTGTTTAAAGAAAAAATATTATTTGAACTCTGACTCTTCTTCATCTCTCTCTGATAGTGACACAAAATAATCTAGAGAAACATCAGATTCTTCTCAAGTCTGCGTTTTCAGCCGTTGTAGCAATGCTCTGTTCACACATAGACATTCCCCTTTGACATCACTTCCTGTTACTTCACAGGCGAATATCTCAACAACTGTTCATCTCAGTGGCGTGAACTTCTTCTTGCAATACATTAACATTATTATCTTTCAAAAAATGCATTCATATTAACTTAAAAAATTTTATGTCACAGGCACTTTAAGAGGTCCATGTCCACTAATGACACATGTATTTCAGCATTAAGGTTTATCCAGCATTTAGCATAAAGTATCAGACTGATTTGTATGTTTCTGAGACATTTTCTAAAGCTTTTGTCTTGACAAGACTCAAGTTCTGATAACAGATTCTATTACCAGCATAATGCTCTCATTTAGCTCTCATTTAGCTGGTTATGTTTCAGGACAAATCTATCATGGATAAGGCTCCACTGATCTTAAAACGCTCAGGCTCCCTGCAGGCTGACTGAGTGCTTCTCTTAGGATTTAGAGATATTGACTGGCAGCGGTGCAGAGGGACTTCTCTGCCAACTTAATGTAGTTTTAAATACATGTGAGGGGGACAGAGTGAGAGTACGCCTGGGAGACGGAGATGGCTGGATTACAGAGGGAGTGGAAACCTGAAAGCTTTACCTTTCTGTGGTTGAAGCAACGTCACTTACATCGCTTTGCTTCTTCTTTTCCACTTTTTCTTTTTTCAGTTAGGAATGCGCAGTTCTCTTTTAGGATTCTTGAGGAATAAGTTGTCATTTTCAGATTAGATTAGGCTGGTAATCCTATTTCATCCTCTTTGATCGTTGTCTTAATTTCACAAAGCAGTGAAGGAGCTAAGATGGGTCGTTCATCTTCAGTCAGAACACATTTAACTATGCCTTACATAACATCTCTCACTCTCAACCAGATGGGACAGTCAAAGCTTGCTAAATTTTTGATGCCCTTTTGCATCTCTAGCACTGATGTGGACATGAATAAATAAATCTGAGCCCTGTGTGTGTGTGTGTGTGTGTGTGTGTGTGTGTGTGTGTGTGTGTGTGCATGCTGCAGGGTACGTAAAGACAACCTGACCAGCTGTAACAACAGTGGCACCAACATGGAGGATGTGGACTGCGGTGCTGCCGGTTCGTCCTCGTTGAGCCAAAACCGCCAGTCCTCTGTCACGTCCAACAGCCTAAGTCTTTACCAGAACCGGGCCAGGACGACACACAGCCACAGACACCACAACACAGGTACACACACACACCTGTTTCTTTACTTTCGCAGGAAATGACCAAAGGGATGCACTGGAAAGCAAGATTTCCCACTTAGGCAGCCACGTTGAGCTGAAAGTTAAATTATAGCAACATGAACAAGAATCGCTGTGAGCGAGGGGAGATCACCATGGTAACAAAGGCTCATAGTGGCTAAAAGTTTTGGTGAACTGTTTTTTAAAACCTGTATTTTGTTGGGTTGCAGCTGTCGGCAAACTGCATTTATGAAAATTATAATTATTAAAAAAATAAAAAATCCAAAACATCTTAAAATGGTTGCAAGGGTTCTAAATTTTATTACGAATTACGGGGCTTTTGTGCTCATTTCACAGGGATTTTGAACAAATTCTAAAAATTTGATAAATAAATTTGTCGTCGCAAACGTCATTACAACTGGTGACAAAAAATAATATATTGTGATTAAACCTAAGACACGATTTTCATTTTTATACTTTTCTTTTTTTCCCCATGAGAAAATTTTACATTTAGAACAACAGAAATGAAAAACAAAAACAACGATTAAAGAAACAACATACAAATCTAGTAAAACAATTCTGGTGTTAAATGAGGGATATTACACACCGAAGGTATTTATAATGAACAGGCAGGAAAAAAAAAGTAGAAGGGTGTCAAGTTAATAGTAAGTTAGGATGTGAGCCCCATTTTTTCCAAGTTAAAGGTCAAACGCCCCAAACAATGTCTGTCCACTCATTAACTGTGGAAAAATCCCTGCTAAACCATTGCTTAGTTATAGCTTTTTTTATTTGCTGTCATCATTATTTTTTAAATATATCTGTAAGCTTTTGATATATTTAGGTCCATGTTCCCCAAATAAAAAGATAAGCAGGTAAATTTAATGTCATAGCCCAAGATGTCTCTGACAGTTTGCTGAACCCCCCTCCCAGAATAATTGAAAGACAGGGCCTCCCCAGAAATATGAGTGGATTCTATTTTTTGGGGGTTATAAAGTATTTAACACAATTCTTCCAGGAGAAGTCTCTCCACATCTGAGAGTTTGGTTACGAGTTATGGTTTCCCACTCCTCATGTAATAACATGACACACGACTGAGACACAAATAAAACATTTTGTGACTAAATTGTGACGAAAAAATTACACATCATTTCCTTGAATGTGGAAATTATTTTAAGTACAGAAAATATCAATTTAGTGTGATTCTAAGTGAAAATCTATGTATTTTTTTGCAACTTTGTACCAGAGAAAAAGTTTCCGATGTTTTTGTCCCAAACTACACAGCAGCAGGTAGCCTATCCTGACTTATTATAAGTAAGAGTTTTCTGCAACACACTTTATGAGGAAAATTCCTTTATTGTCCCAATTATGGCACAGGTATCTTCCTGTTTACCCGGACAATGCAAAAACTAATTCTGAGTGATTTTTGTTGTCTTTAGGGAGAAGAGAGTATCGCAGTCGGTCAGTGCAGCCTCAGAGTCAGCGCCCCCCGGTCACCAGCCAATCAGGTCCCATCCTGGACTCGGGCTCCAACCATGGGCTCGTCCAGCGTCTGTCCAACAGTCAGCTGTCCTTTAACACATCCATAGCCTCTATATTCTCTCAGGTATCCCCATTTTTTTTCTTTTAAAAGCTCAAGTTGGAAGGTGGGATTTTACTGAAAAAGAAACTTTTTGTCTTCAGGTCCCTCGTCTCTCAGGAGCAGGAGGGATCAGCTCGCAGCTCCAGGCAGCGCAGCATCAGCAGCGCTCCAGTCAGGTGGGACCTTCACACACTTCTGTGACGAAACTCTCCACCTGCAAACCTCTCGACTCACTGTTTGTTCCTGTGCTTTGTGCGTTTTCCTCCCCTGTTCCACCAGGTTTCCTCATCCTCTTCCACCCTCAGCCTCCTGTTTGGGAAGCGCAGTTTCTCCAGCGGCCTGGTGATCTCCGGGCTGTCGGCTGCAGAGGGGGGGAACACCACCGACACACAGTCCTCGTCCAGCGTCAACATCGCCATCGGACCCTCGCACAGGTCCGGCAGCAGAGCCACGCAGGTATGACACAAATCAAATCAAGCTTCCATCCAGGTTATCAGGAAGGTGAACACACAGACAAACCTTAAAACATAGCTTCTGTTTTGATAAAAAATATCTAATTGGTGGAATGTCACAAGCTGTAAAGATAAGCAATCAGCTTTTGATTTATTCAATCTTTTGTAGACATTCTGACTCCAAACAAGGTCACTTTAGTCACTTTTCAACCTCTCCATAGCCTCATAAAATGTTAAATTTAAGATAGGGTAAAAACGTGTTCCAATTACTGTTCAAAAACATCATAAATATGTGCTCCTTTACACGAAGACTAAGGAAACTTGTGTGTAGTTGTTGTTTGTCCTTCATGATTTCATTCTGCTGGGAAAAAATCTGTTTACGACCTCCATCTATCCCTCATATCCTCCCTCCACCTTCTGACAATAACGTTAGCTCAAAGCTGCACAATAGGTTGGCAGAAAAATCAACCGACCTTGGTGTGGCGCTAAAACTGAAGGCACAGTACAGTTGCTGCACTGCACTCAGGAAATAAAATATAACTAATCATAAGATACTGTGACAGTGTTCTTGAAGTTTATAATACAACTCAAAGCAATTACCCCAGGGTATTATATTACCACTCAACCTTATCTTCTAATTTATGTTCTTTTTAAAATCTCTCTCAGCTCAACCTCCGTACAAAACGTTTTTTTCTTCCCTCCTCCCCCTCAGTGGACATCAGAGCCATACGAGAGCATCGACGCCTCCAACGCCGCCACCACGGTGCGAGATGGCGCACAGTCCACGGATCAGGGCTTGAGCCAGGGATTAGACAAGACCCAGGAGGACTCGGCGTCGACGGCTCCGGAGCAAACTGATCAAAAGACTGCCTGAGAAAAAAAACTAAACTAAACACAAAAATAAACACACAGATATATTTACAAGAGTGCCCACATGCAGAGAGGACTGTACGACAAAAAGAGATCTGCATACATACAGAGGATTGTATGAGAGAGAGCACCCATGCACACAAACCTGCCTTCTCCCTTGTCCGCAGCATGTGGTCTCATCTTGTTCGAATGTAAAGCCTGGAAAAAAAAATACTTTGATCCAGTTGATCAAATAAATACATTTTTGAATGAAGTGGATTTTTATTCATATATATATAATTAGAAGTTTCTTATCGGTGTCAGGAGGACATGAATATATATCTGAGAAAAGTACTTAGAGACAAATGTTCACAGGACTGGTTTTAATTAGTCAGAAGAAATTATTAGATTTTAGGATAAAATTAACTTATTTTAGATCATTCTTCAGTGTTCCAAAAAGACATGAAGACTAATGCTCTATGAGTTCTCTTTTCCAGAATGACCCTTATGTTTTTGAAACATGTGATTCCTTTTTGCCTTTAAGACAAACAAAAAAGTAGGGACTCTGTTTAGACCTGCTACTCTACTTGTGATGAATAGTTTTACGCTCACGAGTGTCTGACAGAGAAAAATGCTGAAAATCTAATTAGTCCCTGATTTTGGAATTAGATTCCAGCTGAGTGGGTTCTGATTTAGTTCCTGTTGAACTCAGAAGTTTACAGATGAGCATAAATATCATATTCATTATTGGCTTTAAATTATTATTTTTAAAATTCTTTTTCTAACTTCAATGATTTTAAAAGCAAAAAATTTGGTGCACTAGTCTGAATTCATTATGGCTTTTTTCTAACTCACTCCAAATCAAAATAACTTAATTTTACAGGGTGAGTCAAAAGTCACAGGACACCTTTTTATTTCAGAAAGAAAAGGAAAATGACATATCTGACTATCCCGGCATGTAATGGGTGAGGGGGGTTATCTTTTAGGCCACTTTTCAGCTTTTGACCCACAAAGTAAAAGTAGCAGAGACCTGTGCCCCCCAACTACTTTTGGGTGATAAAAATGGGTATCAGGTCAAATAAACAAGGGCATAGTAAATTCATTCATTATGTTGTTTTCATATTGTAAGGTGTGTGTGTGTGCGTGTGTGTGTGTGTGGGGGGGGGGGGTTATTTAGCAAAATTGACATTTTTGAGCTTATTATTGTATTATTATAGTGTTATGTCCATACCCAGAGTGTTGCTTTGACTCATTCATGCATGTTTGAGAAATCCTTGAATCTCCTGCTACAAAGCACCACCTATTTATACAAAGCTCCTCCATGGAGCTCAGTCTGCAGCTGAGCTCCCACCCCAAAGAGCACCCTTCCCCAGAAGCATTGTTCTAAATATAGGCTGAAGTGGGAGTGTCAGAAATGGTAGAAGGTTCTTAAATAAACAGAGGCCAATTTCAAATTGATGTAAAGTCAAATTTATTTTTGATATACAGTATCCAGCGTTTTCATAAAAACTTTAAGTAAAGTTATGAACAAGAGTTGATGTTTCAGGACCCATAGTGGGGTCCCGACACCAACTGTGGGAACCACTGTTTTAGATGTGTTGGGGTGGCACAGTGGTTCAGTTGCCTCTCAGCAAGAAGGTTGCCAGATCGAATCCTGGCCAGGGACCTTTCTGAGTAGAGTTTGCATGTTATTTCTGTGCATGCGTGGGTTTTTGATCTCCGGTTTCCTCCCACAGACCAGAAACATGAATGATAAACTAACTGGCAACTCTAAATCATCTCTAGGTGTAAGTGAGAGAGTGAACTGTTTGTTTCTATGTGGCCCTGTAATGGACATGCGACCTGTCCAGGGTGTACCCCGTCCCTCACATCATGACTGCTGGAAATTGGCACCAGTGACTCTCGTGACCCTGAAAGGACGAAGCGGACGATGGATGTTTCAGGCTCCAGAACAGGACTGCCACCTTGAAAGCTGCCATATTGGATCAAGAGGAATTCTCTCCCACCCCAAAGATAGACCCCCTCACCCATTACTTACTGGGGTATTCAGATATGTAATTTTTTCCCTTCCTCTTGAAATAAAAGAGGGTCCTGGGACTTTTGACTCATCCTGTATATTTAACATAAACCAACACTAAAATTTGGTTTAATGTCCATTTGGCAAGTTGCACCTCAGTTACACGCTTGTTGTATTTTCTGGCATAAATCTGGTTGGATATTTGACCACAGTTTTTGGTAAAATTGGTCAAGTCTTTTAAAATCTTGGCCAAAATACTAAACAGCTTCTGTTTTGTTTATTATGACATTTCATCATTTATGAAGTCTAATCCCAACAAACCTGATGGGGAAAAAAGAAAACCATAACTAACATCATAATTAAATAAATAAGTGTACACCATCAGTTCAATTGAAACAATAAGCATCATCTGTCAAAGAAAGACACAATCACAAGGGGCAAAAATCTATTAATAAAGTATTTATTTTGAAGTTGTTACATTTAGATTTCTTTCTCTAGCAGCACTATTTAAATTACGGATATTCAAGGGCAGTAACCATAGATTGTAGTTATCCTTTAATGCAAGATGTCATCATGTAAACAAAGACGGACACTGAAGAGAGAACTGGACCAAAATGTATCACAACATGGACACGTTGTCAGTGTGCCTCTAACTCATGTGAGGTTCAAAGACAAGAAACAAGTTGTGTGTCATTTGAGATAAAATTGAACTGGTCAGAATGGACTGAAACAGTACAAAAACAAATCAAAAACAATGTACAGCATCGTGTGACGTTTACAGTTTGTTTTTTTTTTTAAATGGAGTGAAGTCCGCGAACATCAGCGGTGTTGTAAAATGTTCAGTACCAGTTTACAAAGATCATGTGTTCAAATAGATCCAAACAAATGGTTTAGAGAGATGAAACAAACCCATGACAGCAACATACAAGGACATGTAACAAACTTTTTTTTCTTTTTTTCAGGATCGTGTTTAGTGCAACGGAACTTGCGATTTAATATTCCAACAACTCCTTTCACCTCTTTAACACCGAAACAAAAAAGTTGATTGTAAGTATGGCACATTTCTTCAACCAAAAAACTTGGACAGAGCAACTTTTTCACTTGTTTTTTTTTTTTTGTTTGTGAAATTTCTTTTTATATATATATATATTTGGGAAAAGTGCTCAATAGGTTAGCTAACTGGAACTTAACTTTGTATTTTGCCATCCAAATGTGACTTTTTTTTTTTTGCTTCCAAAGCTATTATAGAGAAAAGTTGCTTTATTACTATACTTTATAACAGTTGTCAACACTGACTTGGTGCAAATATTACGAGGACTGCATTACCATGCACTAACTAGCCACTGCGATCACAATTTAAAGTTTTGCACAAAGTACAGATTTTGGAGTGCTCAGTGTTTTGACCTGGGTCCCGACTCGACTTCACAATTCCATTGTTGTGAAATGAGGATAAATGAGTCGGTCCAATACTACACTTCAGAACAGTGATGATCAGTTCTTCTGATTCACCTCAAGGTCACAATAAAAAGGTAATCAAACTCTGGAGCAGCACAATCCTTAAAGGGGACATATCATGCAAAATTCACTTTTGTAGCCCTTAAATACATTTTGTTGTGTACTTGGAGTCAAAGGAGTGCAGAAGATTAGAATTTAGTTTCTTCCAGTGCTGCGTAGATATCTTTATATTATGTTTGGGTCATATTTTTCTATACTTTCAGTTTTCTATAGTCCATATTTTGTTTTTTGAACAATACATTTAAAGAGACAGTGTCAAGATGAGTTGCTCTCAGTTGCACCTCAGAACAGGGGTGAAAGAGGGGCTTGTGGAGCTACAATAACAAGGAATTCAGAACCAAAGCATTGCAGTTCCACTTTATATAGACAACTAAATGGATTTAAAAGCATGATATGTCCTCTTTAATGGAAAGAACAGTCTTTACACGTGTTTTTAACTGGACTTACATATTGTTTACTGCTGAAGCGTAATTGTTTTGTTAGGATTTTCATTTCTACAGTTTATTTCTATAATAGGACGATGCACGTATTAGTGCAGAGAACAATTCCAGTCTTATATTTTTGTCTTGTTGACCATTTGTGACAATGATTATCAGTTTTGATTTAATTAAAGCAGAATCTCAAGTCTTTAACTGTTGAGCAGTAACCTGTAAAAAATCATGAAAAAAAAGAGTTTGATTGACCAAACTCTCGGTTAAAGAGCACTGTCTTGGAAAAAATGGTCATCAAATCATGCATGTGAAAAAACAGCCAACAATGTTTTATCAGTTGGTCGTACAAAGAGGGGTCATCAAGTCATTCTGGCAATATTTCATGACACACTCAAAACAAGAATTAGGTTCCCATAACTGTCTCTATTATTCAAACATACTAGAAGAAAAATATGAACCTCTTAAAAGAGTTTCTCATATTTTGAATTGTCTGCATACTGCAGTACTTGAATACATACTCATACAGTATCGTTTATAGCAAATAACTGAATTATTTCATTTATTTAGCACAAAGCATGCTTAATAGAAAAAATGTCACTTTTTTAAAACGGTCTAAAGTGACTGTCATATTTTTTTTTTCTTAATCTTCACTCGCAGCTTGTTTCTCAAAGACTGCGATCTATCTACAAAGGCATGACAAAAAACCAAGAAGCTTAGGCATCTAAATCAATAAAGAGAAAAGTGATTGCCTAAAACTGTTGAGAACCAACTTGAAGCAGTACTTGTACAAACATACTCCCTTTCCCAAAATAGCACAGACGCCTCTGGACGAGGCACGAAAGAGAATAAATATGAGGGTGTCATGTGGGGGGAAAAAACAAAACAAAGTGTTGTTTTTGCTGTTAAACAGGGCCGTTTCTACTCTGGCTTTTAATTACAATTCTACTTCTGGTGTGACATATATGTGTGATCTTTTTTTCCCACAAAGACAAAATCAAAAACTAAGGAAACAGGAAGTAAGAAAGTTTGAGGTGTGCTATGAAGCATAAGGAGGCACCGTACCCAGCTGGGGTAAACACACAACCCCACATTGGTTGGTATTGGTCTTTAGTCAAGGATGCACTGAGAGGAACAAAAAAATAAATGTACCAAAGCCTTTTGGGTAAAAACATTAAATAGACAGATTTAATACACTGTCCAAAATCAAGTGACACAAACAAGCTGAGTGAACAGTTCAGTACTGGTAGTTTTTTTTTTTTGCATTGGAGTAAAAAAAAAAAAAGAAATCACCTCCGCTCCAGATCAACGCTACTGTATTAACACAGTGAAAGTCTGGCTGGATGTGGCTACAAAACCAACAGGAAAAATAAAACCCATTGCTGTTTATTTGCTTATCTCAATGGAAAACAACTGCAACTGACCCAGCCTGCTTTATCGCCATGTTTGCTTCAACTCAGCCCTTCAAAGTGAGACGACGTAACTCTTAAACAAAAACAAAACAAACAAACAAAAAAAAAACACCCATTTTTTTTCTCCTTACAAATAAAACTTCCAAAGCAGTAAACCGAGTCTGTTTGCTGGCTTTATTACTTCATCGTGTTTGAGCTGCTTTCACACAGTATAGCCTTCAGTGTCACCTTTGGGAACAATGGTCTTTGTCTGGCAAAAGTTACACAGTCTTGCTTCAACCCCCCCGCCCCTCCCCCCAAAAACAATCAAACAAAAAAAGACTAAATGTTACAGTGAAAAAAATGACAAGGATAAGTTCTGGGTGGCCCCAAACACCTTTGTGGCCTTACAGATCAGGGGATGGGTGACAATGTGGGGACAATGTCATGGCGTGGTTGTGTTTTAAATAAATACTTCCTTCCTGGTTAGACATGAGCGGCTACTAGCGTCGTAGCTTAAACAATTAATGCTTTCCTGACAGTCGTATGTCAGCTGAATTCCAGTAATCTACTGTATCTTAACCAAAACTCCAGCACACAGCCACAAAATGTCAGACAACACATTTATTTCTTTTCAGTAAAGTTTCTTTTTTCCTCATCACAAAGGCATACTATTTTCTCTGTATATTACTTGGTTTATATATATATATATATTTATATATATTGATATATTATTCATATAGAAACAAAAATATAAGCATACATTTTTGCTAAATAAGACTGAAGAATATCAGCAAAGGGCAATGTAAACCACAGTCCATCTAAAACAGGTGAAAAGGTACGGTAGCTCACCCTTTCCTCAACTCACCCACAATAACAGATTTGCATAGGCAAAAATGGGATTAGCCCTTAGACAGTGGATTCCTGAATTCTTTGTAGAGATGCAAAATATAGTTCAGCGCAACACAAATTTAAAAACAAACATACATAAAAACAAAAATAGTCATAATAATAATGTTGACTAGGCCAAGCTCTCTTTTACCTCTCTGGTCACATACATTTTCTGTGCACATTTTTTTGTTTTACAGTGTTAGGCTTCAAGTAGATCTAAAAAAAAACAAAAAACAAAACAACTTGTACATTGAAAACTAAATGTGAAATAAATTAACCAAACATGAGAGGTAGTGAAAAGCCTACAAAGACATTTGTATATTTTCTTAAATACAAAGAAAAAAAAACAAATAAAACATCTCAATAAGGCCAAAGTTTTGCAGACCTCCAATCCCATCAGGACACTTCGGCTCTCGACCTTTTGTATGTGTGTGTGTGTGTGTGTCGGGGTTAATAAAACCACTGCCACGTTTCAAATACTCATTCACTTGGAACCCATGGAAATTTCCGAGGCAAAAGTCTAAACTCAGCGACGACACTAAAAATCCTTTCACATCATCGTCATTGCTTGTAAAATCCACATTTGTAAAGCAGGTATTAAAAAATAAACAACCGCACCACTCTTCCTCGCTGCGTAAAAGTCTGAATAAATCAAAGAGGATAGGACAAAAAAGCAGGACATCTGAGTTTCTGCTTTGTGAGTCCTTCCTGTAAAATTGTCCCAAGTTTTAAACTCAGGAGCCTTAAACCTGCCGGCTTTCGGCTCCCCACTGTTAAAAGTATTATAAGGTATACACTTCTCACAATTTATAAATGTAAACTTAGTTTGATTGCACCATGATTTTCATTATCTGGTTCTTGGTAAAACATTCTTGTGTTAGTTACTACTATATAGACAACAAGGGTATAACTATACTGTGCAGAGGAGGGATTTGCCAGTGAGGGAGCTTCATGAGTGACAGTGAAAAAGTCCCGGAGAAGCCAAGCACAGAATCTAAAATGCTTTTTTTTTTTTTTTATCTCTGAACACAACATCCTTTCTAAGGAGTAAATGTGAAAACTGACCTTCACTTTCAACCCTCCGCCTCTGGTTACCAGGGCGCATGCAAAAGCACAGCTCTCCATTCAAGCGGCCAAGCAGTATCAGTCAATACCTGGTAGATATTAATGTAGTCTGCCTCTAAGTGCTGTATTGCCAAAGGTTAAATGATATTTCCCTAATAATTAGCACGGCAAAACTGTGGAGAAATTATTAGGTTCAACCTCTTGACTTTGGAACCATGACATGATGAATCACAACAGGCTTATTTCATTCCTCCAGAAACACGTGCAGGTGCTAACAGTTAGCCAAAAACAGTGGAAATTACAACATTTTTTTAATCCTGAAAAGGTTTTCGGTTCATTTACACGACTTGACAATCCAGAAGTAATCTATAACAAAAAGACTAAACCAATTACACGTCAACAACCTGTTGTCAGATTTTTTGAAACAGAATTTAAAACCAGACCAAGCTTGGCACATAAACTTCAGGTAGTTAAAGAAAGGCGGGAACATAGATGTCTACATTTCTCAGTGAGGAGCAGCACTGTTTCATTGACACTTTTAACACTGCACTAACTACCAACCTGGCCATTAAATGGCATAATAAATGTACACAAGGGCTCAGTTGATTAAAAAAAAAAACAACAACAGCATATACTGCACTTATGCACTTTCCACTGCAGATTCGTAGGCCAGGAACAAAGTTCATGTTCAAATATTCACATCATTAAAAAAACAGCGTTCTTTTATGTGCTAAAAAATATTAACTGGGACATTTGGCAAAAACCTCTCAACTTGTCTTTTTTTCTGTTGAGTGTGTTACTGTAATTTCTCACATACATGTTCACTACGACTGCATGCTGTTAAGGTTTGGGTTAGAAAAATAAACCGTGTGTGTGTGTGAGGGCTGGCAGTTGAAGGGAAGATTAGCTTGGCTAGCACAAGCATGCTATTCGCTTGTCTACAGCATGCTTAAACCCATTTGGCTTTGTGAAAAAGGCTTATGTAGAGCATGACTATGTAAATGTCTTTGCTAGCCTGGAATGGTAGCATTATTACACCAGCCCTCTTCTTTAGCACTGGCAATAAAACATAATAAAATAAAATAAAAAAAAAGGGTCTTGAGGCAGTAGCTAACTGAGTGCCTACCACCCACCAAAATGGCCAAGTATCTGCAGCCTGGTGACAAGTCAAATCAAATACCTCCTCATAGCATCTTTGAAATCATGTTTGGCACACAGTTCACAAATCTGCTCCTGATGACTGTGCACACCGTGTGTGCACTTTAAATGTCTAAAGCTAAAAGACTTTAATAACCCGTTCGATTACATCTGTTCCCAGGACGTTTGCTACTGTTCCCTAAGCATAACCGTCTTTCCATAATGCTCAATTCTTTGAGACAATATGGGTATCTTTTTTTAGTTTCCTTCAGTTGTGGTATTGCCCAAACAGTACACCTGTGCTTGTCAGGCTAGGGTGATCAGAGGTTAGGGTGGGGGAAGCAGATGGGAGGTAGGGGTTGTTGAACAAAACTGTGGTTGCTTCACAGAAAAATCTCCAGCAGCTCTTGTGCTGCCTTCTTCTCAGACATAAAGGCATTGCGATTTTTTCTCCGTGAAGAGATTTTTTTTCGTTGTTGTAAGTTCATGAGTAACAAGATCAGATGTAGCTGCCCAACCACAATTCTAGCTCCTACTTCTCCTGGTTAGAGGATCCTAACGGAGGAAAGTGCTCAAACAAATGAATGGACGGACAGATGAACATTTGGACAGATGGATGGTCGGTGCTGTGCCTCTACAGCAGCAGCTTTAAAATGGCTTCAATAAAAATAAAAAATAACTGCAGTAAGCTTAAAATTGGCAGAGGAGTACTTGTTCCCTTCACTGAACATGGTAGTCAGACAGAGATCCAGCTCCCCTGCTTTAATACCTCTCAAAATTCAAAAACCGTTGCAGTCCGCGGCTTATGTCGTCAAGCTACAGTAGAGAGAGAGCTGCATGCAGAGCTAATGCTTCTACTGGTTAAAAAGGCAAAGATTCCCCCAATCCCCACCAACCACAGGGTGTCATGGCTGAACAGTGAAAAAATATAAAAGGCAAAACAAAGTTGTTAAGGAATGGGACATAACTTGGAAAAGAAAAACAACAAATAAGTGTGAGAGTGTTATAGACAGATTTGTAAAGTGAGAGTGAAGAGCATGAGGTTTAAATAGTACAGTACAGGAACAGTGGGTTTGTCCTTTATTTCTCTCGTCCTGTCCTCACCACCTGAGGAGTCCTCCTTCACAATTAACCAACACTGGGCCGTCAGCTTGGCCGTTTCAACCGTGACATGAGTTGGTCGACCAACTGAAACAAACAGCACGTAATTGCTTTCGAAACAATCACTGGCCAGCATTAATGGTCTCAAACTGACCAATAAGCAGCCAGTAAAGGCCGACCTGTCTCCAGTGGACAACTGGATATAAATTGCTTAAAAAATATAAATAAAAGAACAAAACAACCAGCTATTTTGAAAGCTATTCAGTCTTTTCAACCAAAACAGAGCAAGAGAGATTTTTTTTCTTTCCCAAACCTGACTTCTGGCACCATATTTGAAGTTTAAGTAGTAGTCTTGTTGGCAATGACGAACGGCGGAGAGGTTTAGGTGTCGAGGCAGGTGCGCCTCCTGTTGGCCAGGAGGTCTCTGTAAACGGTGGAGTTGAGGAATCGAGGGAAGGAGTCTCGGTGCATTAGCGTGTAGATCTGGAGTTGGGCATCTTCGTACATCCGGTTGCTGGGCTCTGCTAGACTCTGATTTATTCCTTCTCTTACTCGTGAGTCCAGGCTCACCTGGAGTCAGGACAGTTTAGGAAGGTAGAGAGTTAGGACACAAGAAGATGTGATACACAGATCGTTTAGTATTTTGTCTCTTAAGTAACATACTAAATGTTTTGTATCCAGTTGTTTTATTGCAGCTCCGTTGTGTTTATATTAGATTTTTTTTTCACAAGGTCATTTATTCATATCATAAAGAAACTTTAGATAAAATACAAGCCTATGTTTCTGTGTCAACTCACCTCTTTGGGTGATAATATAGAGACATAATCTTCATATATAATCCTGGCCTTCTCCTCCACCACTGAGAGGTTCGTCTCCTTTTTCAGCTCTTCGCAGGCCAACCAGAAAAGCAGGTTGTCCTCACTATACTCAGAGCGCAGGAACTCCCTGAAGATCTCCCGGCCTTCCAACGAGCGCAGCATCAACTCAAAGCTTCGTGCCCACGACAGGACTTCCTCTAAACTGGGGTGTCTGAAGTTCAAAAAACAAAAACCTTTGGGTTTGAAACCAACAAAACAACAGAAACAGAAGCAAGCAACAGTAGTGACATTTTGGCTGCACTCACTGTTCTTCAGCAGCTTCAATACTGTCCATTTTGGTGCAGGTTTGGTGTTCACTTCTCTCAATCCTGTCTTCATTCCTGAATTTGACACAGGAAATGATTATGCATGCCAAAATAAAAGCCTGTATGTGTTCTAGCAGGTCAATGGGACATGCGCAAATTATGATTTGACTGACCTGTAAACGGAGGGAGGTTGTAAATATAAACAAATATTTTTTTTCTGAATTTTCTCTATATACATATTGGTTTTAGGCCAGAACAACAGATCAAAATGATTTGTCATTTCAAGAGTAAAGTAAAGATTTAAGATTAAAACTCAAAGGCTGATGTCAGCTGCAACAAAATGTGAAACAGTTTTTATAGGTTGTGAAATAATCCATCCACAACCAAAACAATCCAGCCTTCATACCAACTGAAAACATCAATGCAGCCACTGATTGCATTAGGAATCCATCTATTGTGGTAACGTCTGCGTCACACATGCCTGAGCTGCAAACCTTTATGTTTTAATTGCTATTTGTATAATGAATCTTATGTTATAACCTACTCTTTCCGTACGTTGTGGGTGTGTAACATTGGATTTCACCCCTTCGGGTTTTTCAAATGCTGCCATATCTGTTCATACGAGGTTTATTTCAGAACAGTCTTTTTTTTAGCACTGTTTCTTTAAATTCTTATTAAAAATACATTTATGTATCAAATAGAAACAAGTTTCCAAGAAATAATATATATCTCAAAACACAAAATCACTTGTAAAGATTATTTTGTTGATACATGTCAGAGGTGCTTTAGGGCCGCTATCCTGCATGTTTAAGAGCTTTCTTTGCTCCAACACACCTGATTTGAACCAATGAGTGATGATTAGGCATCTGCAGAACTTGATAATTCATTATATCATCAATATATATATTTAATTAATTATATCAAAACACCATTAATTGAATTATCAAGTTTGGAATCGTATCAGGCTTGGTACCTGCATTTTTACAAGTACTCGTTCTTGTTCAAAATGCCCCAATACCAAGAATGATACTAATGTTTTGCATGGATGTTCACATTACATTTAAAATGCAACTTCCATTGGACCCCAGTGTGAACTCATTATGCCATCGATGAGACCCGCATGAACAGAAGATGACATGATTTCACAGCACTCTGTTTGCAGAAGTAAACAGGTCTCTGTCCGTGGATGCTAAAGGTTAGCTTAGTTCTACTTCCAGCATGTTCCTTGCTTCCATAAGTTAGTGCTGCACTGGAGCAGCTGAATAGAGGCAGGTTCAAATGTAAGCAGTGAACAAAACAAGCATGTCAGATAATTATTTAAAAAGCTTTGATTTCCCAACTTCAGAATCGACACGCTAACATTTAACATCTCCATCATCCTGGACAAGAAAAATTAAAAGAAAAAAGACAAAGCAACTGGACTTCAGTCCTGTAGCTAAAGACATGCGGAGTTCCAAGATTTAAACTGCATGACTCAAGACTAATGTCATTATTATTACTTGGATGTATCTGTATAACCCCACCTCACTGATGTTAAAGTCGAATAAAATACAACATGACCCTTCAGACTGCAGTTGCTTTGAAAACTTCAGATATATATCTGATTTTGTAACAGGTTCTAAATAAACAAAATGTGTTTTTATAATCATTGTGTAATGTTTAAGTTCTAACTCAGTAAGTACTTGTTATTGCTACGCGGTATTGACGAGTACCCAAACTGAAGTACTCGTACTCAGTTTGAGAAAAAACTGGTATTGGGACACCACTAAATTCAACCATTAAATCAGGTGTGTTTGAGCATGGAAACAAAAACACACAGTATAGCTGCCCTCAAGGATCAAGATCAAACAAACAATAAATAAAAACATAAATAAATAAATAGATAAACAAATAAATAAAAAAACACTCAGATAATTCTAGCTATAGTATTTTATTTTGGAAGGATTTTAAAGTTGAAACTATGGTCATGGGTGAGGTCAACTTTACTGTAATAGATGTATACCCACCACTGGACCAGGAGAAATTAAGGAATATAAAGACTCTCAGCTAGCAAGATTAGCAACAGCACATGTCTCTGCACCCAAAGCCTCTGTGGATTTTTTTAGCTGCAGGACTTGGAATGATTAAACTCGAATGTACTGCAAGTCCAAACCATGTGAACAAAGTCATTTTTTTTAAAGCAAAAACATGAAACAAGCAGCAGCTCTAAATTATAAGGCAGCTGTTCAGATTAGCCCGTGCTGCTTCTAAACTTACCAACAAATTTGAAATGTTGAGTGTTTTTGATTAAAAATACCCATCCCAAGTTACAACATATTTTCCTTTTGCAGCAGTTGACCATACCCAGATAAAAACAATAAAGTTTCAGTTCCAACCCTCCGAACAACATGGTAGTCTCTATGTCTATTGCAGCTCGGTCACGCTTGCTGAATCCCCAATGCAACACACACTCAGCAGTCTATTTTTGTCCCACCATGGAGGATCTTTCCTTCCTCTTGTTGTCTCTTGTCAAAGTCCCTATTGTGCAGCAGTAATGGGCTAAGCCAACCACAGCCCCCCTGGCGTCCTCACAATACAGTTAAATATACAGGCTGCTCTTCACAGCTGTTTTGCATGTGATGTGAGGATGAAAATAGAAGGCACCCTGACCAGATAAGAGTCCTTGTGTAAAGAGTGGGAGAGGATGCTTTGTGTGACCCGTTGATATTTTCAGAAAAAAGTCTGCTCCTAATTTCCAACACTTGGCATTAGATGAGATCTCTGACTCATAAACTTGTATCCAGCACTTGAATGAGTACGATGGTTGAAAAACATAAAGTGAACAAAAAAACCCTTAGTAAGGCTGCGTCTGTCAAATATGCTGAGCAAACCATCCAACCTAGTAGGGCACCAAAGTAAATAGACACACATATTACTGAGGACAGTTATCCAGGATAGTTTGGACTGATAAAATCATGCAGCAGAGTCACAGTCCACAAGCTGCCGCCACTTCAGATGAAGTGCTGTGAAAGAAGCTGTACATTCACCATTCACCAGCTGAAAACAATGTTTCATTCACTCCTCCCTGCTGGTAAGAGAGGAGAGCCACAGTCAGGCAGCTGCAGTAGCTTCATAGCCGTGGACAGCTTCAGTGCCTTGCTCAGGGGCGGTATATATACACAGTACGTCCAACAGAGGCTTTCAGTTGACTTTTATTCAATCTTTAATATGTGCCAGCATGTTAGATAAAATTTTCAAACCTTATATATTGTCTAAAACTTTATAGTGTGACAGGGCCTTTAGTCCACCTCCATAATGTAGCACCAAATATGGATGAATAGACTTGAAGCAATTGCTTTCATGACCTTATCAGTTCTAAATCCTATAGAAGCAATTACATGTAAAAGATCATGTCTTGTTGTTCATTTACACTTGAACATCTTTAACAGAAAAGACAAAAAAAAGATGGAGGGTGGACTTTTTTTACATGATTCTCATTATTTGTATAGACTCACCCAAGAAAAATAAATAGTTTGACCATTATTCTAGACCCACTTGACAATTATTTACAACATATAATTGCAGCTTCAGTATTAGTTATTCAGAAGCTGCAGAAAACAACAAGGTAGAAATTTTTGTCCAAGTGAAGTGACTTCCTGGAAATATTGCTTGGTTCTCTAAATAGCACACTTGTATTTTTACATGCTTCATTTAAGTGCTGGTTGAACAGATAAAAATGCAGAAGCAAGTTACAAAAATTAGAAACAGGAAGCTTAAAACATTATCTAATTATTGATGAAACTTCAATCGTTCAACACACTAATATAAGTTTTAATAAGGCTGTCATACTGTCTCCACAACAGTTGGTAAAGAATCATTAAACTTTAATAAAAATATATTCAAATATGTCACCATCCTACATACTCCTTGTATTTGTGCTTCCTGTGATTCAGGAATATAGCCAAAGAAGCTATGTTATACACTGACAGGACTTTATATAATTAACTTTCAAAATAGAAAAAAGTGATCATTCACAGTGAAAGAAAACTTAAAAAGTTATTTGGTCTGTTAAAGTTTGCTCTGTTTCAGAACAAAGTCTATTTATTCAGCTGTTTTTTTTTTTTAGAACTCAACATTAGTAAGATTAGGACAAACTCTTCTTGTTTTCTAAAGGTTTTTTCAGCAATAAGACTATTTTTGTCAGTTCTGAATACTGAGACTTAGATAAGTAGGCCTACTCCTGTTAGCAAAGACAATCAGCCAGTATAATCTACAACATGTGTTACCTGCTGCTCATCAATATACTGTTTAGAGTGCTGCACACCGACAATGATCATTTTTACTCCCACATGTTACTTTGCTTTGATGGTAAAATGTATTCTTCCCTCATTGGTCCTTTTCAAAGGCCGTAGTCGCTGCATTACAATTATTATCTACAAATAAATGGTAATGGAACCTCGCATAAAAAAACCTTTGTGCTGCAGAACCGATAAAAACTACATTGTCGTTACTAATTCTGCAAAACAGCTAAACGATACAAGCATTCATTTATTAAACATAACCAACAACTTTATTGCTGTATAAGGGTAGCTGAACATGGACATGCACACTACAGGAAGGGCGCTCAACTCCAGCCAAGTTTCAGTCAGTAATCAGGCAATTTATGCTGTTTGTGTCAAGTTACTATATACATAAATCAACCAGCAATTATTGATTTTTTTTTCTGAGCCAACAAAAACACACATTCCTTCACCATAAAAAAAAAATGCAACAAGTGGGAGTTGTGAAGCAACATCAGCGCTTCTCTCAACCTACTAAAGAACATCAGCTGTACCGCTTCAAGCACTGAACTACACTGTTTTTTAGCATCCAAGTCAGATCTGATCACATGCTTTGAGTAGGCACTCTGATTGGTTAAGGTACTGCAGTCAATAACTTTTTTTGAGCTGGGCTACAGCTGATTCTGTATAATTTATTAGGAAATGAATACTTCAGAGGCTGGATGGGATCAGTTTGAAGGCTGATTATGACCCAGGGACACCAGTTGATAACTGATTGATTAGGGTGGTATCGCACTTGGCTGTGGCTGTTGGAGACTATTTGGTGACTTAAAATAGTGAGAAAATTGGAAAAAATAAATAAATAAAAAATTGCAAATTCAGTTAAAATCTCAAGTGTTTGAGTATTTGTGACCAAGCAATCAGAGAGTGGTGCGGTCACATTTTTAGTAGCCTGTTTCTACAAATTCTAGCCTATTTTTACTTACTAGCTTTACTTTATGCACTGTTTTTCATTAAAGTCTTGCTTAAAAAAAAAAAAAAATTATAAATATATATATAAGAATACCTAAATAAATGATGTTGTTTCCTTACCAGAGACATTTGCAGCAGCCGCACCAACAGAGGCAGCAGGTGTTAGGTCGGGGCTGTCCTGGGGCCTGAGGTGGGGCCTCGATATGAGCCGCCTGCCTTTTTCTCATCTCCACTCCACTCACGCTGTGGGGCTTTGTGTTGAGAGTGCATGCAGGAAATCAACACAGTTAAATATCATTCAATTCAATCACAAGCTCACAGACAGAAGTAAGAAAATGACTCTGTGTTGCACTTTTTCCTCCTCAGCTATACGTTACTGTACATCACAGAGGGGAAAATAATGATGTTTGTTTTAGAGAAAGATAAAGTGTGACTGCGAGCACTGAGGCAGGACTGAGAGGATTCCCGTCCTTTTTTGGTAGTAGGATTTCTGGCATCAGACCAAGTATTTCACTCTGCTTCCACACATGCACACAACACACAGACTAAACATGCATTCAATTTGCATGAAAACAGACACGTTTTCATGCAACAGAAAGAAGATCAACATATCACAGACACACGTGCACAATAAAAACACTAATTAATCCTTTCAGCTCCTTAAACATGAACTATTATTGTGGTCTGCTGCCTCAGAATGTGCAACATCCATCATCCAACTTTGTTTTGCAGGAACTCTTCTTTCATTTCACAGTTACCCTGTGGTCAGGCAGAATTTACTGCTGTGGTCTGATGGACTCTTACAATAAAGGCCTTGCATTCTATGATGAAATGCATAACATTCAACACCTTTGATACCAGATCAATTTATGATGAGAAATGACAGAATTATAACCATCTTAAACAAACCTTGTAAATGATGTTTTGTGCAGTCTCATGCAACATTGCAAGATTTTGTGAGAAATTTTAGCAACTCGACTAAATGTGGAGAATGGCTCTCGGCTATTAGGACATTTTTAGCTCCTTTTCTCCAAAAAAACTTAAGTTACAAATGTTTTTGTACTGGCAATGTTGTTTCCCTGTAATGGCCATTTTGCTTGGATTGACTCCAAATGGTTTTCAATTAGGAGTACATCCAAAGATTACTTTCTCAGAGTGTATTGACAACAGGAAAGTCCTTTGATCCACTTGTTCGGTCCAGACCAAATAGCGGACTTTATTTTTTTCCTTTAGTGCGGTTTGCATTCACATTGTACTTTTTGCAAGTGGACTATAATTTTTAAACAAAGCCATGCAGGCGACGGTCATTGCTCCCATTGGACAGAAATGATGGGGGCAGGACCAAGAACAGACCTGGAAATAAAGATGGTGTTATTACAACTGACTATTAAAACTATCAAGAGCATCATTCAGTGGTGGTTTTGCAATGATATACTTTTGTAATTTTGGGACAGTGTTGTCAAATACGTGCCGCAATGTAAAGGAGACAAGATGCTCCGCGTTCCCTGACCCACAACGGAATATTTTTTGTAGGGCAGTGTTAGCATTAGCAACACTGAAGGGCTAATGTTGTTTAGCAATGGTGGCTCGTGAAGTCCAAAAAAGGGCATGTTTCCTGTAGTTGGTTCGGTTGGAGGCCGGTCTGTATTCACACCAGAAGTGAACCACACCAGAGTTCGTTTGGACCACGAGTCACCATGAGTGCATTCACAACTGCATAAAAGGTCCGGACCAATGGGGGAAATGAGCTCTGGTCTGTTTAAAGCGGAACAAATGCATCAGGTGTGAATACAGCTTGAGACTTTTGTTAATTTGTCCAGCTGTTCATAAGATATTTTGCTAAGAGAGACATAGTTGATGGCAGAGTTGCAAAAACAGATCTTGAGCGATCAGTTAGCCCTTAAAGTATGTGTTGGGGACTACTCTCAGCTACTACCACACCAACTTTTAACGCAATAGCAGTAAAACTGGCTGAGTTATAGACATTTTAGTGTTTGCTAAGGTTGCTTAAAGGTAATCACCTGTCAATGTCCATCCAAGGTTTCATCAAAATTTGTCCACTGGTTCATGTTATGTTTTGCTAACATGATAAACACACACAGGCAAAAACATGATTGAAAACTAGGGATGCTTACAATATTTTCAAGTTTTATTGATTAATATCTTCATGATTGTTTTCATTATTAGTTTTTCATAATATAAACCACTGACAAATTATCTACAAAAAAGTGTGAGACTAGTGGAAAAAATGTTTCTGTCCCTTGAATCATAACTTTACTATTCTATGGGTGAGTACTTCCTCTACACAGCCAGTGCTCCTTATCTCTTAGTTTATGAAGCCAATCTTCCTTCTGATCATTGAACTATAAATAACATTGTAATTCTGTCATTCTGCCTTGTTAGAGCTACTAATATGCAACCTTCTCCCCATAATCAGCTAATTGCTCTGGATGGACACGGAACCTCAACCAAAGTTTCCTTTGTATTTTAATTCAAAACAACTCAGCGACCATCGGTGTAGACTCTGGGAGGTCTGAAGCAAACACTCCTAATGGGCTTGTAAACAAGCAAAGATCCACTTTGGTTTGAAAAATAATGACTTTTGAAGACATTTTCAAGTCTTCTTACCAACAACAAAAAACTAAACTGGGATTGTGAGACTGTCCAGAGTGTGGTTTAAATGAAAAAGAAAACAAAAACCCAGTTTGCAGATGTTTTACAGCACAGGGAAACTCGGCTGTCAAAATGCACGGAGGCCCATTTAACTGCTGCACCAATGAGAACTAAATCACTCCGGATATTTCACAAGAAGTTTAAAGTAAAGTTTAAAGGTTGCCGCCCTTATTGAAGGGCTAACTTATGGTAAATAAAAAACACTATTATAAAATAATATAGTGTTTTTAAGTCCATTTGGCTACTTAGAATAAAGCTGGGATTTAATTTTAATGCCAGAAAACAACTTAAAGCTCAGCAAGAACGTTCTGCTAAATGAGTATCTTCTAAAATTAAACAACTTCTCAAAAAAAAATAAACTGAAATCAACTGAGTTTTATCCTGCAACTTTTGGCTTGAAAATAAACTAACTGGACTTCGTACAATTTCTGAAACCGCGGTCTTACCTGTAAAGTCATGACTCAAGTGTAACTTCTCAAAACAGGACTTACAAATCAACATAAAAATAACTGCCAATACCATAGAAAAGGCTTCTCCTCTCTATGATTTCCTTCACTGAACATGTGTGATTTCCTACAGCGATGATGCACGAGAGGTATGCCTGAGGCGACCTGCCCGATATGCAAATGCAGTAGTCTGACCAGCGGTTATTGAGCAACCAGGTAGCACCAGTTAAAAACAGGCCACTACATGCAAATGTGAGGAAGGGTTTGGTTTTGTTCCAAACTGGAAGAAGAGGCCACATTGACAGGATATGCAAATGGGGATTGGAAATACAAATATGCTGTGATGAGTGGAAAAAAAAGTTGTCAAAAATAGACACCACATGTTCTGTAAAACCCTTTCTGGTTTTCTAAATAATTTCAACATTTTTACACACGTTGCACATTAACAGTGATTATCCAACTGCTCATCTCGAGCTGGAAACCTTCACTTTGCTTCGTGGGTCTGTTTGTAAGCGATCGTAGAAGTATATCTTTTTTTTCTTTGGTGCCCTAAAAGTGCTAAAAGTAACACAAGAGATGATAATATTACGTCGCAAGATGTGTCAGGTTTCTATGTCACTGTTGGGCAAAGAAGCAGCTAAAACCAAACATGTAGTAATGGTACTTTGGCAAAAAATGCTCTATGAAAATAGTTTTCATCAATTGACAGCACAATTTTTTGTAAAAACAAAAAAAAAATCTAATTTTTGTCAGTTTTATGTCAAAAACAAACCCTGATTAAAATTAAACTGTCAGCAAAATAGAAAAGAGATTTACTGCAACACTGCAGTATGAGCTGAACTTTGGGCACATTTTGACTTTTGTTTGAGGATTCATCCCACCCAAAAAGTTTAATTTCTTCTATCAGTTTTAAAACATGTCTGTGTCTGCTTTTTCTGACAAAAAAATAAGTGCAAGTTAAAAAAAAGGGGTCACTACTTTGTCCCCCGCCTGCCTTGGCCATTTTTCTATGGGAAACCCTAAATGTGATGTGAACACAACACAATGAGGCTGACTGACACATAAAACGGCACCTTATGTATTAAAAGCTAAACTGCTATGATTAAAGGAGGAAAATGACATTGACAAGAGCCACAAGTTGTCTTCGTATTTTCACACTGAAGTGGAAAAAGAAAAGCAGTTGGTGGAAGAAAACCTTTGAAACCATAATCACAAACTGCTTATAGTTCTCTCGTCATTAAATATATTCGTAGCTTCCTTTTGATGCCCTTTATAACAGTAATATCAGACAACATTTAAAACTTACCATGAATTAATGAGTGCCTAAACAGAGGTTAGACAGAGAGGTCATGGCGTGAGGTAATAGGTTGCTGGACGATAGCAAGCTGTTTGACAAAGTGACTGACGAGTGGGCTGTCGGAGTGTCTTTTTTGGTGCGCGGACTGTTTGTTTGGCTTTTTGGAGATGCAGGTCAAAGTGAGGGAGTTCTTTTCACCACAGGGAAGAGAGGATACTTGTGTCACCATCCCTGACCGGAGTGGCGCAAAAAGAGACACACAAGCTGAGGTGAGATGTGAAAACTTTAAAACTTTCCTCCTCTTGTTTCACCTTCTGTTTTTCTGCTCTCGCCTGTGCCCTCTAGTCTTCCTTGGATCTTGGTAAAAGGATCATTTATGGATGTGAGAGTGAAGAGGGGCAGTGAATGTATGGCATCTGAAAAACACATAGAAAAAGAAAAAACATATATTTAGTAACATTATAAAGATGCAAACTTTCATGACAGTGAAGCTGAACATTTTATTTAATAAACCCTCAGTCGGATATGCTATTTAAAGCAATATCTGACATAAGAAAAATAATTTATATAAAAAATATGTAAAGTAGAACCCCACACCTTTAACTAATTAATACAGTTTTGGAAGATAGCAATGTCTAAAGTGGATTAGCCAATTATAGAAACTGATTTTTTTAAAAAGATTAGGCAACTTGGCTAGTTGATGTGAAAAGACACATCCCACAGTGGAAACCAGATCAGTTGACACGTCTTTGTTCCTCAAAAGGTGGTGATGAGGCACCTTCCCACAGGATGTACAGAGGTGTTAATGCTGAAAGTACAACATTTAAACGATATAAGACAAAAGCTGAATGTTCTTTTACACCCCTTTTTATCCATCCTACCAAATATTTGTTAATCTTTTCACCCGACCCTTTAACAGTTTGGTAAATCCTGCTTCACCTGTGACCTGACGTTTGGGTACCTGACCAGAAAAGAGGAGCTCATGGACTAAAGGTTCTCAGTCCCTGGCTGATGTTCATACAGTCCAGTTTTTGTAAGGTTTGACAATGAAGTTAATAAACAATAGTTCCATACATGTTGAGTGTTTTTTCCACATTTACAAATTCATCCGGATCTTCACCACTACCTAAAGTTAAAACTTGTCAAAAGCTAAGAGTATGATACTGGGTTCAAAATATTTCATCAGACTAACTCCAATGTTAGACATGTTTATTTTATGTCCTTTGAAATAAGGAAATCCGTTACCACTTTACAATTAGGCATCCCTTATATATGGCTTACAAATAGTTTATAGATAAGTTATTCATTAATTTGTAAACACTTTATAAATCATAAATAAATGTTTACTATGCATTAATTAAGGACAAGAAATAGACAAAACTGTCTGGTTTCTTGCCAAATATTGAGCCAAATCTGTTCATGAACATATTACACCCAGAGGTGCTACATTAAACATTTCAGATTATGTTACTATCTTGTAAGCACAATAATGATTTGGAAACACATATTTTACTTATAATAGTGTAATATATTACTGCATTATATATATCCACAATTATCAAATGGAACCTTATTGTGTAAGTGTAAGACAATACACTATTTATTAATGACTAATAAACATGTATAAATGTCATAAGGGAGCCTTACAAATAATCTATATAGTGAATAAAAGTTAGAAAAAACATTCTAAAAGTTAATGTTTTGTAATATGTTGCCTCATATAGTAACAAGCATTCACAAACATGAAAGATTTTTAAAAAATGTTTACATTACAATATTAAGTTTAGTAATGGATTAGGATTTGAATGGTGATTTAGAATGTACATGTTTTGTTTTCTTTTTGTTTCTCTAAGCGGTCGGGATTTTTAGTTGTTTCAGTCGTCTTTTTCATGCTTGAGTTGCATTTTTGTTGTGTTGTACTTGTTATTTTTGTTTGTATTTTCATATTTTGTTGGTGTGGACCCCTGGAAGAGGAGTCTCTACTACGATAGAAACTAATGTGGATCCAATAAATGAAATAAATAAATAAAGTTAACAACTTCACCAAAGACTATGCAGTGTCACTTTTACTGAAAATTTAATTTTAACACTTCTGTTCAACAAGTTCTTATTTAACCGCCAACATTAAAAACTAACACTTATGTAATTGCTGAAAGCTAAGGGATGCAGACAGAAAAGGCTAAAGAGGAAATAAAGTTTTTTTCTTGTTAAATTATATTATCTCATTTATAGTATCTGTTATAGTTTACAATAATTGTACCAGGGATGAAAAAATAAAAATTAAAAGTATAGTATATTATGTGCTGCCATACAATGTTATTTGTTTTATTTAGTAACTGATAAGCCTTAAAGTGATTGCTCAGATCCTCTGAGATGGGGTCTATTGAAAAGGTTATGTAAAATATATTATCTGATGCAATAAAAATTATTTTTATTATTTCTGCATAGTTCTGAACAGATTCATGAGCTAATGGCCAGTCTGTATGGGCCAAAGACCAAAGTGAATTACTTCCGTCAGTTTCACATCACACAGTTATTTACATAGAATATTACAGTTATGTGCAAACACAAATAGCAGCTTTTGAAAAAAAAAAAAAAGACTAAAAATTTGTCACTTTTCAACACAAGAGTATGTTAGTCTAAAGCAGGGCTATTCAACTGGTGGCCTGTGGGCCACATTCGGCCCCTTGGGTGACCTCCATCCAGCCTGCCAATGAGCCCACACCCCCCAAATACGTAAAATTTTTTTTTACATCATTTAATATAAAAATATTATTCAAATAATTTGTAAGATTTATATTTATGTTTCAATACAACAAAATAAACAAATTTAAAATGTAAAAAATTATAATACTTGTTCTGTTACATGCTGCAGTGTTTCACCTACCATTAATGGGCAATGCCCCTGATCGGGGGATCCGGCCCCCAAGCTGTTGGCTTTAAATAACCGTGGCCCCCGGAGCAATCTAGTTGAATAGTCCTGGTCTAAAGCCTATGGAACATGAAAGGTGGCAGGCGATATCCATTCAAAGATTGCTAGGTCTTTGTCATGCTTTAAAAGATTTGTCTCTAGGGGGTGAAACAAATTAACTTTATGTCCTGTTTCTTAGAAACTCTTCACATCTCAGTCAAAAGTTTATTACATTCTAATTATTTAAACGTATTGACCTGCACTTTAAGAAGGAATGGTATAAGAGTATGAGAAGATGTCAAGAAAGTTTGGAGACTGCCGGAATCAGAACCGAGGAAGCCTTTTGGATGAGAGGTATAAAAGAAAATAAAGTATACTCAAGCACTTAGGATTAACCTGGATAAATGAAAAGCTACATCAACATGCAGCATGAGCCCATGTTAGTTAATAAAATTATTGTTACAATACTTTAGCTGCTTTGTGTACACATGCTTAAGTAAAATGTTGCTAAAGTATGCTGATAAGACATCGTCGAGCCTGTTCACCATAAGTGAGGAATGAAGTGAAAAGGTTTGATCAGGAAGTCTCCCAGGATGTAGCTGCAACATAACCTGAGTTCCTCTGACTCAACACACCCATGGGAAACTGCAGTGTGGGTGTTCCTTCAGCTGGGCACTGCAGGATCTATCTAATGCCTTAGAACCTTACAGGGAAACAATGCAAGACAGAAGTAAATGCACTTCAAAGGCAAAGGGTTGACAGGATAAAGTATCAGTGGACTCTCGCAGCAAGAGATCTGCCCGAAAGGCCTGTGCATATCTTCAGATAAGAAGTAGAGAAGCTGATCGGAAACAGCTCTCAGCCTCTCTGTGCACTACTAGCTCTGCTGGTTAGCTTGTGTTTTACACGGAACTCCAACTAACAGACAGAGACAGGGAGGAGCGGTGCCCTACCAGCTGACACCAACGAGTCATAACCCAGCTACAGAGAGGGATGTTCGGTACTGACAGTCCCACAGACACCCTTCACAAATCAAAACACCACCCACTTTGTTGCTGCTAGCTCCAGAGCCGCTACCTCAGGCGGCGACAGGGGGAGGAGGCGGCGGCAGCTAGCGCCGAGCTAATGTC
>JARVJO010000001.1:29150214-29172714 GCA_031762555.1 Cynodonichthys magdalenae
TGGTGTGTGGGAGGAAGCCGGAGTACCCGGAGAGAACCCACACATGCACGGAGAGAACATGCAAACTCTACCCAGAAGGGTCCCTGGGCCGAGATTCGATCCGGCGACCTTCTTGCTGAGAGGCAACAGCTCTACCAACTGAGCCACCGTGCCACCTCATATTCAGTATGATGACAAGAGAAGAATGAAATCAAACCAAAGTGAAATAGAACAGAAATACTTTTTTGCATTTTTAAAAAGTAAGGAGTAGAAGTAAAAAGTAGGCTGAAAAATAATTACTCCAGTAAAGTATAAATACCCAAAAATTCTACTTAAGTATAGTAACAAAGTATTTGTACTTCACTACTTGACATGTTTATAAATATCTATCATCCAATGATAATAACCTGAGTGTTTTATTTAAATTTATCCGCAAGTCGAGATATTTTGCTAACAGACAAAAGAAGTTGCCAAACGTTTAGGCAAACATATTATGCAGTATTTAGTGATCAGCGTATGTGTTTGGGATGATGCTCAGCTACTACTACGCCAAATCGTAGCTCATCATCTGTCACTTTGAATTGAGTTGACTCCAGTGGTTATTTCCTGAAAGTTTCATTAAAAAAATCAACTAAGTTTCACGAGATATTTTGCTAACACAACAATAAGGATGAGCACAGAAACAAGCAAAAACAGTATCACCCTTTCTTCATTATCGAGCAACAACAGAAGTAAAACAAAACAAACAAACAAACAAACGATTTCTTCACTTTAAAAAGACAATAAGATGAAAATTCTAATATAAAACTGGAGACAGGGGGTGCATCATTATTTAAACCCATCAAGTAAACAATACTGAAAAATGCAAACAAAGACGTTCAGAGTGATTTTAGTTGCTTAGTTTTTTACAGAGGAAATAAGTGAACCTGTAATTTAAAGTATTTATGTCCTGCATCGTGATGTTTTTGCAGCATTTCAGCTAAAAAGAAACAATATAAAAAAAACAGTTTAGGTGCAGTAAATTATATAAAATCTCCACATGAGACACACAAGAAACAAAGACACACAGTTTAAATGTCCAGGAGAATGATTAAGCTATTTTTCTTCTACTTCTTGAATGTAAGGATTTCTTAGAAATTAGCTTTTATTTTGTTCTGCAGATGTTTTAGGTTTTACTGCAATTTTCCCCTGTTGAGTAAAAAAACTGTTTCTTCTAATAGAAAACAAAAAATCCTTACCACTGATGCTATGAAACTTTTATGATGGCTTTCAAATTATATCATTATTTCTTGATGGATGGATCTGCTCTGCTTAAGTAATCAATAAATTTAGAAAAAAAAAGTGCTGTGCAGATTTTCTGCCTGATAGAACCTCTGTGATTTATTCATTTATGTGCCTCTTCTGCTCCGATGCATCAAGACCTCCAACCAGTGGGCATGCATTTCCATTAAGGACCTGCTTCATGATGATGATGATTTTAGCTCATCATGGTCATGCAGAAAAGTGATACACATTCCCAGATAGACAGTAGTTTCTCAAAGGAACCCCACATCCCCAGCATTTAACCAGGTAATGCTGTATCTGTGTGGTACTGTGTGATGATGTACTTATGTAGAGGATTTATAGCAGTCATATTAGCTTATCTTAAATTTTTCTTTTGCATCCAAAAACCACCTGTTCCTACAAATTCACTCTGCTTTTTTACAACAGCCACAGACCTTCAGCCAGGAAAGTTTTCAGAGATGAAGAGTTTGGTACCAGATGGTGTTCTCTGTCTCAAGACAAAAGTCAAGTTGAGGTTAAATGAGACAGACCTGATCCACAGGGAAACCAGATCTAACAGACTCATATATCACAGAGACATCTTGTAGATGTTTTTGGGCATCCCCACAGCACCATGTTCACAGCATAAACTGTAAATACCCTGTGCTTAAGTAGCATAAATGAAAAGCACCTCTCTGTTATTAATAATTTATAAGGTCCAACTTGAATATTCTTAAACCCCACGAGGGTTGTAAAGCGGGCTTCCTGCCAGGTTGTTATTGCTGGCATTTATTCAGAGAATGGAGGAGTTTCATTGCTGAGAGTGTGAATGTGCATTAGGAAACAATTGCGCAGGGACATTGATGGAAAACCTCCTGCACACCTTAGACTGAGCTGCTTTGGCGAGAAGCGGTTTTGATTAAATATCAACAACAGTGATGGCAGAGACTGATGCTCACGCTTGTTTGTGTGTTTCAATAAAATGAGTCAGCATCCTTCGGGGGTTATTTCTTCCCTCACTTAGCTGTGTGGGTTATTAGGAAAGACTCCTTGAAGCTATTTTCCTGGAACATAGTAGGTCCGTATGTGTGTTAGTGCGTGTGTTTATCTACTAATGGTTGTATCTGTGATGGGATGCTGGTTGTTCACATAAAAAAGCATCACTCTGTGAATCAGGAAAGGCCCATTAGAGCTTGTTGAAACATCCCTTTTCACTGTCCATCATATTTTTTATGTTTTTTCTGCTTTACTGTGTTTTTTTCCCACTTCTTTTTCTCCACTCCCTGTACTGAGACACAGTTTCATGGCTGTTTTGCACTAAATGTCTGTTCATCTAATAGAATCGACCGATAGCTCTGCTTGTAATATGAGCCAAATTAAAGAAAAGACTGTCTCTCTCAATGCAAACACTGCACATGTTGATCTTAAGCTGTTTTTTTCTGCTTTGGCATCCACTTTATTTGCATACTTAAAAACATATATAAATTGAAATCAGTCAGCTCCTTTATTGCAGCAATAAAGGATCAAATGATTTCATTTTTGCTTTATTATATCATTGAGATACAACAAAAACAGCCTGAGATCACCTCCAAAGTGATGAGCAATGCTCCATGAAAATCTGAGTCATAGAACTTGAAACACAAGCAGACAGTTTGTAAAGTAAACATGCACCAAAAAAAATTTATAATGGTTGGAAAATTTTAACCTCGGAAATGGCTAAATGTATGTCATTCTTCTTCTGAACATGCTGCATTTTAAATGATCAATAATGATTTCACTCGCCCTCAAGCAAAAGACAGTGAGTGACAGGACAGGGGCCAATGCCCCTGTGGCTCCGCCCACTAGAACCACCCCTGGCTCTTTCTGTAGAGTTTAGATGTTCTCCTCACAATTAAGTGTTTTAAAAATTTTTTACATTTCATTTTATTTATATATTTTTTGATTAGTTTCAATTTCCTCGTTCAAAAACACACATGTTTAGGCAGCCTTGAAAAGGACATCTGGGATCTCAATGGGACTTGTTTGGTTAAATAAAGGTTGACAAAAAACCCAACGTGCTTTGGTGGATGACAAAACTACAAAGGATAAAAGCAATGCACATCTAGTGTTTCTCAGCTGAAAGTTTTGTGAAAATCTGTCTAGTGGTTCAGGAGATATTTTGCTCAATTTTATCCTATTCCAGTTAAAGGAGAAGGTGAGCACTCATTTCGAAATGTGACCTTCACATTTGGAAGCTGTTATTATGCAACACAATCAAAAGCGCTCTCAGCGGGAGAATTAGAAAAAGTACTAACATCAGTAGTTTGATACATGCTGTGGAAAGAAAAAGACCAAAAAAAAAATCAGATGAAAAAGTTTGGCAAAGTAAAAAGTGCAAGTTGTCCAAAGAAAGAAAAACACCTCATCATCCAGCCAACACATTCTTGGAGACTTCATTAGTATTTGTCTCACAAGAAATGAAAGTTTTCATGAGAGCAAACACAGAGGATTCACCACAAGGTGAAGACTAAACATAACCTTAAAAAGCTGGAGTGGCTTTGAAATGGATACTCAGAAAAGCAAAAGTAAAAATGTGGAAATCTTGGTCTGATGAAAAAGAAAAAAAACACCACCTTTAAAGAAGACATACAATGCTTTTAAAGCATTTAAATCATTCAGTTTGGGTCTATATAAAGTGGAACTGCAATGTTTTGGTCTGAATTCCTCCTTAATGTAACTCCACAAGACCCTCTTTCACCCCTTTTCTGAGGTGTGCCTCAGATCAACTCATTTTGAGGCTGTTTCTTTAAATACAAAAAAGGCACCTCACACCTCAACCCCCTTCAGCTTCCAGTCCGGTCCATTCTAGTTTGATAGGTTTTTTCACTCTCCTAGACATACATGTCAACCCCTTTAAATGTTTACCTGTATAATGAGCCCCAAAAATCTGTAATTTTTCACTTGGTGCGGGTGCTCTCAGCCATGGAGATGACAGCGCCTGCAAAGCAGGAGGAAAAGAGTGCGGAGGAAGTTGAGAATTTTTTTCTAGTCTTATTTCTAGCAGCAGAAGAGGGTTGGAAGATGGTTATTTGATGTTATTTATTGTTTTTTAACATCCTACAGGCTCTGACATGTTCAATTAATTTGAAACTGAGGTTTTGAAAAATCTGTGAGATACGTCTGTATGCCTGCAAAATGATGGAATATCCGTGTAAATTATGGACAATCTGTCCAACTTGACATGTATGTCTAGAGACTCCAAGTACTCAATAAAATACATTTAACTGCTAAAAAAGTTGATTTTGCATGATATGTCCCCTTTAAATCATCTATGAATCTGCTGGAAACCTGGCATCAGCATATTAACTGAAAACTTTGAATGGCACCAGATAATAACATGGAGGTGGTCAGAAGCACCTGGTGCTGCCAAACCATAGTGACCCACTTAACTTCTTAGACAGAAGTCTGCAATGATGGGGTCACGACCCCTAGTGGGGCTGTAAAACATCTGTTAGACTTTTATTCAATACTTTTTTAAAGTTATGCCCTTAAACACATATTACCATATGAGCATATATATATATACTGTATATATATATGAATATGTATTTTAGTCAGAAATGCTGAATTGTGATTTGCTCACAGCCTGACCCTCTATGAAGTCTTTGCTTCATCTCTCCATCAGGCTGGGGGTCCCTAGGCTGAGGAACTCTGCTGTAGAGTCCTCATGGAGTGTAGGAGCTGCATCCACACCCTGCCAACACCCTCTGCTCAGCTGGGGCACACATCAGCTCACACAGGCTATCCTTAGCTGAAACTTCAAACATTTCAGTTAAGCTAAAAATACAAATTGAGAAGTTCAGAAAGCAAGCTGTCTGTGTCTAAACCTCACTGCCTAATGTCAACAGGTGTGCAGCGATCAAATGAACAAACACAGTCGACCTAATGCAGAAGAAAATCTAAGCGTTAGTCTTCATCTGGACTGAAGTGGAGTTATTTGGGTCAATGTCAACATGTACATGCTCATCAAGATCCATCTTGAAACTGAATCATACATTAAGACATTTTTCAAGAGGAGTTTATAAAGTGATATGATTAATTACAACATGATAGGAAGACATAATGACTAAAATAAATAACAACATAAGCTGGTGCTTCAGCTGAAGGACGGTGAGATGAATGGTTATTATTGATTATAGACTGCTACTGTACAGCACTTTATTAAGTGCCATGAAAGGTAAGCAATCTTCTCTGTGTGTGTGTACAGATGTGTTTGTGTTTATATAGAGTATAATATGTCTCATAATGGGAACGGGCACGCTACAAGATTCACATGCGCACAAGTGCACCAATTTGCTCGCATGTAAATTTGACTTTTGAGACTTTCATACATGTAATGTTGATCATCATCACCTGAAATTTAAAAGTCCAACTTCACAAATGAAGCACCCACTCACCCCCCTGGATTATTCATGTGGGTGGGGTGTTAGCTTCACTCAGCTCGAATATGTGCGCTCAAATCTTGTTGCGCATGCACGTTCCTATTGTGAGACTTATTGCACTCCACCTGTGTGTGTCTTAGCAAAATATCTGATTTACCACTTGACAGACTGTAATAAAACTCTGGGGAAATAATCATTAGATGTACATCTGAAGCTGATTAAATTCAAGACTGCTACAACTGCTAATGCACTTTACTAATTACAAATTTTACACTATTAAAGTATTCGGATAGTTTCAGCATGTAAAAATTATTATCTAAAACACCAGTTTTAAAAGGGAGGGAAGGAAGGTCAACTTACATTTCCCATAAAGCAAATCAATTAGAGCTAAGTGCACAAATCTCTCAGATGACTTTGGGCAGAAACTTACCTGTTAATGGAAAAAGAGTCATTTATATGTCTGATCAGACCTCAAATTTAATTGAATTTGAACTTCATGTTTGTTGTTTGGAGGTCAGCTCACAGGAGGAAAAAGGAACAGAGCTGGATCAAATTTCAGGGGCAAATAAAACTAAATTTTAACAAGTTAAAAAGGAAGAGAAGCACAAAAACATCATAGGGGTTTTCTATCGCCATGTTCTGCAGCTTATCTGGGTTGTGGAAGCAACAGGTCTAGGAGACAAACCCAGACCTCCCAGTCCCCAACGACTCTTTTCAGCTTGTCCCGGGGCTGGGAGATCAGAGGTATTTCCAGGCCAGAGAGGATACATAATCCCTTCAGCGAGTCCTGGGTCTTCCCCAGAGCCTCCTACTAGTGGGAGCATTTCTATTGGGAAATGTCCAGCTGGCATCCTATTCAGATGCCCAAACATACTGTATGTATATTATTCTATAATAGATTTTTAAATCAGCTCTTGTATGAATAATAATAATAAAAAATCTTCTCTTTGGTTTTGATGGTCTGTAGAGCTCAATGATGTGATCTGCAGCTTGGTTCTGAGTAAAAACAAACGCAAACAAACCATTAAATCAATTATTTTGACTGTCATTTTCTGCCTACAGAATAGGATTCTGTTACAAGAAGATTAAAATAATGGGAAGATTCCGTAAAGGAAAGGGAACCATGGTGATTGCAAGAGAAGCTAATGAGGGAAATGATGTGTGTTTGTCCACACAAAACAAATACTGTACATTGAAAGGTGTAGGATTATAAGTTCTAGTTCTGGTCTGCTCTGCTCTGCATCCCAAGAACCAGAACCAAACATGGAAAAGCAGCATTCGGCTTCCATGCACCACAAATCTGGAACAAACTTCCAGAAAATTGTAAAAAAGCCAAAACTCTGAGTTCCTTTAAATCAAGACTGATTGACTGTTTAGAGTTGCTTATAAAACATTAAATGAAACATTAATCAACATTTTGATGTGTAATGATGGCACTTGACAAACTGTAATGATTAACTTTGTGTTCTATGACTTTGTATTTTTTTGTGTTTTTATAATGTAAACTTGATTGATAAATTAACTCTATCTGCTAAAGTCAGTTTCACACACCTGATGCTTCATGCATTTGTTTCTAATGATTGGTCATTTTTGACCGGGAACATCACAGATGAAGTCAAATAAAACATTTAAAATTTTGTGAGATTTATCCAGATTTATTTTGTCTATTCAGATGCCTGTAGGCACGTAAACTAACATGTTCTCACTCCCTACTCGTCACATATCAATGCTTGGTCAGAATCCATCTGCTTCTGGTTTCGACTTGTTGGTTTACCCCCTAGCGTCAGAAAGGGTTTTTGGATTGAGGTTTGTGGTTAACTTTAGGGATCAGGGTTACTGGTTAGGTAGTAAGGTCAGGGATTTGAAGTCTAGGGCTAATAGAAGTTAAGTTTAGCGTTGGAGGTCATGGTTAGGTTTAGAGTTACAATTAGTTGTTACACATTTTCTACACTTTTTAAAAATATGACAACAGTCTCCTCCTCGTTCTCATCTCGCCAATAACTGACGAGAGGGGGATGCCTAACACTTTAATACGGGACGCAGAGGGAACCTGACCAAATGTCAATAAGTGACGAGTTGGGAGTGAGAATGTGTTTCAAAAACATGCAACATCATATCAGCCAAATTAAAAAAAAATGTCTTTTTCTCCCTTTTATTTAATGAAAACTATTTTAAGATGATCTAATATAACTGGAATACCAAAACAGTTGCTTCAGCTTTATCAGAAACAGGAATAGAGGCCGTACCAAGAAAATAAAATATTTCCAATGTTTTTGTGGCTACACAGGGCTCTGCAACATTTATAATCAAGACTCATTTCTTCCCCTTGGCTCTGATAAAATGTGTCCGCAGCCTCAAAATGTACGACAACTGTGATTTTCAACTGGTGGCCCACGGGATACGTTGAGTTTGTTGAAGGTGTGGTTTTTGGCCAGTGGGGGGGGACACTATAAAACAATAAATATATACTGAACTTGAACATTTATTCTTAATTTTACACTTTAGGATAAAAAAAGACCATGAAAACAAGATAAATGTGTAGTTTATCCTGACTTTAATAAAAACTTTTTAAGAATGTTGCTATCTATAAATTATTGTCTTCCAGGTATTCCAAATAAAATCCTGATGGATTTGAGGGGGGAAGAAAATCCTACTGTAAAACTGGTCAACAAACTACTAGCATGATCTAATGAACATGTTTTACTCCTTGTATTAGTAGTTTCCAACATATTTGCAATCAAACTGGCAGAAAAACTTCTAGAGTTAGCCTTTTCTGTTGTGGGTATAAAAAACAACAAATGAATTTTGTGTTTAGGTCAAAGCTTCAAAGAGCTGCTGCAGATGGAGCGAAGAGCCACATGTGGCCCCAGAGCCGCAGGTTGCAGACCCTTGGCAGCAGAAAGATCTGTATCTCGGCTTTAGACTTTCTGTGTGGAATTAGTAAACACTTTTCGTTTTGAGTCCTGCGTTTGTTTTCTGTCCACACTCAGCTTTGGAACACTTATCAAGATCTCCTCACTGTTTGCTGCAAACCCTCCAGGTGCTCAGACACAGACGGCTTTAGTCAGAAAAAACATCACATTATTTACAATTTTTGTCAAATAATTCACCTCTGTGACAAGTGCTTCCACATTTCTGACCTAAAACTCAACACATCCGTGAAAAATGAGAAGTGCATGGTAGACAGGGAGAGGCTTGTTTCCATAGAAACACAAACATCAAATGGAAAAAGATGTTGTGGAAGTAATGACCCATGTTGCGATGTTTCATTACCTGAAGGGTTTCATTTCTCAGAGCAGCCAGCATTATTATTGGCTGACATCATAAAGTCATGTTGGGCCTCAGTCAAGAGATAATGTGGAAAAACGATCAGCTACAAAAATAAAAAACAAAAAAATCTTGCTGCTCACTGTGTTGTACTGCATTCAAACTGATTGGCAGAGCAGATTGATGACTTCTCTATTAGTAATCTGAGTAAGTGTAAACATTCTGTGAACATCTGTCGGGTTTGTAGACAAAGATGTGGTGTGAATGTTTCTGTTTCCCACTGCAGCTGTTTTGAATGAGGAGCTGTTATTACCTCACAGTCCACGTCCTGCCAGCACCAAACAGCAGGCAAACACAGTTGGAAATGAGCCGGCAAATGAACCGGATCTGATTCACCTCCAGAGTCACTGATGACCAAATGCAGCGCCAGAACAGTGATAGAAATTGGAACAAAGGAAGAAAACACAAATACAAGCTAAATATTAAAAATCACAACATCTGCCACACGCGCATGTTCAGTTTTAAAAAACTGCTATAATTTTCTCCGCAGCTAAAGATTTAAATGTAGTTTGAGAATTTCATCACTGCACAGGACTCCTTATTATCCAGTAAATAATTTTTTTTAACCTTTATTTCACCAGGCAAAACATTAAGAACAGTTTCTTATTTACAATATTGGCCTGAGTGCAAACACACTTAAAAAACACTTAAAAATGGGAAGATGGGGAACAGCCAACAACATAAACAGTACATAAAACATATAAAATGAGCAGTGCATTCATTCTTTAAAACAGTTAAATAAAAAGAGAACCTATTTACATTTTCTGTATAAAAATGAAGGGTGAGTGTTTAAGGCTGAAAGATTTTTGCAGAAAAAAGCATTTTGCAATTTGCTATAAAATAGCCAAAAGAGCTGAAATTATGAAAAAACAGTAGCTGAAAAAGTTGAATCTACCACAAAGAAGCAGGAAGAACATATGTTTGCTGAATTAAGCAGTAAATGGTAAATGTTTTTTGTTTTGTTTTTGAATGAATGAAAGATTTTATTTGGTCACATTAGAGAACACTTCACACAAAAACAAACAAAACTTTAGCTCTATCTGACCAAATTGGTAGAGGCAGAAGCCAATGGCTTGTATTGCCTCATCTTACAATTCCTAATGAATTCCCCAAAACAAAATACACAAAAAGCTCACGTATACTTCAACTACATCCTGGATATATGCACCATTTATACACACAAAATACAAATAATTAATTATGTTTTTTATCAACAATATATGTTCAACTGTGCAAGATGGCTTCTGACTGGGTTCTAGTATGAACTTGTATTGTGCTTTATCAAATCCAAGAACTCCAAACCGCTTTGCATTCATACAGTGATGGTGGTAAGCTTCATTGTAGCCACAGCTGCCCTGGGTACAGACAGAGTATGTAGCTGAAATGATCACAAAAATGTGAATTTAACTGAAAATAGCTAAAAGGTAGCGTGAATTACCAAAAGTCATAGCATTTGAAAACTGTTGAAATGGCACAAACAATTGTGGAATACGAAATGTGCCAAAAACATAGGAAGAAAAATGGCACATTATTATAAAGGAAGTATATGTTGTTGTTTTTCTGCAGTCTATCACTCAGGTAAATCTGTTTACCTGCTTTATGAGACATTACATTAACACATCTATATATATATATACTAACTAATAGCATGTTTTTATATATACGTAAATGAAATGTTTAGTGGCTTTGTTTGGTTGTTGGACGTGCTACATCTCCTCACTGCTGTATTGATCTCTTTAGGCTCAGTAAGCAGAAATGAGACTTCCAGTGGCACTAATACAAAAAAAACTCATTAATTCAATTAGGCAAAGGCTCAGCTGAATGGTTTATTATGTGTGACTTTGCTTGAAGGCTCTTTAGGGAAACCACACACTTTCTTTTACTAAAATAAATAAGTACTTTAATAGAAGATATAAACAGAATGAGTTATTTGCTCATATCAAGATGTGTTTTTCCTCCTGTGTTCAAATAATGTGACCTGTTTCATTTTATTTATATATATATATATATATATATATATATATATATATATGTGTGTGTGTGTCTATATTGAATTTTGTGCTCAGTGACATGACAATTACCTGCAGCTGTTGTGAACAAAATCTGTTACACAAAGTCAGACGGAGTAAAAAAAAAAGAACTTAAAAACCAGTGGCCAGCTATAGGTTTTTTCTAATTATATAATCAACCCCTGGATTCAGGGAGTGGGTGAATAATTTCAGAAGAAACATCGACTTAACAATAAATTATTCCCAGTTTTACTGTGTTCAAAACTGTTCGAAGCTGTTTAAAGCTTGGAACAAAGAATAGTCAGGCTCCATGATCAATGTTTGATAATCAGACTTTAGTGCTTCATTGTGAAACTTGGCAGCAGGTTGAGGTGCAAAATATAGCTTTAAATGTAAAATGTTTTAGTGTTATGTAAATTTTTATGATGCTCTTCAGATGATGATTATTAGTTCCTTCAGGACCTTTGTGTTCACATTTTTTTTCTCCCTTAATCTGGAGGAATATTTTGACATTTGGCCAAATGAAAGAATTCCAGCACAATTAAGTTCTATCTAATGGAATCAGTGTTGGTCATTATTCTTTTTCCCTTGTTTGTAGCAGAGATAATGTTTTAGAACCTCATGCACACATTTCCTGCACGCATAGGGATCAATTGTCATCAAGCCTGGAGAACTTTGGATGAAGATGTTAAGGAATTACAGAATGTGGCTCCTTGAAAGCAAAATATAAACAAATTTGGGCTTATGGAATTATTTTCTCATTATTCATTTTATTTTTTCCACATACACACTCAACCATAATGAATAAAGTTTTAGATTCCAACTTTGGGTGAGTTTCAGCTGAATTACTCTTTAGAGAAATCCATCTCATTGTGCTCAGCCATGACCTTTGTGAGGACGTCTTGTTTATTCTGCTCCTTGTGGATGCAGGCAGAACCATTGATTTCTGTCTCAGTTCATTCTTCAGCTCCTCTAACCTCTTATGAGTCTCTCCATCCTGGTCTGACAGCTTTGAGTTGTGAAAGAGGGTCTTATTTGGGTCGAGTCGAAGCTGCAGAAACAATCCTGCTCCATCAGGTGGGCGGTAACCAGTTGGCCCTCATTGATGAGTCTCCACCTTCACCTCATTGTAGTGCTGCTGATCATCAGTGACAGCAGGGGGACCCTTCAGGCTCAAGCCCAACCCACTCACTTTCAGTTTTTTCTGTGCCCACTCGCAGTTGGACAGGTCAGACCTATTCTCTGTCTCCAATTTGTCAAAAGTCTTTTCTCCTCTTGTTACCGCCTTAACCCCATCCCATCCAAAACCACACAAAAATTGTGCTTGTTGTAAATACAAATGTTTGAAGTCAGCCTCGGAGGTGGGATTTGCAACCCAACACCCACCAAAAGCTAACAAAGAAAATTTGTGTTTCTGACATTTGCTTCTGTCCAAACGTTCAAAAATAATTACAGCACTGGGAAAGGAAAAATAAAACTCATGGGATTTAATTGTGTGTGGGCTGTCCCAGGATAATTGGTGACAGTTTGTGGTCACAGGGTGAAAGTGAGAAACTGAAGCCTTATTATAACGCTTCTGGGCAGTAAATAGGTTTGAAGCACACGGGGAGCCAACAGAGGAAAACCACTAGACTGGTGAAAATTAATCTGCATATCCCAAAAGTTAAAGTGTTCATTAATTTGTGTCTTTGTAGAGAATAAGAGGCTGGCAGGAGGGGAAAATTCTGCTCATTTAAACAAGTCTGGCAGGAAAGTGTTGCAGCAACTTCTTCCTCTGAGACTCAGCTGTGGTGCATTTTAGTCTATAAAGCATCCAGACTGATGCCATAAATAGAAGCCAAAAACAAATATTAATAACAGCTGCTTTTCAGATTTTATACATCAATGTTGTGTAGTTTTTTTTAACAATGTTAAACTGTAGAACAGGCTTTTATTTTCAGATATAGAAAGTGTAGAGGATTAAAATATCCAGTGTACTGAAGTAAATAAGACCTTTCTGACCCCAGTGTTGTTCGTCGTCACGTTCTGCTGCCCTCAACTATAATTTCAATCACCATAAAGAGACATGTCAGAGGAAAAAAGGTTATTGGTTAAATGGTTTCCTGACCTAGGTGATTGTTTTTATCTCAGCAAAGTTTAAAGTTTAAACTACTCCCGTCATTACTTGGTGCTCTACATTGCTGTTAACGTTCACAAAAAGAAGCATTTTCTCTGGTTTAAATGGGGAAAAAGGAAAATTATTTCAAACTTCATCTTGGATAAAAACAGAATAATAGCTTCAATAATTTCCTCTCCTTTTTATTATCTGCAATAATTTTTCTGCTGTGGCTCAACTGCATGTAAACAGAGCGTTGCTGACAACATAGACTGAAGAGAAGAATCTGATGCGTCTTTAAATTATTTTGAGTCATCAGAGAGCTGAAGAAGAGTCAGAGTTCAAATAATACTGTTTCAATAAACAAAGACCAGAAAGTTATCTTTCTTAGTTTCCCTTTGATGTCACTTCCTGTTTCACATTATCTGTGCTGAGTTCAAAAGAAAATGTACCAGTTATGTAACAAAATGAATCAAATAATGTGTATTGTGCCAAGTTTCTTAAATATAAAGACGTTTTCTTTGACATTTTGTATTTAAAGGATATGCATGTCAGAGGTGCTTTAAGTGGGATTTTTAGAATAATTGTAGAAAACATATTGTACCATAATTTTAAATAAAACAACCAGATTTTGTTGCTGTGCCATACAATGAGATGCTGGGCCAGATGAACACATAATTAATGTTCAGCTGACCTTTGTTTCATACTGAAGTTTTTTCATCTTAATTTTATTACATATGGCTAAAAAGTGAACAATTCTTTTTAAAGAATTGATAAAGTTTCTGTATGTATCAAAACATACAACCCCCTCATCAATCCAGTTCTTAGCCAATTGAGTAAGAGGTTCCAGTTTTTCGGAACCATTTAGAAACTCATTTATCATCCATGAACCTGTTTAGCTGATGCGGGGAAATCCTGACTCCCTCTGGGCTTCGTGTAATCTGAGGTTCTTGTCTTCCAAAGCCTGACATCAAAGTAAAACAGGATTAATGAAATGAGATCATAAGAAGCTGACACTAATTAAAAGCATCTTTCCTGCTCTGTCGACCCTGAGCGTCTGGGAGGAAGTCACAGACCCCACTGAAGGTTATTAATTGAAACCTATTAAGTCTCATTAAACTGAGCAGCTGCAGGTCTGTGATCGTGTCTGAAACCACAGAAAGAAAAAAAAAACAGAGAAATGTAAAGTTCTGACTGTCTGAAATGGACTCTGTGTTCAAAACTGAGTTTATTTTAGAGAATAAAACAACCTTGGCAACTCCTGCTGAAAGGAGCAGCCTGTCGAAAAGTACTTACTATATTTAGAGAAAGAAATGCAAGAGTGAAAAAAGGTCTGTGCAAATGTAAGTGTTGGATCTTCACTGTGTACCAGTCAGAATCGACTTTTTAAAGCTGCTTGAGTTTTATTAATGTCTCATTTTATTGGGAATATTTGGATGTTCCTTAGCTGCCTGCGACACCCACAGCAGATTAGGAAGAGCGCAACTTCTAATAATTAATTAGTTTGTAAAATTGTCCCAATTTGTGCAACAACTTTTTTTTTGTTATTATTTGTGCATTTGGACATTAAAATAACTGTATACTTGAACACCATACATCTGCTTAACTGTAACAAAACGAGTGATTATGGTTTTAAAATGCAAATAAAAAAATGTAAGGAACTGTTGCTTCATGTTATCCTGAGTAAGACGTTGTTTCTGGGTTGGTAGCTAAAACTTGTTTTTTTAAAAGCAAAGTCTTTTCAGCACACAGCTGAGAATGTTGTTTGTTGTTTTCAGGTTGCTCAGGTGGATGAGGAATCTGACCTCTGAGCAGTTCCTTCAGAACTAAAAGAATAAAAAAGAACTTGGAATAATGCATTACAGTAATGGAACTAAATTTTGAAATGAAGAGGGAGAAACAGAAACAATTTTTTTTGTCTTTCAAGAAGTAGAGGTGAAGTTTCCATCCATTGATTTTAAATGCGTTAATCAGTCTGTCTGTAACATTTATTTCCCTGAACATTTCTTATTTACAGACGCTGCTCGGGTCATTTCGACTGTGCACTAAAATGAGCCTTTGTGTTTTTATTTTCTGCTGGAAAAAGTCAATCACACCCTCCAGCTATTTGGCTGCTATCCAGTCAACGATTACACCTTCGTAACAGAAATGCTACTTCCTTGGGGCCATAAAGTTGAAGGAGGCATATTTAAATGAAATACCTGTCTGAGTTTTAAACTAAAATTAGGTTATGATGAGAAATAATAAAGTTATAGCTATTTTGGTCCAACACTAAAAACAACTTATTGTGAAGATGAACAAAGAGCAGCAATTAAACACGGCAGCAGAAAATGTTTTAAAAGAGCAACAAACCAGATAAAAATAATCAGAATTACATTAACTTGACTGAGTTACAATTTAAGAATCGTGCTCTGTAACTGTCAGAGGACAGTCCGGCACACCTGAGTTCTAACACATGGGTTTTCTTAACAAACCAACACAGAACCACTGAGCTAACAGGAACTAAAGCTAGAGCAACATTTAGTGAATCTGCAGTTGGTTGGCTGAATTTGGGTTTTTTCTTTGGAGCTGGAAGGTGAACAGTTTCGTTCAGTTAAAGCAAGCGTCGTTTGCCTCGTTAGACTGATCTGAGGTCTGTAAATCATCCTCAGAGGATCTCAGAGCTCAGTTTGTTTCATTATTATTTTTCAGTCCAGCTGTGTGAACGATCTTAATCATCCACATTAGGCCCAGTGTGTTTAATTTTGTACTCATTTTGTTGAATCAAATCTCAGTGGATATGGTTGTAAATTTTCACAACTTTATGTGGGATCCGGTCATGTCTGCAAATCACCTCAGGAAGGCCAGAGGCTGTGAGAGAAATACAGTAACTGAGGCATTGTGAATAAGAATGAGACACTATAAAATATTAAAAAGGAGGTCTTAAGATGCTTAGTCTCCAAAGAGAACCTGAGAGTTTCACTGCTGTGAGATTTCATTCATTTTTTCATTTTCCTTTATTTTACCAGGTAAAACCCCATTGAAATCCAGATCTCATTTGCAAGAGTGACCTGGGCAGAAATCTGCAACACACAACAACCTGGTTACACAAAAATAAAACAAATTAAAACATATACACAAGTTAAACACAGATTACAAAACAGTTTACAAGCAATGACACTGATAAACAGAATCACGTTGCTTGTTTTTCAGAACCCCTCGAAATAATTCCAAAGAAATAAGATCTGGCATCTTGAGTTCAGACTGGCACTGATTCCATGCTATAGGAGCCATGACACTGAATGTTTGCTTCCCTATTTCTGTTTGAACACATGGAACATGCAAAAGACACATATTGTTGGAGCGTAAGGAATGGGGAGTAATAGCATGTTTTAAGAGAGAGTTTAAATAAGCTGGAGCCAAGCCGAATAAGGTTTTATAAATCAGTAGCATCAAGTGACTGCCATTCAGCTTTTGCATACAACTCACAATGATGTGTAAGATGTCTGCTGCCTGTTACAAACCTTAAAGCACAATGATAGACAATATTTAGGGATTGAAGGTATTTGGTCGAAGCATTCATATATAAAACGTCTCCATAATCTAGGAGGGATGAGAAGATTGCTGAAACCAATTTTCTTCTAGCTTTGAGAGAAAAACAGGATCCATTACGATAAGAAAACCCAATCTTCATTCTCAATGTACGTAAAAGCAGTGGTTTTTATAAAAAAAGCTCTTTATCTAAAATAAAACCAAGGTATTTATAACTAGTGACAAACTCTATTTGTTCACCCAGAGCAGTGGTAAGCAAGAGTGGGGTCGCTGTTAATTTTCAGGAGTGTGAGAAAATCATTACTTTCATCTTAGCCACATTTAGAACCAACTTCAGAGTATGTAGACGAGTTTGAACTACATTGAAAGCAGATTGTAAAACTCTATGGCTTGCAAAAGTGAAGAAGAACAGCAGTAAATTACCAAGTCATCTACATAAAAATGATAAAATACATTTGACAAATTATAGTCAAAGTTATTTATATAAATAGAAAATAAATGTGGACAAAGAACTGAGCCCTGTGGTACTCCATTTGTAACTGTAAAAAGAGATGAAGTGGAGCCAGCCAATTGAACTCTCTGGGTTCTATTTGACAAATAATCAGCTACCCACAAATTATCTTGATGTGAAAACCCAATCCTCTGAAAATTTTTAGTGTATGATTTACTGTGTCAAATGCCTTGGATAGATCAATAAACAAGCAACACAAGGATTTTTGCTACGAAGAGCCTGGAAGCTGAGTTGGGCCTGGTGAAGCGCTGCTACCAGTTATTGTGTCGAAGAGAGGTCCTAAATGAACGTTAAGTCATCTGCAGGCCTGTTCATGATCACTTAACACCAGGAGCTGGAGACGTGTTATATTCAGAGGGCCAAATTGAGTTATTTAAAGCCATCGAAGAGCTGCATAGAGAAGTAAACTAAAACAAAGTTTTATTTTAAACAGATAATCTGGAAGACATTTCCCAGCTTTTTCTTGATATAACATAGTCAGCACACTTAGTAAAAATGTGTTTTCTTGATAATCTCTAAAAATTGGAGACATATCTGTAAACTGGCTCTTGTAATAACATATCTGTTAATCTAAAATGTGCAAAAAATTCTTATTGCCCACCACCAAAGGCAAAAATGTTTCTTTTGTTTGTTTTTGTTTGTACTTTAGTGAAAAACCTCACAAACCATTGAATCGATTTTAATGAAATTCTTAGAAAGAAATAATTTGACGTTAAAAAAAAGTGATTTGAATTCTCAAGTGCACTTGCTCCAAACCAAAGGCACAAAAATCTGAACGCATATTTTCCTCAAAATAAAATTTATCACTTGCTTTCAAAGAAAAACCTTCTTTTATCATGAAGGATTAATTCAGAGAAGGTGAGCCGCAGCGTGGCGATTTCTAGCTTTCTAATAACATCACAACAAGCAGCTTCAAAGAGTGCACTCATCCCTGCGTTGCTTTACAGAATAATTTGAAAAACACCTACATAAATTCCTGTGAGTAAAACATTTTGTTGTATTTCACAGCCTTTGTTTCACAGTTCTGTGTCCATATCCGCTTTGATACAAGAAATCTGTTTGGATCAGATGTCCAGGTTCCAAAGAGAAAACGTTGTGGTTGATCAGAACATTTTCCCCTGGGGCTGTTTGGATTTTACCATGATTCCAAATGTATGTTTTGGAAAAGTTTTTTTAAGTTGTTACAAAAACACAATACAGTACAACACAACTAAATGGCTTTTCTGCTTTATAAGAATGAAATATGGAGATTTAATTTTCCCTAAAGGCAGAGCAAAAACAAAGGAGTGTTTTTTAACTACAAAATGCCAGACAGAGCTTGTTTTAGCTCGTTTGCCCGACATAGAGCTGATCCAGTGACTATTCAAAATGAAATATGGATCAACAGGTTTCACTTTTAGCTCATTTTTGTATTAATTTATATACTTACTTGCTGCTAATGATTATTTAAATTAAATATTAAATGCGAAAGGGATTTGATAAAAGTAGCCCCTTTTAATTGTAGATTTTCTACAGAATTATTATAAACAGCAGCACTTCAGAAAATGAAATTATGGTAAATTAATACTTTTCTTTTCTTTTTCTACACCCCCCCGTTTGCCATTTGGGGATGGTGTCCAAAGGAGGGACGGACCGTCTGGGTGGCCTGGGCCGCGGATGGGCTCAGGGTTTGTGGGGTGCCATGGGGGTGTTTGGATTTCCGGACCATGGCTCCTGGTTTGGTTGGCCCGCTGGCTGGGGTTTCCGCCAGAGTCCAGTGGGTGGTTGGTTGGGGGTGTGTGCTTGGCCGTTGGCAGTGCGTGGGGGTGGTTGGGGGCTTGGCTTCGCTGTGGGGCGGGGGTTGCCGGTTGGCCAGGTGCTTCCCGGGCCCCGCCTTGGCTGTCTGCTCCTCTCCACCCTGGAACGAATGGGTCTACCTCCTGGGTTCAGATGTGGGCTGCCCTCTGTAGGGCATGTCCTGGACCTGGGGGGTATAGAGTGTGTATGGGGAATGTAAGTGGAATATGGCGTCCATCTTGTGCATCTTCGAATGACTGGATGTGAGGATGAGGGTGGGATTGTGTGATTGTGTCTGTGTATGCTTGGATATTTGTCAGGCTGGGACTTGGATTGTCCCCTATTCTGGTTCATCTGGGGCCCACTGCTGGTACTGGGCCTTGCCCTCCTGCCACACTGCCCTCTGGTGGGTTATGCCTTTGCCTGTCGGTGAGCTGGTGACTCTCGGTGTCTGGGGCTGGGTGCTCGGTCGTGGGCCGGCTCGGCCTGGTGACTGACTGGTAGGGTTTGGGCCCTCTGGCCCGGTCGGGCTTTGACTGGGGGGTGGTGGGCCCTGGGGTCCCAGGTCTCTGTGTCTTTCCTTCTCGGGCAGTGGGTCCCGGCGGGGCCTATGAGCTCGTCGCGGCTAGCACCGGGGGATTACTGCGTGGAGTCGCTGGGGAGGCTCTCTCGGCTCTCTCCTCTGGTCTAATCTGGTGGGTGGGTAAGCGGTTGTTCCTGCGCTGGTGCCCCTGAGGGTTCGTGCTTGGGGTCCCTCTGGGGGTCTTGGCTCTGGTCTTCATCATGTCTGCCTCGGGCCTTGGGGTTGGGTCTGTGGCAGGTGCAGGTGTGGAGGCAGATATCCATTGTGTTGTCTTGAGTTTTCTCTCACATATGTTCTTGTCTCCCTTTCAATCTTTTCTGTCACTTTCACTTCTCAAATTTTTTCTTCTATTGAGAGGGAAAATGTCAATACTAATGATGAAGAAACTAATATTTACTTATGTTTTCTACTGAAGTGGCAAAAATAAACTAAAAAAAGATATTTTTAACTGATGTGTTTCATGTCTTTGCAGGTGGTTAATGAATAAAAAAATTCTCAGAGCAGAATAAAAAAGATTTTTTTGTGCTTTAGTTCATCTTCAAAATTCCAAAAGTCTTGTAGAAATTATTTAACTCTTTTGACATAAATGATGATTGGTGTTTTTTTAATCAACAACCAGGGTTTCTTTTTGATGCCTTCTGATTTAAAATGCTAATGTATCTGTCTTTACAAAAACTGTTTGACAATTACTAAAATATATTGTTTAAGTGCAACACAGCCCTAATAATTTTAACACATTCAGTTTTTGCCTTTGATGCCTCCTACACATCAGGCTGGTCATGTGATCATTTGGTCACTGGTCAGTTTGCTGCAGCAGAATTTCTGGTGCTGCTGTTTTTAGTGTGTATTTGAAAAGTTCAGTCTGTCACAGAAAAACAGACTCTATTAAAGCTCCAAGCAAAGATGTCCAGAGGTTCAGCAGAAGATGTGGAATTCATGACCAAAACTAAAAGGATGTGACAAGATTCTGAACCACAAAAACCCAGAGCAGGCAAACTGAAACAGAAAGTCAGACACAAGGGTAAAAGTTAAGCGACGTTTATTTACGAATGAGTCAAATTGATCCAGGGACAGGAAGTGGTGGGGAGATGAAGGTGAGAGAGGATAATATCCAAGTGGAGGTGAGATGTTGTACTGGCAGGGCAGCAGAAGGAGGAGCAGATCCAGAAGAGAGGTGAGCACACATGTTAAGTCTTAATTCAGGAGCTTGAGGAAGCAGGTTGGTTCACAGGAGAACAAACTTTAATCTTGATTAAAGCTTGTAAGCCAGGCTGCAGCTGCCACAAGTAGCCAAAAGATCCTTATTGTTCCAGCGTCACCCTGGATCTGAAATACCTGCTGGGCTCATCAGGAGCTCTGCTGCAGGTGTGTTGCCCTGGCTCTGCCCAACATCCTCCTGGGTGGCACAGGGAAGATTATGAACAGCTACAGATGTCCAGGTGTGAATCTGAACAACAGGAAGGACTGAACTACCAATATTATTTTTACAAGAAGTGAGTGAGCAGAAAGAAAACTAAGAAAACTTAGATCCTCCATGGGCCAGAGATGCCAACAGACTGACAAAAAAATTAAAAATAAAATAAATAATAAAGATGAAAAAAAATGGTTGGACAGAAACAGGTGGAACAGGAGGGACAGGAGGTCACCGAACAACCAATCCCATTATTATGATGTTATGATTATGTAATTCTAATATTAAAAATGATTGATGACCTTCAGCCACAAATTACATTCAGGATGAGATATAAAAAGTGAATCATAACATCTTTTTTCTCTTAATTCAGGACACAATTTTTGCTCATCTCAAAATGAGCTCAACTTAAAAAAAAGCACAAGACTCTAAAATACTAGTTTCTTTTTGTTCAGGATATTTTCAACCCTTTATTTTCAGCAGAAAAACTCAACAAAACTGTTTAATGGGTTAAAAAAAAGAGGCGACCGAGAAGGTAATTAAACAACTTGAACGCCTTCAGTTGAGGCTCATTAAATTGGACTGCAAATGAAAAAAGTTGAATCAATTTAGTCCAACAAAGCCACACTTTTTTAAAAGAAGCTTAACTTTCGATTAAATGAAGAAGGCTAATGGTAAATGGCTTGAATTTACAGTATGTAGTGCTTATATATAGGGCTTGTTGTGTCGTTTTACTGGAATTTCAACAATGATAAGAGGAAGAGTTACTCTGGGCTTCACCTCATCATCAAACAAACAAAAACCTGGATTAGTTGGATGATGTGTACTCCGATAACAAACAAATCTGTACACAGGCTGAAATAAGCAGCTTTCTCTCAGGAACAAATAAGTACCTGTGTTTGCCCTATTTGGATTAGCTGGAAGCTTTGCAGAGGTGTTGTACCTACATGAAGTAATCACAAGAAATGGTGTCAGGGGGACTCTTACTACCCTCACAGCTCGCTTAGGAGAGCATTTCTTTAAAGATCCACTGTTGGTACAGTATACTGCATAATTAAAACTTAATGTCTTAATGGTGGGCAGCAGATAGACTCTTAAGTGATGTCAAAGAATAAGGCGTTTACAACTGTGCAACTGGAGATGAAGCGTGAGATCAGGTAGGTTTCTTGTTTCTAGTTTTCTTTTAGATGCAAGGTGAGGGTGAATTCCAAGAGTCCAAAAAGTAAATAGGGAGTTCAGACAGGTAAGTCTTCAAGAGGAATTTGTTTCTTTTTCCTTTTGCAGGGGAAGTTCTGTTTTGCGGGACAAAAGAAATCTACAGCAAAGGTCTTCCTCATTCCTGCACGTTTTAGCTCTTTCTCTGCTTCGGCACACCTGATTCAAATATTAAAGTGACCCACTCAGAATGTCCTCAACATTAGCAGAAATCTTTCAATCACTCGTTCATTTCAGTCAGTTGTGTTGAAGCACGGCAGCATCAAAAGACATGCAGGACAGTGGAACATGAGGAACAGGGTTGAAGAACTCAACAGGAACTTAAGATCAGAGCCATTTGTCAAGCAAACAACAGAAAAGCCATGTAAAGAAGCAAATT
>JARVJO010000001.1:29174353-29184970 GCA_031762555.1 Cynodonichthys magdalenae
AAAGAAAGAAAGAAAGAAAGAAAGAAAGAAAGAAAGAAAGAAAGAAAGAAAGAAAGAAAGAAAGAAAGAAAGAATAGGAAGACTTAACAATGGTCAAAGTTAAACTTCATGTAACGACAAATATAGTCAACCAATCAACATTTATTTATAGAGCCCTTTACAAAAACATCACTCATTGGAGTTTTGGATTTATGGACAGATGTGCAGGAAATAAAAAGACAGACGAAGGAATAAAAATAGAAACAGAAAAATAAGAATGGAAGCTACAGAATAGAAAAATACTAGAGGAAATGAAAAATGAAGGCATAGGAAGAGAATAGATGACAAGAAAAAATAAATCAGATATGGAAAAAATAAGAATGAAGGCACAGCAAAGGAGGGAAAAGACAAATAGATAGGAAGGGAAAGAAGTGGGAAAGACAGACGCAAAGAAAGAGAGAAAATGCTGAAGAATGGAGAGACGGATGGATGGATGGATGGATGGATAGATGGATGGATGGATGGATGGATGGATGGATGGATGAAATAGGCTATTGTAGAGGAAATATGAAAAGGAAGGAAGGAAGGAAGTATACAGGTACAGTAAGAGAATGGTGGAGGCATAAGGGGCAGAAGGGAAAAATAAACAGAGGAAGGACAAATTAGGGAGAAAGGAAAGGAGGCATGGAGAGGGAAGGAATGACAGAGTCGTATAGCAAATAAAAGAAATAATAAAGGGAGGAGAGAGGAAAAGAGAGCTTGAAAGAGGAGAGACAGAAAACAAAAGGAGCGAATAAATTCACTTGCACTCGTCTCCTCTGTCCCGAGAGGGATTTACGGTGGCACGAGAGGGTCGTAAGGAAACTTACCCTTACAGCGCCACCCCCACCCCGTCCACCACATTCTTCAAGACTGGTAGCTTCAGCTGAGGTTCGACCCGCGTCTGAGACGCATCGGAGGAACCAGAAAAACCGACCTACAGACAGACAGACAGACAGAGGGGCATCGCAGCCACCCTACAACCGACAGAGTCAGCGCGAGAACACACCCGACCCGAACCGGGACCATGGAGAGCGCAGGCAACAGCTCGGACGCAGAGCCGCGGATCCAGTTGCCCCTGTTCTCCAACGGCAGCGGCTTCTGTCGCAACTTGACCGACAACGGCAGCAGCTTCTCCGAGACGCGATGCGGCGGAGACCCGGGGCTGACCGGCAGCCTGGAGGACGACGCCAATTCGGTCATTATTGCCATAACCATCACGGCTCTGTACTCCATCGTGTGCATGGTGGGGCTGGTGGGAAATGTGCTGGTCATGTACATCATCGTCAGGTAAGAGGAACAAATAATAAAAATAAAAATGAAATAAAATAAAATAAAATAAAAAGCTGTTAAATAGTGAGGATATAATACCCAGTTGAGTTTGTTTTTGCCTTTGTCGCACATATTTAATGCTGTTCACACGTTCCAAACAGACTTCTGTAACCTGTTGCTGTACTAGACGAAAGGATGTGTGCCTAAGTGTGTGTGCGTGTGTGTTTGTGCGTGGTAAAGTAAAACCTAATAAATGCGCAGCTTTCCAGAGTGGCTGCTGCTCGTGCGTAAAATGCCTCCAAACTATAAACTCCAAACCCGCACCAATGACTCCAGAGTGCAGAACGCAAACACAACAAAGAGAGAGGGGGAAAAACACAACTGTGAAAAATGACTTAAACACAAATGTGACTTTTAAATTCTTCTACTACTTTGATCCACAGCCACGACTAAACTGGCGCTGAAGATGCGTCACGTTACTCTCATGGGAACAAAAACAATAAGTGCCATGAGAGCCTGTCTGAAGACACTGTTCAGTTTCCTCTCCATGCCAGTTAGAATAAAGAGTTGGAACTAATGTGAAAGCAGCAGGCACAGATGTCAACAGAATGTTTCTGAATTTGTGATTTTAAACACAAAATGAAGAGTTTTATCATTTTCCTGTCAGACTTTATTTGATATGCAGTTCAGGTTTGGTGAAAACATGGAGAGATGTGGATTCCATTTTTGCTCTATAACAAATAGTCTCTCTCTCTCTCTCTCTCTCTCTCTCTCTCTCCACATTATGTCCATAGCTGGCAATCCTCCAAAGAGGAGCAATTTCTTATATTTAAATTATTTAGCATACTGAGATTGCTGATTTCAGATGAAGTTTGGGTGAAAATTTGAAAGAGGAAATGCAGATTTTAAATCTGTGCTTGGCACAGTTTAAAGCAGTGTTGGATCCAGCACTGAGCAGTACTGTGTCTCCTCTGTGTGAACCCTGCCCACAGCTTGCCACAGCAAATTGCTGGTAATCCATGAAGTGGTTCTAATATTTAACACAAAAAAATAAGGAAATTTGTGTTTGCTATTATTTCTTTGTTGTAACAATTCTTCTTGACAATCAATTATATACCTTAGAAAGCTTGTTAATGTCACTTTTAAATGGTGCCACATTTGTAAGGAACATGCAGTTGTGGGATGAGCTATAGAGCTGAGTATGTTGGTTGTGCACATGAAAAAGTTGCCAAACCTTCAGCTTGTTTGTTGTTGCTGGTGACACTTGCTTTGAGCTCGAGCCAATCAGATTTATTGCAAAGAAGCAACAAATAATCTACCAAACACAAAGTTCCTCATTTTTTGTTACTTTTCATTTTATGTTAAATGGAGTTAATAGCCCTTTTATTGCTTTAACTGCATTGTTTGGGGTGTGGCCTTTACTTGCTTTTTCTCTTGTGTTAAAAAGAACTTAGGAGCATTCACAACTCTGCTAGCCAGAAAGCTAATACTGCTAAATTGAAAACTTGCAGCTTCACAAGCTGGATTTTTAGAGGTCCTTTATTTTATTAAATTGGAATGAATCTGCCTGACTTTGGTCAGTAAGGATGTCTGCTTTGAAATAATCCGGATAATAATATGTCCGTTATGTCATATGGTAACAGCACAAGTTGTCAGCTCATTCAGTGTGTGTTTAGATGTGAATATGATTATATGTTTATGTAAATACTTCTACTTTTTTAGGAACCAGGGCAGGGGGTGTTTGTTAATTATTGATTTTAAAATTGCAAATTTTTTTATTGGAAAAAAGCATAAAAAAGGAAAAGTTTTCTATGTGTTTCTAAAAATTGACACGTTCTCAGCTGCTGTCTTTGATGATTCCGTAGAGTACTCTCATGACTTGTTTGTTCACATTACTCTTGCCATCACATTAAAAAAAGGAGAAAACTTCATATTCTCAAGGTTTTATGCTCCTTTTATCACAAATCATGTTTGCATTAAAAAGTGATCCAGTCTTGTAATGATATTCTGCCCCTCCAGAGTGGATTTCATCAGTACAAACAGGCCTCTAATTGCATATGAAAAGCTGACATTTCTGCTGATAGAATGCCCACCTCTGTTTCAGCTGAATCGCAGTGATGCTCTTTCAGGTAGAAAAAGGCATTAGATTGGTGGGAAAGATACAGTATAGCAGAGCAGCAGGAAAATGACAAGAGCACTTGGAAAGGCGCCGGCCGTGAGAGCAGGGGTGTGTGGAGGAAGATTGATGGTGATCAATGAGGACAGGAGAAGGATGGGAGGAAGACGTGAGGGGTGGGGGCGACAAAGGACGAGGGCGTTCACTCTGATGGGTTCAACTTACAATTACTCACTTCATTGGTTTGATGGAGTCGGTGAAGAGCGGTCAGGCAGGCGTTGGGTTTCCTGTAGTCCAAATGGGCAAACAAGAGCCTCATTTCTGTTGTGATTTACTACAAGACACCACACAGCTCCACTTATTGTTTCCTCGTAACTGAAATGCACTTTCACCAGAGTTTTACTTCACTGAATGCTCACATCTGTGCCAGATGTTAGATGTTAGCCAACACAAAATACTTGGTTACAATTGATCTGCTCTTTGTGCCCTTAAAAGCGACAAATTGAAATAAAGGACAATTGGAGAACGGAACCAAAAGGAGAGGCGACATTGCTTTTAAAACGGAGTTCAGGCGCCAGTATTGTCTTAATGACAACAGCCATCTGGGTGCGAGGCAGATGAGAGATGCTGAGCTTTAGATAATGCTTCCTTTTGCAGCAGATTGGGACACGAAGTAAGGACGGTTCACTGTTGTTCTGAGCAGCTTAGGATCCACCTGCTCCCCCTTTCATTTTCTCTAATAATAATACTGTCTCAGACGGAACACAGCCAGGGGTCTGCTCATGACCACAGAGATGTCCTGGTTTCTGCAACTTTCTGAGCTAATGAGTCTTTGTGGGATTTGCAAGTGAAATAAATCACCATGCATCAGACTTGTGTATCCATCCTTCTCATTTTCTCTATCCCTGCCCCCTGTTTGTTTTCTCTCCCTCTTGGCAGAGTGAGAGCGGACCACCATTTAGATAATGGCACACACAGATGGATATTTACTTATTTTCTTGATCTCTTCAACCCCTTTTTATAGACTTGGCCTTGAAAGCAGTTTGGGCAGATTAAATAGAGGCAGCAGAGGATGTAATTCCCCCCCTTCATCACACATACACACACACACACACACACACTCTGAGTAATGACAAACTCAAAGCCATAAAAACATCTCTCTCTCTTTACTCTTTTATCTCTGTCCATTTGTGGTTCTCTCTCAGGCCCCCTCTGCAAACATCTGCAAACTTCTGGCGAGCAAACAAACATGACCAGAGAGGTGGTGCATGCTCAATTGAAAAAAAAGAAAAAGAAAAAGAAAAGAAATAAATCAATTGCAGTGGGTTCCCACAAGGAATACGCCATCAGTGTGGATTGCTTCCTGTTGCCATGGCAACACTTGGAGGTGTTTTGGGGCTGGATGATTGCTAAATGAGTCCACTGTTCACCCCAAATGCCTGTCCCCCATCCAGGCATCCAGGTTGACGAGCAGCTGTGGCTATTTGGTCACATGTTCAGCAGCTGGAGTGTTTTCAAAGCCGACCTGGACTGCACCCGCCTCAACAACAAGTACAGTCTTACTGGTTGGTTGCTTTTCCACGTCATGTGGTATCTCTGTAGAACAGTATTCTTAACAAGACAGGTGTGCGTTTGAGAGTCAAAACCCAGCTATAGGAGACACAACTCTAAAAGGAATGGTAGCAGCCTGTGGTTCATGAATCTAAAATCAGAGAGCCCCGCTAATGAATTCTTTTACCTCCCACTGTCTGACCCAGCGGTGTTCCCGTTGAGTCTCCGATAACAACCCTGCAGTCACTTGTCTGCCGACGCAAAGCTCAACAAAAATCCTGGGTGTTCAAAATAGTTTTAGAAAAATGCTCGGAGCTGATTTTGTTCTCCTGGGAGAGACAAGTTCCGTCAGAAGAGAGGTGCACGTCATAGCTGGAACTGTTTAAAAAATAACTGTAAATGAATGAATGAATGATACTTTATGATACTAAAAGGGGTTACAGAGGGGGCCTTCAAAATAAAATTGCCCAAGAACCATTTTTTAAGCAGGTAGTGTGTGTCCAGCTTTGTAAATTGTGGCTTTTTTAACTTCTATTCTAACACAAAGGTTTTTCCCAAGCTGGCCGAAGATGTTCTTGTGTTTAACTTCAGGAAAACATCTCTGTAGCTGACACCAGTTATCACCGTTGGCCTGACTGAGGCTTTCATTGTCAGTTTTAGGCCCCGTTTACACGATGCCGATTTTGGGTGAAAATGTAGGTTCTTTACTGCGGTTCGATCATGCACATGACACCGGCAGTCGTTCTCTCTGAAACCAGAGGTTTCTGCATCCTGGTCTCAGAATGGAGATTTTCAGGAGCACCCCCCCAGAGGTGTGATATAACCCACTGGGGTGAAAGCGGGCATGCGCAGTTAGCAGGCACACAGCAAAAGTTTCCTCTAAACTAAAAACAATGATGATAAATTACAGACAGCAGAGTGTTTTTTTCCATTACTCACCCTTCATAGCTTGTAGGAGCGAAACACAAAAAGCATCATAGGTCCAAAGGAACATTAGTTTAATCACCAGGTTCTGACATAACTGCAGCGGCTGCATGATCACAGCCTGAGTTAAACTAGCATCGGGGTTGCCAGATATTAAAAAAACGATTTTTTTTGCCCCACTTTTTCTGTGCCTATTTTCACCAAACACAAAACATACCTTATCTTATAACATTCTTACTCAGCACATTTGAATTGACAAAACATCTGTTTTGACTCAAAGTATAATAATTTTAAAGGAACAGTAAAACAGGTAAATTACTGCAGTGGTTCCATTTAAACGGGTGAATTTCTTATGCATTCATCCCAGTAAACATTAGCATTTCCAGAGACTGGTCTTGTTTAAACAGGGCCTTAGGTTAATTTATAACACAGGTGAAGCATTTCATTGTATTTTAGTTGTAATTCAGGAATTAAACTCCTTAAACTCCTTTAAGCACACAGCAGGACCTTTTATACCTGTCTCACTGGGCTCCCAGTTCACATGGTGCACATGAGACTGTGCCAAGTAGGTGCAATCTTTAAAATGTTGAATCAGCGTAACTTCACTAAGATCCAGAGTTGTTTATTGGCTGTTTTGTTGTCAAAATGTAATCTCAAATAATGAATCTTCCAAAAAGATTTAATTCTATGCTAGCGTTAGAGACCATTTTTGATGATATTTATGTCTCATGTGCTCATTTACTGTATGTTTGTCAACAATTGTTTAACTTGAATCATTGTAACAGAAAATCCAAAAATTCAATTGCAGTTTAATATCTAATCTTTTCAAGCTTCTTGTCATGTTGTGTTGACTAACCTAAAAAATGCAAAACTACTGTAATCAGCATTCTATGAGCGAGGTCTCTGATGGGCTAAGGGACTGTCATCATTATATTTTCTGTGCTGAACAACTGACTCCTTCATAATGCATAAATTATAAAAATAAATATATTAATTTGTGGGCCAAATTGAATGAGCTTGTGGGCTGAATGTGGCTCAAGGGTCACCAGTTGGTGGTCAATGACATCACCAAATAAACATTTTTATTTATTTAAAACACAATAAAAACAAATGATTTTTCCAGTTAATAGACAATTCCAACAAGAATAATGGGTTGCATGGATTTTATAAGCATTTCATTCTGCAGACTGATTGTTCGATCCTTGTTTTCATAAAGCTGCTGGCAGATGCTCTGTAGTCCTGTCAGTGCATCTGTGCCTGAAACGTTATCGCCTCAGGCAGTTGCTTTTTTGTTTTATGAGCTTTTATTTTTTTTTACTTTAAAGTCTGCAGAACCCCCCCCCCCCCCCCCAAATATAAAAAAAAGAAAAACCCAAAAATTGTAGGGTTTCACAGAGTTCCACACAAAAAAAAGCATTTTAGGTACAAAAACTTGGAAGCCTTCTTGTTACAGAAAATATTTCATGGTCTTTTTCAAAACAAGAATAACATCCAAAAAATCATGTTCTTATGAAAAAAACCTAGAATCTCTGGTGATCCAGACCAAATGGTTCATATTATAATATTTCCTAAAATAAAAAGGGTGTAAGTTAACCCTGTTTACAACATCTGATTGGAACTGTGTATGTGATGATGTAACATGTAGCAGCATTTCTAGTATGGAAAATATGTTACAGTATGTGAAAATAGACTTATTCTTTCAGTTTGCCTGTTTAAACTTCATATTACCATAAAATAGTTAAGCTAAATATTTACTTTGTGAGATTTAGGTTAAATTAAAATGCACCATTTAACAGTTAATCTCACTTTAAAAAGCTTAGTTTTCTAGGTCATGAAGGTTACCAATACAAGAGGGATTATACGTTCCCTTTTCCATACCACAGCAAGCGATAACTTCATTTTCAAACAGAATTAAAGGTCAAAATAAAAGCTTGCACTAACAAATCCTTGATGTTACTTCAAGGAGAAGGGTGGTAACTATTAAATAGGAAGAAAGGTATTATTGTGAGGGATAAAATTATATGAACAAGTCACATAAATACATTTAACCATGTTTTTTTTTCTCAGACATTTTAGGTTTAAGGTTTTTGTTTTGTTTTTGTTCTGCCACAGCTCCTCCAGTATAAATTCTGTGTGGTTTTGAATAAGCTGGACCTAAATTATTGAAACCATATTACAGACTGCTTCATTTAGTGGGAGGTGGGTCTTATGGGATGAAACAGAATGACTTTAGGCAAATTAATGCAAATGAGCTCTCTCTGAGCGCACTAAACCCAAGAAAAGAAAAAGTAAAGATTTAGACTAAGATTCTGGTCTTTGATGGGTGTGAATCGGGTCTGATTGCGTTGGGTGAGCGTGCAACTTCACCAACCTTTCTTCAGATGATAGATGAAGCACTGAGCAACCCAGAGAAATCTGTGATTCCTCGTCTGCTCTGACCTTCGCTGACCTTAGTTTTGTATCATCTGCTCAGCTTAACACACGTAGCTGTTAACCTGCAATGCTCAGACAGCCCCGTAATTGCTGCAGATTTTATACTGCAATTACCTTGTTTGCTTTAGGGTGCCGCCAAACTCATTTGGCACAAATGAGCCAGGAGCCGACCTGTGCTTTTGGCAATAATATAACTCAAAGATGCAGGAGAAAAGCAGACCAGTGTGAAAACCTTGAGTGTACAAAAAAATAAAATAAATAACAAAAAAACTAATAATGATGCTCTCCTCCCTAAACGTATGTCTGCACACAATAAAGTAGCACATAGTTTAAGCTCACACCAATGAAACAATTACGTGAAGGGAGAGCTAATCCCACTTTTCCTCTTGTGTGTGTTTATGAATAATGAATTTCTTAATGTCACCAGACACTCTGGGAAAATTAGAGCTCTTTCAATTTGGTCTTTCAGGAGGTGTTTTGTCATTTGAAATCAAAAGAAAGAAAGATAGAGAAGTGAAAAACAAAGACAGAAGAAGCTGTCAGGGAAAATAAAAAGGTAATTTTCTGGAAGAATGAAGTGGAAGACTGATGGAATTAGGATTGATTAAACAGAAAAAAACAGAACTATTCTTTTTTTTAGTGATTGATGGAAGTTCTTGGCTCTTTTGTCATTTACAAAGTGACTGATTCATTCATTCAGCTTCTGATTTTTATTTGCTATAAAACGTGTCATTTATGGTCAAAGCTGGTAGATTTAAGTCCCAAAAGGATTGCAAATTCCTTCATCTGTCTGAAAATGTTTTTTTTCTTCTTCTTTTTTTTTTACTTTTTGCAAAAGATCAAACTTAAGCAGGCGAAATATGTTATGATTCTGGTTTTATTATCAACACCTAAAAAGTCAAACTTGCATCTTCATTAACGTTGCATGAACACATTAGCGTGAAAATACTGAGCATGCAACGTGTAGAGACTGAGCATGTGTCGCTGCGCTTACGCGTTACACAGGCGGAAGAAAAAGTAGGTTGTTCGTGATAACAAATTTTGCTGGACTATAAATTGTCTGAAAAATTATTGAGATAAACAATAATATTGTTTGGAGACCATTTTAAACTCATAATATTACCCGCCCCACCTCGCTTACGTAGCTTTATGACGTTTTTTTTACCAGACTCCCCCTGACCTAAGGGGAGCATTCCACCCTTTTCCCAGTTAAGTATGGCCTCTAACTTTGAGGAGTATGAAAAATGAGGACATGGACACAGTTTGTTTTAGTTATACAGATTCAGCAGGTCTCAACCAAACCAAACTCACCTGTTCTGCAACTGCCAAGTAGCCCAACTGCAGTCACTCCGTAATCAGTGTTTTTACTTTATACTCCTGCTTTCAATCCATCTGTTTGCTCAGCCCCGTGTTCTTATATTATCTTTATCCCTTGTATTCTTACTGGGTTTTCTTTTTGCTGCCTCATCAGCTATTGGCTTTATTACCTATCGCCTTATTCCAAGTTTTTGAGTCTACACCTCTGGATCATGGCAGCACGACAGAACAATGAAGTGAACAGCCGAGCTTATCGAAAATAGGAAATATGTTACATTTTGTCACCCATAATTGCTTTTATTGCCCTTGTACATCTTGAAAGGGGGTAAAAGGTGAAAAGAGAACCTCATCCGTGAAGTCTCCTGTCTTTTGAAAGCGGCGTTTCCAGGCAACAAAACCAAGAAACTGAATCTGACCCTAAACTGTTGTTTTATTTCTGCAGATGGCAAATCATTACATGAGTGACTCACAATCAAACGGACAGAAAATGTCAAATGAGAAGAACACACGGCTGCTGAGTGCATGCAGTGTGTGCTGAAGCGTTGTGAACTAGACAACCCTGTAAATGGTTTTAAGGGTTTTAACAAGATAACCTGCATTTTTTTATAACTGTAAATATAATTTCAAAATTAGACACATTATCCTCATGGATCACCTCACAGAAACACTAACCTTCAGTAATGCTGAAACTGCTGAGTTTCTGTCAGTATAGTTCATCTGGTTCTTTACAGATATTGATCTCTTCAGATCACTTTCAATCAGGACTAATCCTACATGTCACCTCTCAAAGCTGATGAATGATCTTGGTAAAGACTGTGTGTATTTTGATGCATTTAAGTCTGTTTGTGTTTGTGTTTGTGGGCTGGTATTCCCTACGTTGTGGGACAGTGTTTTTGGCATACACACCTTCTTGTGGGGACCTAATGTTACCTATGGGGACCTGACTAGTACTTATGGGGACCTGAGTCTAGTCCCCATAAGGAGAA
>JARVJO010000001.1:29185070-29201153 GCA_031762555.1 Cynodonichthys magdalenae
AAAATCTCAAAATTTTAATGTGTTTTTCATCAAAATCAGGTTTTTTGTTGCTAATGATCAAAGAAGTTATTGAAAATAATTTTTTTGAATTATTTTACAGACAGTTCAATCAAATGTTACTTTGATAAAGCATTTATTCATTATATTTTGATAAAATGCAATTTTTGCAAACATTTTACTCAAAACACTATATTTGCCCTTTTCTTCACATCCCACTTTTAGACCTAATCGTCGTTTGGATGTGATGGGTCACATTTTTTCGCACAATCTGTAAATTTAGCAGAGTTACAGCCCTTTTTGTATTGGCTGAGGTCAACTAGCTGTTGCAGCCATCTTTGGTCTATCATTTTTGGGGGTATATCCAAACCGCAGAACCAAGACTCAGAGCAACTCTAAAATTAATAAACTGATTTAATAAACACAAACTCAAAGGCTGATGAGGCAGGGAAAGATCACAGGCCAAAACTACAAGAAGACTCGAAGTAAGCAAACATGAATGGCTTGCAGAGCACAATGCACAGACACTGAACCAACCAAATGACAAGGTGTTTAAAGAGACACTAATGAAGAAGTAGGTCTAAATAACATAGGGAATAAAAAAGTAACCAGAGAAACCCAAACAGGAGATTAATCCATAATCTAACCCAAATAACCTTAACTCAGTAACCAAAACACAAGGTTTTATGACAAAGCCGAGTTGACTTTAAAAGTTAATCCATTTTAGATGTATGTTTTCTGGTGTTTCATTTAGATCTGCCCAAAAGTTCACAAGATATTTTATCAATGCTTCAGACAAACAAACACTGGCAAAACTGTTCTGCCTCTTGCCTTCAGCAGCGGGAGATAAACTTTTCAGCTGCATCTCAGCTGATAGGAAAGACAGAATTCATTTTAACAAAACTTCACTTCAACAAACTCCTCAGACGCAGGCAAAACTGCTTCGATACATATTTTATAGACTGAACAGTAACACCCCACCCCCTACTGCAGCTTTGCCTGTACTAAGAGAAAAATGCTGTAAAGTTGTTGTCTTGTCTGGTAAAGCTGAAAACTCACTAATAGACATGAGATGAGGCTATTTTGCTTCATAAGCTGCATGGAGAACACTCAGGAGTAACATCGTCTGCAGTCATGTTTACGAGGGTCTTTAAGTCGGTGGTGTGGGGAATTTTACCCAGCTTCATCACATTCAGCCAAGCGAGACAGCTTTTACTGCAACGTGAGGCGTCTCGTCAGTCCCAGCGCAAATAAACTCTGGGATAACACAATAAGATATTCGAGGTAGACTAGAATTTAACAAATTAGCTGGGTTTGTGCAGACAAAACCAGATATGATTATCTCAGCTTACAGGAAGTGACAGTCGGGGTTTATTATATGAAGGGCCCAACAGTTTTTATGTGTCAGAGTCAGTGTGGCGTTTTCAAATAAATTCAGTTACTTCACAACATGGATGCCCCTGAGGACTTATTATGTGTTATTCTGCAGTAAAAGCAAAAACAGCCCGATGCTCTCAACAGTAAAATAAAAAGAATAGTGGCCATTTTAGGGGATAATACAGGCAGCTTGTACACATGATGGCTGTTGAATAAATAAATCATTTCAGGTAAAAGCATTGAAAATGACAAGACATTTCTGGTTCAAAGAGCTTATTGAAAGACAGCATTAGTGAATTTTATGTTTGGCGAAGCAAAACACGGACTCAAGCAGATCTGAAAAGTTATGATTTACTGAAATGTGGATCTAAAAGCTTGAGCACATAGTACAGAATTTATTTCAGTGTTCGTTTTTTTTATGAACTGAAAAACTCTAGGTTGTAAACATTTGAAGGGACTGTGTGCTGCATTTGTTTTGTTTTTGAGTGGAAGCTGAATATTTTAAGGGGTTGATCATCTACATAAAGTGATAAGTAGAAATTTATTTGGTCATTTTAGACACATTTTTGTATAAAATATAAAAAATATTTTTGTAAAATCATGCGTTGAGAGATTTTGTCAGATGTGTTAGTCCTCAGAGAGTGGGTTGACGATAACTCTCAGCTAACACCCATCTTCTTCTTTTACCACTTAAACATAGTCAGGTCATGGAGGCAACAGGTCCAAGTGAGAAACCTGACCTCTCTTTCTCAAGTGACACTCTAAAGCTCGTTACGGGGACCCCAAAGTGTTGCCAGGCCAGAAATTATACATAATTCCTCCATCGAGTCTTGAGTCTTGGGGCCTCCTTCCAGTGGGATGTGCCCAGCACACCTCTAAAGGGAGGCGTCCAGGAGGCATCCTAATCAGATGCCCGAACCACCTCAACTGACTTCTTTTGATGCTGAGGAGCAGCAGCAAAACTCTGAGCTCCCCCTGGATAATGGAGCTCCTCCCCTTATTTCTTAGGCTGAGCCTGCCCAACCTAAGAAGGAAGCTCATTTCGACTGCCTGGATCCTGGATCCAGGCAGCTGGGCAGCCAGGCAGGATCCAGGTTTTTTTGGTCATGATCCACACCTCATTACTATAGGTGAGGGTTGGAACAAAGACACACCAGTTAATCGAGAGGTTTGCCTTTCGACTCAGCTCTTTCTTCACCACAACCAACCAAAGCAACGTTCTCATTACTAAGGATGAGGCACTAATTCATCGATCCATCACCCACTCCATCATAACCTGTAAACAAGACATCCAGATACTTAAACTCCTACTGACGTTACCACATAACAAATTCAGCTCAGTATCTGTAAGACTGACTTACTGGATTTTTGCGTTGACTAAGGTTAAGTAGCTCTGGAGGCCATCTTGAACTGGGCTTAATCAATTGGTTATTCAGTTTAAATGTACACTGATTCTATTTTATGAGGCCTAGTAACTGAGGAACTTGCTGTTTTTAACAGATCTTTACTCTAGCCTGAAATCATCGTCTTTACAAGCTGCTGGATTGACCTTCAACATGGATCTCTGTGTCCTGCTGGCTTCAAATTTTATAGTTTTCATTCTTTCAAACATTTTTATTACAAATAGAAGTAGAAGAAAGGGCGCCAAGGTAAAGTCATAATAAATATATATTTCAATAAAAGATTACCAAGGAGAAGAAAATGAAGTAATATTATTAATAATAACGGAATACATCTTGAATTTGTACTTTGATGAACCGTGTCCTCACGAGCTGTCAAAATAAAAAGACAAAAATAACTTAAGTTTAGCAAAACCCCCAAATAATAAAATGGCAAAACCATCAGAGAATATTATAGAGATACATAAAAGATATCATTTAATGAAATAAAAGCTAAACAGATGAGCAAATGCTGTTTCATTTGTTCCTTTGTTTTTTTTTTTTCATATTTTTTGTGACACTTATTTCAATCCTTGTGGCAATGCTGCATCAGAATGGTTTATTTCATCAAATTTATTACCAAGCACATTATTTAAAAAGAGCCCTGAAAAATCAGTTCCATCAAAAATTTCTGAGGTTATACCATTTAAAATGATTCATAGTAATTCAAAATGTCTGTATAATTTAAGTGAATTTTATTGTCAGTAATAAATCATTTTTTTGTAGAATAAAAGCTTCATCATTTGAGCTCTTTATGTAACAGTTCTCAAACACAATTATTACACCAGAGAGCATTAAATATATGACAATCATTATTATAAAATAAATAGGGTTTATTTAATTATCAGTCCGGCTTCATCAGGCATTCAAAGATCTTGAGCTGCAGAGGGACATGTTTAATGCTTGTCATCAAAGCTAAATCTCAGTGGTGATTTTTTTTAAATGTCTTATTTGGGTTATAGGGGTTTGGAAATAACTGGACTTTTTTTGGGACAAGTTCCAATCTGAACCTAGTAAACCCTAAACATCCTATATGTCTTTTCTGACACGAGTTCTAAACATTTGAGCCATTTCAGACGTCTGCGTTTCGTCCTCTGCTCTCTGAGCTGATGGATGCACATTGTTTCTTCTGTTTTTGTATAAACACTCCACAGTCCCTGTTCTCTTTGAAATGTCTCCTTTCTTCCCTCCAGTTCTCCTCCTCGTTGATGTAAGGGACATTTGAGTAAAATACAGTCCAAAAGACCAGCTTTAAACTGCTTGGAACAACAAAGCCATGGCAGAACGAGGAGCCGATGTTGTTAACTGAAAATGCTCTTTTCAGTCAGCATAGTGGGAAATTGGCTCTTGCCCCTTTAAGTTAAATGTTTTTACTGCTTCCAAAAGCCACTCTTGCTTCTTTGCTTTCATTCTTCACAAGCTGAATGTGATTTTTATAAAATAATATAATTAAGCTCTCTTCCATACCTCATTTACAGGATTAGCTCTTATTACATTACAAACATCTGCACATTTGAATGTGGTGTTAAATTTTGCCCATAATCCTCTACAAGCACTTTGAAGGAAAGCATTTCTTTGTGTTTTGCTTTAGAACCTCAAGGACAACAGCTTCTCATAAACTTTTTAAACACAGCCATTAAAATGAGAGAAAATAGACGATCTGAATTTTTCATATAATCTAACGTTTGTATAATGTTGCAACAGATCTGCAACCACAAAGAAACCAGCGCCTGCCAGCTTCAAAACCAGCTCTCACAAAAAACACATCAAGTGGTTTTTATTGTGCATGTAAGATTTTGTGATGTTTGCTTTTCACTCTGCCGCAAACCAAATGAAAATGTGTCCCCTGACGCAGTACACAAAGGAGGATTGCAAAATCCCCCAAACAGAATAAGTGCCTTTAGGCAACCTGTGATCTCTTATCAGGAAACTCATCCTTGCAAGACTTTCCCCAGAGATAAATTTCAGTTTGTCCTCAAAGTCTATGCAACAGTTTTTTGCAAACAGACGTTTTCATGTCTGAATTATTATTGGTCTATTTATCAGAAACATTTGATTTTCAGAGTGGAAAAAGAAATTTCCACTGTCAGGCCCAGGCTGCCCTTAAAAAAACAGAACTGTGATCTCAATGGAATTTGCCTGGTTAAACAATGGTTCAATAAATAGAAAACATTTATCTAGTGATTTAGATACAAAAAACAAAAGACTATATGAAACATTTATCTCTTTAGTATATTGGTTCAAACTGAAAACTGTTTTTTATTTTAATAATTATTCAAATTTTCAGAATACCAACATAAGTTTTTAAATAACCTGAACAGGTTCGGAACGTTACGTCTTGCCCGCCGGTTTAGTGTTTCACGGGGACACTTTTCAATGTAACACTGCTCAATGAGCATGAACAAGCTAATGTTATTCTTTGGTGGGGTGGCAATTTTACTACTTATATCGACTGACATTAAAAAACTCTTCAGTGACGTGCACAGACAGATTTTGTGCTCAACGTATATATATGAAGACGTTAATGTACTTTGACACATTGACCAAATCATTCACATATAAAATGAACAGTTTTGGTCCAAGCACAGAACCATGAGGAACTCCACATCTAACGTTACATAATTCAGATCTTAGACTTAGACGCATTAGACTTTCTATGTAAACTTGAAGCTCCTGACGCTCAAAACGCGTTTGGTGGGAACGCACCATCATGAGTAAAATGGAAGTTTACACATCAATAACTATAAATTATTTATTTTTCTTTTTAGAAAACATACAAACAATATTTTTTTGAAACATTTTTAGCATTTTATTTTGTTATTTTATTGTATTTTATTTTTGTGTACCAAAAATAGGGGTGGGGCGGCGAACTTGCGCCCCGTATTGACCAGCTGCCACTGCTTTTGCCTTTAAACACAAATTCTGAGGCTGTTATAGGATTAGGCCAGACTATCCGAAATCACAAAGCCCTAATTCCCAATAAACTGGTCTAATACAACCATTCTGGACACCATTAGGGACATCTTAAAGCTGGATCTATCCTTATCTTTGGAGCTATGTTCAAAGGTTCCCCACAGAGCAGACTGGTGTGGGCCAAGTCTAGTGTCAGGCTGGCACGGTTTGCTGACTCCTCACATGGCAAGTGGTTTGTCAACTGGACGTGGGCCAGGTCTGGCAATGATGTCAATGTTTTTAAGGTGTCATGCCACAACTGGCACAGTTGTGATTTGGTTTATGTGGTGCTGGCCCATCTGGGCCACCCAAGGGCCATCATTCTTTATATCTGGGCCAAGTGAATTTTGTGGGTGAGACAAATTTTAACACGTCCTCTTATAAACACTGAAAAGTACTACATGTGCTTTATATGAAATAAATAATACAGCAATACTAATAAAAGTAAAACTAAGAGTTTTATTCACGGTTGAGTTGTGGTGAGTAGCTGATGTTTTGAGTTCTGAATTTTTCCACTTTCTGACAAGAAAGCATAATCAACGTGCATTATGTGAGATATAGTTTATGGTCAACGCTGACTGTAAAGCAGCTTATTTTGAGATATTAATGCAGTAGTATTCAATAAAATTGCTCAGGGATCCACAGTTGCCTAAACAGCTCAGGGGCAGGACAAGCATTTTTATCTTTCATCTTTTAAATTGCTTTGTTTGTTTAGCATTTAATTATAAATTTAAAGTTTACTATTAATATAAAAAATATTTTCATATTAAATTAAGGAAAAAAAGATTAATTATTGGGGTCTTTGGCTGGCCATTTGACTGTCGCCCGCAGGTCAAATGTGGCCTGTTGGCTTGGAGTTTGACACATGTGGTCTATAATATACTGTAATATTATTTAATAAATATTCTGTGTGAGGTTTTGTGTATGGACATCGAAAGGCTCAGGGGTTCTTATATAACTTCTCTGTGTTTTCTACTTAGATACACTAAAATGAAGACAGCTACCAACATCTACATCTTCAACCTGGCGCTGGCAGACACTTTGGTCACCAGCACGCTTCCGTTCCAGAGTGTCAACTATCTGATGGGCACCTGGCCTTTTGGCGACGTCCTGTGCAAGATGGTGATGTCCATCGACTACTACAACATGTTCACCTCCATCTTCACCCTCACCACCATGAGCATCGACCGCTACGTCGCCGTCTGCCACCCTGTCAAGGCGCTGGATTTCAGAACGCCGCGCAACGCAAAGATTGTCAACGTGTGCAACTGGATTCTCTCCTCGGCCATCGGGCTGCCGGTCATGTTCATGGCCTCCACCGCTGTGACTCATCAGCGTAAGCGCACATGTACTCAACACTTGAGGACAGTTTAAAACACAAAAAGTGTCCTTGTAAAATACTTCAACAGTCAGTTCTGTGTGTGATGTTAACCAATTTGCTGTTTTTTTTTTCCTGATAAAAGATCCAGAACTTAAATACTTACAAAATGACTGCATCATTATAATGACTGCAAAAAAAAAATCATCTGTTGGTGAGTTAGGTGCAGACTTCTTAAGAGATGAACCCTGTCTGTCACACCTTTTCAGCAATTAGTCACAACCAGATGGAGGTCTAGTTCCAAAGAAAAAAATGCTAATAGGAGTGAGATAAAGAGGAAAACAGGTGTTTGAAACAGGGGCGTAGCTAGACATGAAGCCAAACTGACGTACCCCCCACACCCCTACACAATCTGTCCCAACGTAGTGACTGTCTTCAATGAGTTTTAACGTTTAAGCAGGCCTCATGTATGTTGTCCCCTTTGGCAGAATTAGTTGGAATAAAATTTTATGTTCTGGATAAAAATAACAGTAACAGGATTAAATGCAGGATTTGGTTTCTTTTTATCAGAGAAATGATTTGCATTTGCAGCATTTTTCAGTAAGTGCATCTTTTTTATGCATAAACTGTGGTTTGTGCTCCTTTAGAAAAAACAAATAGTTTCATTTAACATGTTAGTTTCTGAAATGTTAAAGAATTTTTACTGATTCACATACAGCAGATATAAACTGGGACATGCCAGTGGTATAAAAGATAAACCTACAGTTTGAAATACATGATCAAAATGGTCTCTTGAAGGAAAATTGTCTTTCTTTATTTTTAGCTTAATCTTTTAGGTTTTATTGCAAACAAATTGTAATGTTTATCTTAAAATTTAGGACTAACTGTCATCTGTCATGTTTTTCTTACACTGAATAAAGCAGGAAAAAAATCCCATATTTGGAATTTCCAGCATGAAAACCATAAAATGCAAGTACAAAATGTCCAGTTTGCCTATTTCAAAACAAAAAAACAAAACACTCATTCTTCACATTGCAGCTTGTAACATTTTTAATTTGTTAGTCTTCCACAGTGTATGTAATTTAACTGTAAAGCTTCTTCCTGCCTGCATTCATTTCTCAATGTGGAACACTGGTGGAACTTGTGACCCCACCTAAAGTACCTTAAACATGTTAGCAAAGTAAAAAAACAAAAAAAAAAACAGGAAATGAACCTTCCAGAGTAGGATGAAATAGCATTTCAGTGACCTTGTTGTTAAATGATGGTTTAACTCATTTAATGAAATGTTGAACACAATATTGACAAGAAACAGAAGAACACATATTAGACATGTACTTTAATATTTTTTCATAAATTCATACCTTTACATTAAGTTATGGCTTGAAACCAACACTGCATTAAACAGAGTAAACAGCTTTAATGAACACATCAATTACAAGTGACCTCTGCACCTCTGAATCAGCTGCATGTGTAAACACGCTGTGTGGATTTAAAAGGAGATAATTCAGTATGTAATTTTCTTTATTTGAACGAGGACAACAACTGGTGATAATGGATGAAATCCGCATTTTTAGATGACTCCTATTAACCAGTTTTATTTTTCTGAGAAAAGAATCACTAATAACAGAAAATCTGTTTCCCAGCAGAACAAACCCCCATAAATTAAACCTTTAAGAACATAGCATTTTTATTGAAATGCATATAATAAATATTGTGCAATGCACATGCTTTGATTGTGTGTAATACTGCTTTAACTTATTTTTCATCATAAGATGATCTCAGTTTGAAACTCAGGAAGTTTTGAAAGACATGTATTCATTCCTAAAATATTAGGCTTTTAATGTTTTTAAAAGGTTTTTGTGTTTGTTTTTTTGTTTTTTTGCTTATAGATTAGCTATCATTCTAAAACTATGAGTTTATCAGCCCAAAACATCTTATATTGAGGGAAAAATGTTGAAGATTTTAATGGCCACCTGTGTAGTAAAAAGAATGTCCCGTGTCCTGATGAGCAGCTTTCATTTTAACCATAACTGTGCAGCTTATTATTATTTGCTTCATTAGATCTGCTTCCAACAAAGATTCAAACATCCCCTCATGGCCTAAAGCTAATTTATGATTCACCACTGAAGAGCTCTTTATTTTGTTTCTCCCTACAGTTTGCCTCTAATTTACTGTAACCTTGTTTTTTTCTTTACAGTTTATAACAGGGTCAAGCAGAAACAATCACATACACACACACACACACACACACACACACACACACACACACACACACACACACACTGAAACCAAAGGGCAATAAGACTCACCAATCAACTAAACATGCATGTTTTTATTATGTAGGAGGTAGCAGAGGATTTACACAAGAACATGTTCAATCCACATAGACCCAAACCAGGTTCTGCAGTGAGGCGGTGGAGTTAACCAATCACTAGTTCAAATGTAAATGTACTTTATTCATCATCAATGCATGTTCCCATATATGATGAGCCCTGTGCTCTGCATTTGGCCTAAATGCAGTGTAATGCTGTGTAAGCGCCCGGAGAGCAGTTGGGGGCTAAGTGTCTTGCTTAAGGGCACCATGACATGTGAGCATGGTGGGGAATCTAACTTGTGACTTTCTGGTCCCAAGTCGGCTGCCTTACCACTGCACCACAGCCGCCCCAGTTTTGTAATGTAAAACCGCAGAATAATCATCCTTCAATAAGCGATGATTCTGTATTTTTAAGGCGGAGGGTTGTAGAAATAACTTTTCCCACAATTTGCATGTAATAAATATTTAGCTGAAGACGTCAGCATTCAGATTAAGTGTGTGTTTGTGTGTGTGTGTGGGTGTGTGTGTGTCCTCCCCACAGACTCCAGCATTGTTGACTGCAAGCTCAATTTCCCCCACCCCTCCTGGTACTGGGACACCCTGATGAAGATCTGCGTCTTCATCTTCGCCTTCATCATGCCCGTCCTCATCATCACTATCTGCTACGGCCTCATGATCCTGCGGCTGAAGAGTGTGAGAATGCTGTCAGGCTCCCAGGTTAAGAAACACAAATTCTCTCTCTCTCATACAAAAATGAAACAAATCAAATACATTGCTGTGTACATTTTACTCATCCCAACATAGGCTTCTAATTATTATATAGAAATGAAAAACTGTCAATTATTCAAAAGCTAATTGATTGTATTTACGACCATAATCAAGGACAGCTTCAGGTGTGCTTGGGAAAAAAAGGATTAATTAATTGCTTTCAAGAAAAACAATAGAAAAATCAACTCCGACCTTAGTTACAATCTACAACAGCATGAGTACACTGAACCTAAAATACATAAAGAGCTAAACGTCAGTTTTCTACGTTTTTATTGTGAACCTGTTTCATGTTGTCCTCAAGGTCAACTTTTGGGACAAATATATTGTTTTCACATTAGAAATCAAAGGTTAAATTTCTTTCCTCTACCAATATTTTTCTCAGCTTGTAAAATAATTATCTTCTCTTACCAAAATCTTTTATCTCTATTTACGCACACCTTTAAAAAAAAAACAAAAAAAAACTCTCAGGAAAAAGACAGAAACCTGCGTCGAATCACCCGGATGGTCCTGGTGGTGGTGGCCGTCTTCATCGTCTGCTGGACTCCCATCCACGTCTTCGTCATCATCACGGCTCTGATCAACATCCCCAGCTCCACGCTGCAGACCATCACCTGGCACTTCTGCATCGCTCTGGGCTACACCAACAGGTACAAACAAGAAGCAACTAATATCATTACATAATATTGTGAGAGCTTTAATAAGCTGCTGCTTATTATTTTTTTTAATTACATAAAGAAAATCAAATTTAAGAGGATAAACAAAGCTGAATAGTTTTTTTTTATGGTTTTCTCCTGCAGTAGTCTGAACCCGGTTCTTTACGGCTACCTGGATGAGAATTTTAAGCGTTGTTTCCGTGAGTTCTGCACCCCGAGTCCTTCAGTGCTAGAGACCCAGAACTCATCCAGAACTGGAGCCACCAGCCGTAAAGTTCCACAGCGAGAACACAACACTGCAAACACGGGTGAAAGGTCCAATCAGCAGGTAATCTGTGCACTTTTATCATGCAGTCATTTGGATCGTATTTTTAAAATACGTGTGTTAAAGGATGTATTAAATCTCATCCTTTTTATTTCATGAAGTTCAGATTATGCTGTTGGTTCAGTTGCTGAAACTGTTTTCTGACACACTTTAGCTCAATATGTGTAAAACTGATTGAGGTCAAACTACGTAGTTTAGTTTCCAAAGATCAATTTGATTTTATCCAATGATTCATTTTGGAGAGGTTCAGTCAAGTGTATTTAAGCCATTCACAAGATATTTAACAGAGTTGGTTTTAACTATTAATGCCAACGTTTTAAGCAAAGGTGTCACACAATGTGCAGCGTTCAAAGCATGTCAGCCATATTTTAGCTCAATAGCTAAATATTTTTAGCTATGTGGCGGCCATCTTGAATTGACTTGGTCGCACGAGTTCTTATTATTTTTAATAGTGGCAAAATTATTTCCCTGCATTTTTCTCATGGCTCATGGGTGCAGACATGTGGAGCACCGGGCTGCCCAGGGGTTAAGAGCCTTGCTCAAGGGTTCATATAGTTTTATTGGTGGTCCAGGGTGTTGAACCAGCAACCTTTTGATTATAGGCTAACTTTCTCTGTCCTCTACACCATCACTCCCCCAATCTTATTATCCGTAGAAATAAAATCTTCCCAGTTCATGAGATATTTTGCTAACAGGGTTACAGGCGAATTCATCATTCAGCTGAGTAAAAGTTTACATTTTCCAATGAAAAAACATTCAAATTTAGTTTGAACTGACAAAATGTCCTAAGCTTGTACCTTTGCTGTCCCTCTGCAGGTATGACTAGCCTTGGAGGGGTCGTCGGCGGACTCTCGCTGTTGTGGTGGCGTCACCAACGACGATCTCAACTCAGAACTCACGCAGGTCACCACAGGGCTTTAATCTCATGCACAGAAACCACACAAGCACAAATCCAGAACCCGTCCGGAGCTGAGCAGCACAGACTTTACCTGCACAGAGTCAGGCTGTAGACCCGTTGCTGAGTCATGTGGCTGCACAAATCTTTGGTTTTTAAACTCATACAAGCAGCAGGATCAGTGAAAAAAATCTGCTTTAAACATTAAGAATATCATGGTCCAGTTTAACAATTTTGAATTTTAATTTCATTTTATGTGCTCTGTGTAAAAAGAAACATTCACCAGTAAGTAGACATTGACAAACCACTTTAGTGTAGTAAGATATTTTATTTATTTTGCCTTAATTATCTCCTATATTATGTGTAAGAAAAATCACTTAATTGTTCGTATGCCTTCACGCCACTCTGCCACATTTCCTCAGGATGTCTTCTGAGAGAAGTACTTTTACTTGTCAGAAAAACAGCGGGAGTCACGGGGAATGTTGATTTACAGTTGTTAGAGCTCAAAAGGTTCATGGCTTCCTGCCCGCGTGGACACTTCACTGAATAGAAGGTGCAATTCGGAGTCATTTTCACCAGCTGTGCTTTTTAATCCGTCTGTGTCTGAACGCAGCGGGGGTCGACGCTAACGGTTAACACCAATCACCGATCTACGTGGCGCCACGCTGGCCTCGGCTACTTCAAGATTATGAAAAGTGTCGCTTTACGGTTATGTTCTTTTCATCAATCAAGTTACTGTTTTCTTATTTCATGTTAGACTTTACCTTAATCAACCAATCAAACTTGATTTGGATGAATCGCTAAAAAAAAGGTATAACAAATCTTTTTTTTTTAAGTTTTGTTTTCTTTAAGAAAAAAGGGAGCGACATGTTTCTCATTTTCACAAAACCTGACAAACTTCTGAATGTACAGCAGGAAATGATTTGTGTTGGTTTCAGCGGATCTTTGTATCAAACTGTGAAGGCTCTGAAGCAACAACAGAGGACACCTCAGCCTGTTCGCATGCTGTTATAGGAGCAACCTCTTGTTGCTCAGTTTATGATTAACCACAGTCTAACAGCCATTACATGACATTTAATAGACTTATTTCTGCCCTGGAGAATTTAACAAGTGTGCCAAGCAGGACTGGACATCTGCTATAATCTTTCAAATTGCCTGTACTTACATGTTTGTTGTATACTCGTGCAAGATGCCTTTTTTGTTGTTGTTGCTCTACACAAATATCTGTGATTCAGTATTTTTTTTATAATTCTCAAACTGTATTTATCTCAAACGTATCTATTCTATTGCTTTTTTATACAATATAAAAAGAATGATTGTGAAAATGATTGCAAGTCGTCACACTAAGATTTTACTGATTCTGCTTTGTTATCTAAACAGCCGTGTATAAATCTATATGTGCAACTTTAAAGAATGTATTTGAGAGAATTTCACTTGCATGTTTTGTTCTTTGAGTGACGAGTGATGCACAATGGGTCTATTCTTCTTGGTTTCGGCGCTTTCAGACAATTTTTCCAAGAATAAGCAGCTGATTATTGTTCTTTTTGAATTTTGAAGCAGTCTGCTGCAGAATAATGAGAAAAAAAGCAGAGCTATTGCTTTTTTTTATATATATATATATATATATATATATATATATGCTTTCAAGGTCGATTGTCACATACTTTCTGTCGTGTGTATATATGTTACCAAAGTTTATTTTGGTGCAAATCCGTGTACTGTGTGTGATGTCAATCAAATAGCGTGAGATGACAAATGTCTCTCTTCATGTCAAGAGTGAACACAAAAAATAGTCACTTCATCGCTCGCTTCCTTTCATGCCAGTTTTAAACTGAGATGAACTGTTATGAAATGATGGAGCAGCTATTTAAAATAACATAACATACATGATCTACTAGAACTTGGACTATATGTTGAGAATGACTGTCAGCTACTACCACACCAAGTTTTAGCTCAGTATATGTTAAATACACTAACATACAGTATAGCCATTTTTGATGTTCAAATTAATTATCCATGGCGGCCATCGTCAATTGAGTTAACACTATTCAAGTGATTCAAGAGATCCAGTGGTTGTTTTTGGATTTTCATTAAAATTTGTTCGGTAATTCCTGAGATATTTTGCCAATAACACAGACTAACACAATCATTCTGTGTTTACCTTCGACAGAGACATTACTGCTTAAAAAAATGTGAAAATGATTGTAATCCTGATTGATAAGTTTCTTCATTGCTCCAAAGCTTGAAAATAATTTTTTAACTTTTCCATGCGAAAAGAGAAGAAAAAAAAAACGTGTGAACTTTCTGAAAAGAGTCATTACATTTTTTATAATATTTTTTATCTTTGTAATTGAAGTAAAAAGTCGTGTCCTTCAGCACAGATTAATTATGTTTTACTGAACGGCTGCTTTTATCTATTAAAAGACGTTGGGTTTGAATCTCACTGTTTGGTTAAAAACACCAGAGTCAAGTGCCCATAGCAGCAAGAATGTAGAATTTGTTAAACACGAAAAGCTCAGGGAGCTTCTCTTGTCTGAAATAACTGATCATTTTTCAAGAACACATGAATCAGATCTGTTCGTTGTGTTTCTGCACAACTTACCTGACCTCATGCTTTTACATAACACAAGAGCTAAACAAAGCAGCCATGGCAAAGTGTTTGGATTAGGAAAAAAAAAAAAAGAAAAATAAAGGGACAGCCAGTAAATCAGGCAAAGATATCATAATGTTTTCTTTTATCTCTTATGTTGTGACAGTTATAGTCTGAAAGAAAAGCTCAAACATTAATCCAACAGGCCGGTTTCATAATTTTATTAATGAGGGTTCTTTGTTTTTCCTCCCCCTGCACAACCACATGCACAAGATGTTTTATTTTTAAACCACTTACGCAAGATTTTTTTTTTCCAGGACCAGGGAAACAAAAGTCACCAATTGTCAGAGACATTTCAGAAAATAACTCTCCTAATATAACTTATAAAATGGTCCAAATTGAGCCATAATTACAGCTCAGTATTTCAGAGGTAAAAGTGATAATTTTGTATATAAATAGTCGCAAAAAAGAAAGTTGTTTTAAGGTTACTGTTTGGATTATCTACACAGTTTATCAGAATTAGTCACGACTCAACAACAGATAGCGTGACAGGGAAAGCAAAGAAGGAAATGTGTGGCTGAGGAGTAGCATGTGAGGATGACAGTAATTATGTTCTATTTGCATTTGTTTTTAATGAGATAGAAAAATGGGTTATTATTTGTTTAAAGGCACGGAGGGAAGCGTCTGGTGTCCCTGTCTGCAGTGTAGGTTTTGCGGGGCGTGACTTCAAGTCATGCTTAAGGCCTTGAGCATGCATGTTATGTAATTTAGTGTACAGACTACTGTTCTGAAACACAGTACATGTTGTGTTGAAGCTTTTGATGTGTTGTTAATGCCTTTTTTCTTGCTTCAAAATAAAAGTGTGGAAAAAAACCTCTGTTCTGGTTTTATTTTTAGGCTCTCGACAATAAGCACTGTGGTTTTATTTTTGATGAGTGAGACAAATATTCAGGGGCTCTTAATTTGAAAACAGGCTAGTGAAAAATAAATAAAGGCCTAGATGTTCATACATATCAAATGCCTTTATGTCAAAGCATTTTACTGCATGTAGAGAAATTGTCAAGATGTTGTTTTGGTCAAACTTTTAAAAAAATATGTCTAGGGACAAACTAGTGCTCAAAGCAGAGATTGGCAATTGGTGGCAAACCTACTGTATGTGTTTAGCTTGCTTAGAGATGCTTCAGGTGGCCAGTACAACATCTTGCACAAAGCTAAATATGAGAAGTTTACTGAAGTTGCGAGTACATAAACAACAGCGTTTGCACTCAAGACCTCATGTCATTGCAGTTCAGCTCATTAAAGTGTTTATTTTTTGTTTGCTTCTGTAGTGGTCACCTCGAGTAAAATAAACAAGAGAATCACCTCTGACCTCTGGCCTCTGACAGGCCCTCTGAAGAGACAAGAACTCTGTTTCACTTAGAACTGAATTCAGGCCACATCAGGTCACTTTAACCT
>JARVJO010000001.1:29203985-29226953 GCA_031762555.1 Cynodonichthys magdalenae
AATATAATACAAATTGTTTTATGTTTTACATTTGATAATGAAGCTGCTAGATAAAAACTCATTATATTTTGTGCAAAATTGCATTCGTGTTCTGTAGATTTCCAGTAGTTTGTATCATTTTGTTTCCTGTGACTAATGTGTTAGATGCAGGCTGTGAGGGTGCTGTGTTGAGCCTGCCTGCTCCTAAGAGAGCTATACGACTAATTTCCCCTTCCACCTGCAGTTGGTCTTGTTCAAAGCTCTGTTGCTAGTGGCAACCATGACTGGGTCATGAAATTATAAACTACATTGTCAGATTTGGCATCAGGAATGCATTTTAAAATCTGATTGAGTTTCAAAATCAGCAATATTTGTCTAATACGTCTTCTCTTGCTGGCTTCTGAACAATCCACAAGCTCTTTAATTTGGACAAATTCTTGAAAATCCAGCAGGTACTGTCTTTAATATGAATAATCTGGATTACACATAAAACATCAGCAAAACAATTGTGTGTCAGTGGTATATGGTTAGTGTGAAATATATTTCTTTGTGATGAGATTTTATTGGAAAAGAGAACATATGACGGGGTCAAGAACAGAGCCATGTGGAACCCCAGAAAATTTAATTTTTACTTTAAGTTTAAATAATTTTTCATAGTTTTACATAATTACACACTTTGATGTTAAAGTCATTGAAAAGGTTCATTACTGCCACCTTCCTTAAAATAATGGTCTCCGTCTATTTTTTGTTTGAAAAAACTTAACCAAAAATAAACCATTTATGTTTTAAGATTCCTAACAAACTTGAAAAAATGATGTAAGCCAATATTTTAGGAAGGTGTTGTTGAACCTCAGTAAGTTCTCAAGAACAAATTAAGATGTTAAGGTAATTTAAACTCAAGCTGGAACAGGAAGGTTTAGTTTCAGAGCCAATTTCTAGTTAAGACTGGAAAGTATTCTTCCATTTCAGGATGATGAAATAAAATGTAAGCCTGTTCAGAATACAGTTATTGCACAAGTTTCTTACGCCTAAAGCTTAAACCAAAAACAAATAAAGCTGGATGAAAGTCAGAAAAGCAAATAGGCCCACATTTTGTAATATTTGCTCTTATTGGCTCATTCATATTTTCCTATAATGTTTGTCTGAGTCAGTAATTCTACTCCTGTCATCTTTTAAAGCATATTTTATCTGCTGTCAGTGAGGTCACACACACTTCATCTCAGTTCATCATTACTGCTCTTACGCTAATATCGAATCGTTTGCTGATGTTATAAAGTTTCATTATTGCTTTCTTCTTTTAAACTCAGTTTCATTTTAAAAAGCTTGATTATTCTCATGCTCTTCAGGTGGTATGGATTTATTAGCTGAACATCTAACAGCCCATCAGCAATGAATCAGTTTAATCCCACATGGCATCTGTTTTCTCTTCCCCTCTATGATCATTCAGGACACTGCAGTTAATTCTTCACACAGATCCTTTCAAACTTTGCACTGAAAAGTGCATTATTACTTTCCCATGTTTACACCTGATGCAAGAAATAACGCGTTAAAGACAGTTTGGCCTTTCTGTGCTGCTATAAGCTCTTTGTTTGGCTGCTCCGGTTTTTCTGTCTGATTACACAGCAACTCTGCCAAACTGGGCTATTTTCACCCCCCGTCAGATATACAACCTTCCAAATTCAATTATCAAAGCTCATTTCCACGTGCCAGCTCTTCTCTATGGTTCACTTCCAAAAAATAATCTTCACTGGTCGACCACTCCAACCCACTCTCTCATTTTCTGCTCCTCGTTTTTTTTGCTCTTCAATTGTAATTTGACTAAAAGCTGCAATTTGACAGACAGTGTCAGTTTCACTTCTATTTTAGGAGACATTATTTTTTCTGTCTACTTGTCTCCATTTGTGTAGTAGCTTGAATTTAAACCAGAATAATAAAACTGGTGTGCCAGGAACAAATCGGTCTACCTATAATGCACAGGATAACTGTTTGTTTTTCATGCCTGATGTAGAACACACACATACACACACACACACACACACACAGTATATAGCATAATGTTTGGTAGATTATTTCTTTGTTGCAACAATGCTTCTTGGAAATAAATCTTATTCTACTGAAAAGCCTGTATAAATGGTGCCACATTTGAAAGGAACATGCACTTATGGGAGGAGCAGTAGAGCTGCGTATGTGAGTTGCACACATGAAAAAATTGCCCAATCCTCTCTGTCAGTACCAAACAGCTTATTTTGCTGTTGTTTTCGACACTTGTTTTGAGCTTCTGGTACCTCCAGGTGCTGCTAATCAGGTGCCCTGTATAAGATTTATTACCAAGAATAAATACAACAGAAAAATCTTCCAAACACTAATTTTCTTACTTTTTGTGCCAAGTATATATGTTTTACTTTGTAAAAAAAAAATCTTCCCCTGTACTGACCGTTTTTATTGTTCTTAGAAACAAATATACAGAATAGTCATCAAATATGACTTAAAAAAATGTGGAATCAATTTTCATTTGCGATCCGATCTCTGCAAACTTGTTACATTTAATTTCACCTTTTCGTCTTCGGTTTCCACACATATCAGTAACGATGTGCTCCATCTCATTGTCAAACAGACTGAAATGTAGTCGACAAAGTTTTAAATTGTGATTAATCTCCAAGCTTGATGCTCTGTTTTAATGATTCTCCTGAGTCCGTTTACTGCAGCAGCGATTCAGGATGAACATTTAATGTCACCAAAATGAGCTGTGTGCTGTTCAAGTAAAAATAAACTCATTAGCTTCGAAGACAATCTGCAGCACGGCACGATCAATTACTGTATTCAGAAATAAAAGCTGAAACTGTATAATTTAACAGACTGGCCTGTAGACCGGACCTGTCTCCTAAACAAAGATGACCACAGAGTATTCTTCAAAAAGAAAGCCCTGCAAAATTTAGTGTTGTCAAATCCCAAAAGGAGCAAATTCTTATGATAGAAAGAGTGATGCAATATAACAGTAACCATATATCCTAGCTTAGTTTCTGTGTGCTGCTGTCTTGAATTTTTAGATTTTTTTTTAAATTATGCCGTCAGTAAGACTGAAAAAAACCTGCGTACCATATGTACAATATTCATTTATCTGTTAGCTCTTCTGCTGCCCATGGAATGTCTTGTTAGTGCATTTGCATGTTTTCATCCACTGAACACAATCAGACATTAAAAAAAAAACATGACAACTTTGTGTTTTTCCCCCTCTGTGGATCTTTATATACAAAAACACATTTCTACACATTTAGGATGTAACAGGAGCTGTTTTTGAATATACTGTATAACATTAAAATGTAACTTCTGACAGGAGTTATGGCAAATTATGTGTAATATCCAGTTCTGCTTTTTCTTTTTGATTCAAGGAAAAAAAGAAATCTGACTACAAGCTGAAAACATTAAAGCTTCTCAGTTTAAAGAAATAAAAATGATAACATTTTGATTAGAGGAAACAGTTCTAGTCTGTTTCGAAGCTCTCAAGTCCAAAATGAACGGATTCTCATTCTGGAAAGTGATACAAGAAGCACCAATTTAAAAGCACACATTTTCAAATATAAATGTTTTTTTTGGAAGTAGTGGGGGTTTGAATCATTACAAATTAAAAACAGCAGCTGAAGAAAAGGCGTTGAACTTGTAGAGGGTATTAAACATTCCTGGGAGTTTGACTTGAATTCCAACATCATCTTTGGATCTACATAGATCTTGTATTTATTTTATATCACCATGCATGTACTGCTTTTTCAGAACTCCAATCCAATCTTGTCAAGTTTCCAATTTCTTGCCGATTCTATTTGGCATCTAAAGTGCAATAAAATAAATTTTGCATGTTTACCAACTCGAGAATTGTAACTTCTCCCATGAAACGTATTTACCAGTCGGCTCAATATGGGCGTATTTGTAAAACTGCAATGTGCCATAGCTTTTTACTCATGCATTCTGTAAAACTAATCATTAAAGTTCACCATTCTGAATCACCATAAACTGTATTAAGTAATGAAACATTTATAATTATGACTTTTGTAGAACTTAATCAACAATTTAATGATTCTTTAAAAATTAAAAAACATAACTCCATTTACTTTGCCTTAAAATGCTAAATTCTGAAAAAAAAACATTCCCTGATGTTCTTCATCTGAATAAATTCACTTTAAATGTGATGCTAACAGCTATTTTTATAAATACACTAATGTCTAAATGGATAATTCTCATATTTACTCATTGCTGCAGAGATATGGTTAAAAACTGAACTGCATAAAATGTTTCAGGATGAACAGAATTATTTAAAAGAGTTCCAGATGTTATTCTTTTAACAGAAAACAGCTTGAGAGCACAATGATATGTTGCCTAAAAACATTTATATTTGAGCTGCATGACTCATTTTTTTAAAATCAGCATTGAAAAATAACTGGAGGGGAAAAAAAACATTAAAAACCATACACATGGTGTCATATTTGCAGTAAAATTAATTTCATCATATGCAAATGCTCAATACACATTCTGTACAACAACAACAAAAATCATATATAACAAACATGAATGAATACTGTTGGTTGTTTGCCATCGCTGTACATCTTTTTGTTTTTACAACCTCCACACTGAGAACAAAGAATCTGTCGTCTTTTTTCTGTTTGTAAGCATGACAAGTGTTCTGGAGAATGGAGGGCTAAGAAAAGAAAAGAAAAACAAAACAAAAAAAAAACAGTTTTGGATGATGACGAGCCTAAACTGTCAATCACTCATCAGCACAAATCTCTTGAGATGAAACAGGAAAAAAAGCTCCACCGCTTATTTTCAGCTATTCACACAGTAAGAAAACATATTTAATCCATCCTTTTTCCACACTGCTTTAACATGCAACCTGAATATATGGATTCTTATCTTGACTAAACTATTAGGTGGCTGAAAATTAAACATGTACAAATTATAAATCCACACTAAAATCCCCCTGGCTGCCTCACCTCATTTAACTAAGAATATAAACAAAAACTTTATTCAGTAATGAAATAAGTACATATTTGGCAATTTAACCATAATATTACACACACAAAAAAAACTTAAGTTACCTGAATTTAAGGTGCATGTTACAGCAAGGTGTAAAGAGAACATGTGATTATATACACAAGCTGCAAACTACAGCACTCTGGTAAACGTGTTGGTATTTTTACTGTTGTTTAGAGCTAAAATGAGGTGATGAGATTAAGAAAATGTGTTCAAGAAAAAAAATGAAGTATTTGTCTACGTCCTGCTGCTTGCCTCAGTGGTCAAACAGGCAGTGCCGGCACCCTACTTATAAAACCTTTATATTAAGCCCCCCCAACAAACTCAAACCTGTCAGCAACTAAGCAATCAATAAATAAATCCCTGCCTTCACTTTGGCAACATCTCCTCTGTGTCGTAGGCCTCTGTCAAAACCCTTAAATAAAAAAACTCCAATAAAAATAAGACATCAAAACAACTTAACACAGGATATATGATGGTTTAAATCACTATGGATTATCTGAAGACATGTTGGGGAGTTAGAATTACAATGGGGGTGATATCTATTATATTCACTGTTCAAATGTAACACTTCCACTACAGCTTCTCCTCCTGTAACTTTTATGATATAATGCCCCCTAGTGGCAATCTAATTTAAGTATGGCTAATAATGAGCTACAGTGTATTTGAGTTAATGCAGAGAGGCACATCGGACCGGAACAAACCGCCTCTCCTCCTCCTCCATTTCTAAACACAGGCACTGACATCAGCACAACAGCCTCCAATCATCCCCGTTTCCTGTTTTTATGAGGATGTCCATATATGGTCATTGTAAGCATCTGACAAGGCATAACTTGGCAAGCAGACTTACTTTATAGTACATTTTGAGCCACACTAACAAAATAAAGCCAACTTATCTTTTCTCTCTCACAGTGACCTCTCAATACAAGGCCCGAGGAGAACCCAAAAACAAACAACAAAAAACATACAAACAAAAAATACCAAAGGGTACTTTACAATAAATAAAAGATTGTATCCAGCTAGCTATACACAGCACTATTCTCACCATAGATATGTGCAAATGTTCCGTTGCTGCCTTCAAATGGCCTTAAGACACGCCTGCAGCTGTCATTTCAAAAAGGCAAACCAGAAGCAACAGATCTCCACAGAAGACCTTTTGAATCGCTGCAGCAAGAAAAGCAAAGTTGAAGCAAATATAAAACTATTAAACTTCCAACAAGTCCACACACACACAGCCCCACAGTCATGAATCTGACTCACCTAAATCACCTGCAGCCATGTTTAATGTTGTAAATAATAAAAACAACTGAGCTTTCCTTGCTACGACCATTCAGAGGGTCTTGTTAGGGAATAAAAAACAAAAATGGACAACTGGATTCAGAAGCAGATGGAGATGGAGGGGCTGGAGGACAGCCAGGACTTGCAGACCAACGAGCTTCTGGCTGCAGCTGGAGCTTTTTATGGTCGATGGAATCTGAAAAGGAAAAAAAAAAAACAAAAAAAAAAAAAAAAAACACACACAGATGTTTCTCGGGAATATAGATTACAAACAGTAAAACTCTAAAGCCATAAATCTTGTTACTTAAGCATTTTACAGTTTGTGTCAGAAGCAAAATCAGAGCTGGCAGTTTTTTTTTTTAAAGAGTTTAAAATTGTGTTTAAAGTAATTCTGTTTGGAAGAAACCTTTTTACTCAACATCTGCTGCTACCCCTTTAGGTTATTAATGTTTATCACACAAAACCTGGTAAAAATAAATACAATGTAAAATGAATTTCAACTTAAATTTAAATATTGCAAAATTACAAATGAGGTATTTGTTGATACTGTGGACCAGGGGCAGACTGGCATACATGGCTACAGGGAGCTACGGTCCATGGAGGTAAAAAAAAAAAAAAACGAAAGGGAAAACTTTTGTCCCTACTAGAGCCACATAAATTAAATCTCCCTGTTCCAGCCAACAGAGATCTCTCTGTTGGCTGCTCATGCCGCCCACTCACCAAAATATCGGTGGCCCCACCAGTTTTATCCGCTTGAGTCCCAAACTTTTGCTTTGGGCTTATTTTAATTTCCCTTAGTTATTTAGGATTAGTAGAACCTTGTAAGTACATAAAAATGTAATTGAAATACTAAACAACTGGACTTCGATTCTAAATTTTGAAGACTTTTCCTATCAGGGAGAGTGGGCCAGTCTGTCAGAAACTCCTGAGCCACATTTTCTCCCCAGTCCTCTCTTGGTGTTGACCCCTCTATTGTAGTCATTACAGGAACTTTATGATCATACAGATATTTACCGCAGACTTTTTACATAAATTAGGAAGCATCAAATTGCCTCTTTCCCAAGACCTGATCCCATCTGTCTCTCACCACTATAGTCGTCCGTCCTTCGCTGGACTCCTGGTTGCCATCTCAATTTGTGTCGCTTTAAAACCTTTTTGTTCCAAATATTGCCTCAGTCTGTCTGTGTGAACCTTATTTATGTGTCATGACTGCATGCCATCCACCTATCCATGTAATTGCCTACATTCCTTATAGATGAGTCAACAGTTGCAGCTAGTCGTTTTTTCTCGTGCACACTTGTTTCTAAAAGCCTGCAACACCTAAATGTTTTTTTTTAAATGTGTAAGCAAATAGTTTTATTAATCTTATAAGTACTTGTGAGCAGATTAAAAATGTTGAATTTGATGTGAAATAAATGAAAAGGTGATTTAATATCAGCCTTTTTGACAACAAATTACACATTAAAACCTAAAAAAGATTTTCAGCAGAGGGAAAAAAAAAAAAAAAAAAAAAAAAAAAAAAAAAGGTGCTTCTTGGCAAATCTAAACATTAAATGCTAAATTTTGTGCATCGTTTCTTCTAATTGGTTGCCCAGGACTTTGAAAATAAAACATGCAATTAAAAAAGTGTAAAACTATAACTGATGCTACAATTACTGTTTCACTTTTTATTTCAATTATGAAAAGAAAAAAAGAATCATTTTTCTCACTTTCTCAATCACTTTTTTTTTTTTGTTTGCAGCAGGAGGTTACAGCTGCTGCAAGAGCAAAGCCACAGTAAACTAACCTTTACATAGCTGTTTCAGGGATGTGATTTATTTTTTTATTCGTCTTTATATCAAAAAGGTTTATTTGCAGTTTTCTCTCACCTAATGCCACACGAGTCTAATAACGTTTGAAACAACCTGAACCTCACTTGAACTCGGAGCCTGCAGCTAATGAACTAAAGCTGACCCATCATGACTTTAATCAGGATTGTGGGGAAAAGCCTCAGGAGTCCAGAATAACATATGTATTGATCAGTGAGAGCTAATAAACAGCAAGACGGTGAGATCTGCTGAGACAAATAACTAACAAAGCTTCAGAGTCGGGTTAAATGGAGGAGGCCATCCACTTCATGAGTACCTGGTGAACTGTTTGCTGTCTTCATGAACCTCCATCTCACGGCTCTTAAACTCATTCAGCTCCTTACGGATGGCAGCCTGAGGGACAGAACGGACACACATGAAGGCAATGGTAATGAAATCTACAAATAGAAAAGGGCACTGTGTCCCCATTACAACACACACAGTATACACAAACACCAGCTTTTCACACAAGTACAGATGAGTTTTTTCTTTTACAATATCACAGTCGTGTTGTTGCAAAATATCTGATTTGGGTCAGCATATTTTTTAAGATTGGGTTGGATTCATTAGATTTAGATCAACCAAACTCTGAATAAATGTTTATCTTTCAGTTAGTTTGAATAAACTACATTATTTAAAACACTTAAAAGTAAAAATAAATAATTATTGTTTCATATTTAAAACTAAAAATTTTGTATTTAAATACAAGTTTGTTCAACAAAAAGTTTAGAATTAGTTCAAACAATCCAGTTAAATTAAGAACTTAAAGACTTTATTAAAAAATATATAATTTCAAAACATTGTAGGACGCTGCCATGAAAAGTAGGTCACCATGTAATTTACCAGTTCTGTTTGTGAATCTGTATCTCGCAAACCACTAAATATATATTTTTTTAAATCTCTAAAATTACTAAATATGCATTTATAACCAACTAAATTTTGGAGTCAACATCCTTCATGATGGCCACCACAGCTTAAGCAAAACACTAAAATGGCTTTATTTCAGTTTTTTTTTTTTTTTTACACACTGAGCTACAGTTTAGTAGGAGCTGATCATCATCCCAATACATACCCCAAGCTCTAACAGATTGGTTTCCATAAATATTTCATTTATTATTTGATATTACTACAAAAATGTTATTTCATTTCAAATGAAAACTAATCAGAGTCCAATGAGATATTTTTAATGTGTAATTTTTAGAATAAACAGCAGGAGGCAGGTTTGACTCAGACAAACTGCTTATTCAATAATTCCAAATATAATTATCACAAATGATCTAAAATTACTATTTATTGTTCTGTTTAGTCAAAACTTCTATGTTTCAAGTATTAGTAAACGTATTACAACATGAGACAATGACGTTCAAAACAAAATGTGGTAATCTTAGCTTGCAGTAATTGCTTTGTTCATTTGTGACCAAACAAATCCCAGGTGGACAAACTAAAGCTTGCAAAGTCCTGGATTTCTGTGTTTGGCGAAATTTTAAAGAACCTGCACTGAGCCGTGACCTAAATCCCTTCCAGCACCTTTGGGATGACGTGAAACAGCAACGTGTGAGCCACATACAATCAATGGATGACTTTAGTTGTGCTCTTGTGACCAAATGGGGTCAAATCCCTGCAGCTTTGGAGGAAAACAACTTTATTTATTTTTTAAAGGCCATCACGGAAAAGTGTATTTATAGGTGCAGATTTTTAACTAAAGACAAAACAATGAAAAGAAATAAACTCTTCAGATGACCACATACTAGAGTTTTGACATGATTTTTTTAATGTTTAAAATCTTGCTAATTATTTTAATTTATAAAAATCAGAAAGTTTGCAGTTCTGACTGGTAATAAATAAGGTCATTAACAAAAATAGCACTTAAACTAGAATAAAACTACTCTGTTAAACATTTTGCAGTGTTTTTCCCAGCAGTACCTTGTCAGCAGGAGTAAGCCTTGTCCATGGTTTGTCTGCCCTCCGATCATAATCCTTAGCGTCCGTCACCTCCACGTACTCATTAAAGCGCAGAATCCTCCGAGCGATGAGCTCTGCCACCGTCGGCCTCACACTCAGCTGTTCGTACAAGTAGAAGGCGGGAAAATGATAAACACATGCAGTTAAATCATCACGATTTTCTTTTTTTTGTTTTTCTTTGTTTTTAGCTCTATTAGGAGTTAAGTTTAAAATATACATTTTTCAAGTTCATATAGAATTTTCACTTTCACCTTCGTCCACCAGATGGAACCATAAAAGCACATAAAGCTTCTGTTCCACCATCTTTCATGGCTCAAAGTGGTGCAAAATTCTTACATTAGATATGAATAGAGTCCTATCCATTTGTGTTGACTTGTTTTTGTTACATCATGGGGACCATTTTCCAGACAAACAGCCTTGTAGGAACCCTATGGTCCCCATAGGTACGGATGACATTTCTGGGTGGGGGTTCAGGACCAAGGTGTGAGTTTAGGTTAGGTTTAGGGCTAGGTATGTACTGGGGTGGTTAGGGTTAGGGTAAAAGGTCAGGCTATAGAAATGACTGAAAAAAATGAATGGAAGTCAATGCATAGTCCCCATGAGGATAGAAAAACGTGTTTTGTGTGTGGTTAGCATTTAAAGTACCTTTCTTGTGAGTCTCCTTTTAATCTCCTGCTTGGCTTCTTTCTCTTCAGCTTCATTTTTCTCTGCGTGCAGAAAGTTCAGAGTCACTTTACACCTACGCTGTCTACAACAAATGTCTGCTTTTACCAAATACATGATTTGCTAGATGAAAGTGTGTGTGTGTGGCTTTGAGAGCAGTGTGTTTGCGATTACCTTTACATAAACAAAAGGGGGATATGAATAATTCAACATTAAATCTGCAATATAAAATGACACTGGCACCCTTTTTCGATGGACAGTGTGTAGGTCTGGATCAACAACTTTTGGCTGCCCAGAAACTCACAGATTTAATTTTAAACCACTTGTAGGTCATAACACAAACACCAGTCTCACAACTACTTCTTAGCCTCTTTTTTTTATTTTTCCAAAATGAAAGGTCACACATTTACTGTCAGTGCTGTAGTCTACGAGCTCTGCACTTTGAGAATTGCTATCAGTACTGATAAGTTCCCAAACCTAAACTGCAGACTCATTTCTCAAAAGAAGGATCATATCTGGATTCCATCAAGATTACAATTTTCTGAGGCAGATCAACAAATGGTTGATAAAAGCTGGTTAGATGGAACTTCCAAAGCCCAACATTTGCAGATCTAAGTGCTGCATGTCTTACTTGCAGCAGATCAGGGAGGAACTATGACTAAGAGCCAAACTAACAAACATCGAGGACTGGAGCAACAACAAAAAAGAAGCTATTTTATTTTATTTTTTAAACATCTGGTTTTCTATTGCATTGATCGTTTACTTTGTACAAACGTTCTCCACCAAAAACACCTGTGGAGCTACAGGTCAATGCATACACAGAAGATGCTGCACTGCTTCATTACTCTGACCAGTTTAGTTCCAAGAACTGTCAGACGTTTTGGGGTTTGTGTACTTTTTGGTCATGAATTTTTTTTCCACTTTAAAAACAGATATTGAAAAACAAAAAATGGACAGTCTTTTTTTTTGTCAACCCGGATGTTAACGCACACCGGCAAGAAAAATGAGAAAATTATAAACTAAATGATCATAAGCAGTATTTGTCTTTGAAACATGTGGAGGAAATGAGTTAGCTTTAATGTTTTCTTTTTTTTTTTTCCACGATTCAATTTATTTATCATTACACAACATGAAATTGTATAATGATATTACAAGACATGACTCCCAGCCAGCTCCCATTTTGAGCTCATCATCGGTGAGAGAAGATTCTGGCTGCACTTCTGATGAATTTATTTAATCTGTGGGAGACAAACGTGTTGCAGCAGCCCTGACAATCTCCTGCGTGTTCAGATTTAGGTGCTAAATGACTCAATGCAGACTGCAAATGGTAAAAAAGATTTTCTATCAAACAAAAAAAGTTTTAAAAAAAGAAAAAAAAAAAAAAACAAGTACAGAATTTCAATTGATTCTCTTCAACTTCACTTATTTTTTGTTCAATAAATTTTGCAAGCATGAACATAGGCTCTGTGTTTTAGGTTGTATTCACACCTGACAGTCTGGTGGACTTGGTTTGACTGGGGACCAAAAGATTTGTTTACATTTTCAGTTGGTGCGGTTCACATTCACACTGCTCTGTGCCGGACGAACTAAACCCTGTGAACAACCTGTTCACCTCCTCGCCTGTGACAGCGCTGAACCAAGAACCATTGAAGGAATCGACACAAAAACCACAGAAGAAGACATGGAGCGCAACTTCCTTCATTACAAAATGTAAACAAACAGTGAGTAACGTTGGATTTTAGTGGTTGTAGGATTCATTTTTTGTTTTTGGCAAATGTGCCAATCAAATAGTATTCAACAACAAGCTCAGCATAAGCGGAAGATGAGGCGGAACCACAAAGAATATTGTTTTTCACACAATGTGGCCGAGACGGCTCCTTGTGAGGCAGTGTTCACCGAGAAGAAGCTCATCCAACTTCACAGCAGTGATGTCTACCTTATACAGAAATCGAGCGAGGTATTTACAAGATATGAGTAACTTTATTACCATTATTCAGAATGTCCTGCTTTATAGACCGCTTCCTGCTTTTGGAGCTGTCTCAGGTCCGCCCGGCGTTCATACATGCATTTGAATCGCACCAGAGTTCACTTTACCCGAACAGAGACCTACGTTTGCAGAGTTCGCTTTTTTGGTCCGAACCAGAGTTCGATTACGCGTTCACACCTCGCCAAACGAACCGGACGTTCCAGGCAAACAAACTAGAGTTTGGTTAAAGTGGACTAAACAGGGCTGGTGTGAATGCACCCAAAGTGTCTAAGAAAACCTCCAACAGGATGTATTTATCGCATCGCTCTTCAATTAAACGGCTCGTTTCAGAAACTTACGCTTCAGGATGTTTCTCTGCTCCAGCTCCTCTGTTGTGGGTCTTTGGCTCAGACTCCTAAAATAACAAAAAGAAAAAAACATTCTCATTTAAACAATTGAAATATTTTACTGACAACATTACTTAGAAAATAGAATTCCAACATAGCAGCATTTCTGATTTGTTTCACACCTATTTGTTATTAACAGTGACACAAAGGCAGTTTGCCATCAGTCTTTGTTTTTAAGAGCGACTTCAGCACTGACTTTGTGCTTTGTGTCATTTGTACTCTTGCACCACCCACAGCCGCATTAAAAAATAATTAACAATCTGTTATTACCCAACAGCTAAGCCAAAATGGACGATGACAGGTAACACCTGCCCACACTTTCACAGCATTCTTGTGTGCACCTGACTAATTTGGAGCCTATCTGCTGGCGGAGCTCGTGTCGCTCCGTCTCGGAGCTCCGGGGCAGAATGTTCTTCTCTTCCAGCTCTTTCTTGCTCGGCCGGTTGCCAAGCTTAATGTTCAGCGTGTCTCGCCGACGGATTTTGCTGGCCAGAGAGCCTAAAACGGAAAGGGATGATTAGAAATAGGATTTATGAGGTGTGACAAAAAGAAACAACTGAGATACGGTAGATAATATTTAATGATCATTAGAAAATTAATGACCATAGCATCTTAGTTGCAGGTTTACGACTAACCTCTCCTAACTAAAAGGCACAAATTTATCAATTATTTTAGCATCATTTGTCAATTTTGAATTTGAGAATTTTACACTCACATGGACAAACCATTTAGACAAAAATCTTAATTAGAGGGAGGGAGGGGGTATTATGCATTCTCCAGGCACATGATTGTGGTATAGAATTGAACAAGGTAACTATGTTATCTTCAGTTGTTATGAAAATGTTGTATATATCAAAAATAAATTGGACTTTGTGTCATAGTCAATCTAAACATCGTGAAATTGGCCTCTGCCTCTTTAAGAACCTCCTACTGTTTCTGACACTCCCACTTCAGCACGAGTTCACAACAATGCTTCATGCCGTTTACAGTTTTTCATTAGAGTGGGTGTTTTGTTGTTAAAAAAAAAAAAATTACGTATATAATATTGGTTTTAGAAACTGACAAGTCAAAATAAAGTTGAACCTTACTCTAAGGATCCCACATTGGACCCAAAAGTACAGTATGTTTTCTAAAGAACCGGAGCGAGTACAGTAGTTCTTACAAGAGGTTTCAGCTTGGTAATATATCTCCCAGTCATCCTCTTATACATATACATCAATGCTAAGCTACTTTTTGCAAAAAAACTATAAATATAGATCATTATGAAGCTATGTTTTGCACTGAAATTATGAACATTCACAATTTTTAAGATATGTTTGGCTAGTTTGGTGGAGCTCTGTGGGGGAGGAGGTTAGTTTTTAAATAATTTTCAATAAAAATGACATGTTCTTAATTAATTTCCTGAAACAAATGTCTATTTTCATTCATTTAAGCTGATCAGTTATATACTGCATAGAATAAAAAACAAAACAAAACATGAACATCTTACTGTTTTCGTATTCCTCTTCCTCCTCCTCTTCTTCATCATCATCCCGGTACAGGATGGGTCCGTCAGAATCAGAGTCACTAGTCTGGATATCCATCGGCCTGTCTGGGATAATGGTCACCTCAGCGTGCTCCGTTTTTACACTTGGACCTTGTGGTTTTTCTGCATTGCCCTCCTCCAACCTGCAGAAGTCAGAAACAGGCCGGTGTGAACACACGTTTTTGAAAATGTGTTTTTGTTCTTCAACACATGACAATGCATTGACCACAGCGTGAAAAAGAAGAACGAATTTTAAAAGGATGTCCACCTGTGAAAAATCATACCTAAGATGTCTCATTTAATGCTAAAAGCCATAATCATGCAACTTCAGTGGAATGTATAGTAAACTATTAAAAACTGAGATACAGATAGAGAGATGAAGAATGTAAGGAGCCACAAACTTCCCAACTCGATTTTTACCTTGGGCCGTTCTCTATACCACACTCTGTTTCTCCTTTCTTCTCAACTTCTTTCTCTTCCTTCTTTTCCCGTTTCTCCTGCCGTGTGCCGATGTCCGTCTTTCCCTCTGTGAAGGATGTGTCCTCTGTAGCCATGTTAATATGGGGGGACTGGACTGTGGTTTCAGCAGCAGACCCTTTGTGAGTCTCTTCACCTGAAGTCGAGCTATCGGGAATCTGTTTCAGCTCCAGATCAGGTTTAGATGCAACCTGACTTCCCTCGGCCTCATTTCCCGAGGCTTTAGATGAAAGTGGCTTGTTGCCTGAGGGAGGTGGTGAGGGTTTTAACTTCCCAGGCTGACTAGGAGTCTCTGTGGAATCTTTTTGAGGTACAGAAGAAGAAGTCTGAGTGTCTGATTTTCGGCCAGCTTTTGCCTCTGCCCTGTCAGGCTTTCCTGGAGCAGCGGTGTCCTTAGGCGCTCGAGAACGAGGTGCAGACGAGGAGACGGGGGTAGTTTTTGTTGTGCATCCCGTCTTCTTTGGATTAGAGGATTTGGCTGAGAAAATAAGAGACAAAGCAAACATTTGTAGGTGTTTGGGTTATCTTAAGACAATCAGATTGCATATAAAATTATACACTGGTGTCATTATAGTCCCACCAATAAATCCCTGTCCAAACCTAAATGTATTTAAGATTTTTTTTTTCTCCATCAAATCTATGTCAATGTGCAGAGGCAACTTGTGTTACTAATAAGGAAACAAAAAAGGTTGGTGGAAACTTGAGATGTTGTCCAGCTGGAGAGGCAGGCTGCACTTTGTTTGATTGACGGACGTCCCATCGATGGTGTGAAAGTGAAAAAAATAAAACTGGAGCAGAAACTGTGTTCTTAGCAGGAGTGTTTAAAAGCCTTCCAGGTAATCGGTTACATAAAACTGAAAAATGTTATTAGTGGTACAAGCCTTGTGTTAAAAGTTGCTTGCTTAAAAAACAAAAGACAAGCCGATATATGTTTGCAAGCTGCACAAAGAGACTGCATTTCATCCATTAACATGTTAGAAAAGACATCAAATATTTAAAATGTTACAATAAAATACATCCATCATAGTTATCAGTCCATCATAAGGTGTTAACATGAGCAGTGGCCATAAACCTTCACAGATGGTCATAATAAATGCTTTACTATTCAAAATACACGTCTCTTCGTGAACTGCAGATGGAAGCTGATAAACCCCCTTGAAGGCACAGGGAGAACAGAAACCCCCTGCTGTGAGACAATGAAGAAAAACGACATAAATACACAGCCAATCACAGCTTCTGTGTGAAAAGCTTTATTTTAGCTCCTAGCTCTTCCAAAAGGCTTTTTACCACAGTGATTGGCGAGCTGGTTGATTAAAATGGCTATGCAGGGATTAGAAGTTTATTTTTATTCCAAGAATCTCAAACCAACATCTAAGCAGGCCATATCTAAATGTTTGGTGGTAATGTAGATGTAAGAGTCATTTCAGAAAATGTAGGCGCATTCTGAGAGAGAACATCACTTTAGTTCCATCTTTAGCATCGTTCTGAATTATGTCCAAAACCAAAATTTACACAAGCAATGATCTGTAATGACCCCTTTTAATAATGGAGCACGCAGTGTTTATGCAGTCCACTACATATTTAACCCGAAACACTGACGCTTTGTTAAACTGTGTGACAAACACAAAATAACTTAACTAAAACTGAATGAAGCAGCTCTTCAAGTGTCTGTGTGGCGGCTTTGTGTGCTGGCAAAAGCAGCCGGAGGAAAAGAATGAGCATGAATGAGCTATTCAGACAGGAATGAAACAACTTTGGTGCCCCTTATTGGTAGCTTTAAATTTCAGAAAAGACTACACAGTAGAAACATCACCGGTGGTACTTTGAGCTCAGGGTTGCATCTTTTGTCCATGCTGTATGTTAAACATGCTGACTGGGTAAAGGGTGAGCAGCATGCCCCAACACTAATGTATGAAAAATCACACCAATATATCAGAGAAAAAGCCATGCAGAACTGACTTTACTCACACTCGTGCTCTATCTCTGTGTATGGAAAATCAAGGTGGGGAAGCACTCCTTTGTATCAGAATAAATGTAATGTAATGTAATAATGTACAGAACAAGCATGCATTTTTGGTTACTTAAAACAATATGAACACACAAATAGTTTGAAATTCATCCAGAAATTAAAATATATAAACAATTTTTGCTGTTCATTACAGAGAGAAATCGGAATTACTTAATTTCAGAACCAGCGTAGAATTGGTGCAGCTCTATTAAAGGAGACATATCATGCTTTTAAATCCTTCGTTTTCACATTTCATTCTGTTGGGCTCTATATAAAGTGGAACTGCAATGCTTTGGTCTGAACTTCTCCTTATTGTAACTCCACAAGCCTTTTTTTCACCCCCGACTATATAGTGGCACAAAAACATTTTTTTTACAAGTTAATAAAAACATGTCAACATCATGCTGGAGCCAGAGTCTGAGGAGAAGGAAGATGTCCAAATTGTGGTTGGCAAGTTCAGACCTTATTTGGTCATTTTGTCACAAATACTGTGACATAATAGGTAAGAAAACATCAGAAAATAGAGATAACTAAACTGATTGACAAATATGACCCCAACAAAATATAAAGACACAACAATGGGAGAGACAAAATTCAAATTTTCTGCACTCCTAGAGACTCCAAGTACGCAACAAAATGCATTTAATTGCTAAAAAAGTGGATTTTGCATAATATGTCCCCTTTAACAGAATTTTATAGAAATCTCTTTTTCTCTTCACTCAAAGATGCAAACATATTTCACCATGCAGGAAGGCAGCAACACTCAAGACCAGCAGGCTGAATTCCCGACTGAGTGAACTTACCAACCCCTCGACCTGTAGTGTTAGTGTGCCGTGAGTTAGATTTAGCCTGTGTGGACGGGACGGTCTTGCCTGCCGTTTTAGTGGTCTTTTTAGCTCCTGGGGCACCATCTTTGTGCTTTGTTGGGGTGGCGGTGCCACCAGTAGGTTTGGTAGTAGTGGGCATGGTGGCACCTTGTTGTTTTTGAGCCAGAGCTTCCCGAGGTCGAACCTGGTTTGTCCGGGCAGCAGGTTTAGTATCACACTTCTCTGAGCAAGTTAGAGCAAGGAGGAAGGAAAAGTGAAGTAATGGCAGATTTGAAAACAGAGAAACTGAAAGCAAGAAAAGATATGTTTAAACTAGCATGCTGACAACCAGTAGCTTTGAAAGATGAAGGAAGACGGAGCTGGGGATGATAAATGAGTTGTGCAGATGATGCGCACCCATTAACCTTCCCCACCCCCAGCGTTACGGTATCTGTTGCTCTATTGTCAGAGTTTTCTCCCTTTGCCTTTCTTATTATTGACAAACAAATTGCTCCGAGTTCGATGCTAACAGGATTGAGATGAAAACAGCACAACACTTAAGCAGCATCGCTCCGAAGAGCAAAGGCCTGTGGGAGTGGGAAGCATTATGGGAAGGAGATCCAGCTCAGAATGAGGATGGCTGCTGCAGGCTGATGTAATGGCAACATCTATTTGAACAGATTAAATTTGCCCATAAATCCCTCAGCAAGTTTAATGTTGGCCAGAAAACTGCTGCAGATATGCTGCAAACCATTAAAAAAGGTAGGACTTCATAACAACTAAAAGAAGCACGCAATATTAAATGCTACTATATAAAAAATTTGAACTTTCTGCCCAGCTGATTTAACAGTTTATACTCGTTATAAAGCAAATATTCAACGTTAAGCAACAGCCAAGTTTGCCTCATCTGAGACAATCTTCATTGACTAAAATATTTTTAGATAGAATATATCTACAAAGGAACTCTAAAAATACAAATAGGAGGACATTCGTCCAACCAGGACAGAGGTTTAAACAGAAACTGATCCAAAGACTACCTGTTGTTTTCCCCTTGGTGTTAACTGGACCAGTGGCTTGTTCCTCCAGGGGGGTTTCAGGAGACTGGATGTCCACTTTGACCTCCTCTGGAGTCAAACTGGACGTCGCATGTCCGTTCAAATTTTCACTGATGATTGGTTCATCTGAGAAGGAGAATAAACAAGAAGTTTATGCTTCTGTCAAATGTTCTGCTTTCAGTTTGATAAACAAAGATGTAAGGTTATTGAAGCACACTTTGGATTAGGAACTGAAACAAGTAGTGCGCTTTGAGGTGTATTATAGTGGACATATTTTAAATTCCCCTTTTTCACATTTAAATCATTCAGTTGGGGTCTATATAAAGTGGAACTGAAATGCTGAACTCCTTCTTATTGTAACTCCACAAGCCCCTCTTTCACCTTAGTTCTGACATGTGTCTCATCTTGGAAAAAAAAAAAACTTTTTATTTCCAAATTGAAAAAGAGTTGTCATTAGGTACATGTGTCAAATTCAACCCCCCGTCCCCCCCGACTCTCATTTTTTAACTTAATAAAAAATGTAAAATAGTGCCAAAAACGTGAATTTGCATGACATTTCCCCTTTGACTCTACTACAATTAAAGAAATTATTCAGACAAACCTTGTTCAGGAATGAGAACTCCTCTCTTTATGAGCTCTTCTCTCGTTTGTCTGGTGGATATTTTTCTCTCCAGGACTGAAACACACAAAATGAAAATAAGGTTGATTTAAAATCCAGCAAGGAGTCATGATGTGGTCTTCAGTTTTTTGTTTTACAATCATTTTTATGTTCCTTGCATCTCTTCAAATCACCTTCTACTCTTAAGAAATCACCGTTATTTAATGTCTTGGGTGGAAGAAGCATCATTAAACAACCCTTAAAACACTTTGATCATGTAAATCTGATGGAAGAAGGAAACCCAAGTTAAAGAAAAGTTTGATTAAAAACCAAATTTATCTAATCTGTCCCCAAAGGGAAATAAAAAAACCTTATATAAATACTAAGAAAGAATCAGCAAAGATGGAAAAGACTCTTTGCCTTTTGAATTTTCTTTTTAATCTTTTAGTTTCCAAACCAGCAGCTCAAGAATTAATCAGCGAGAGTTCCAAACAAACCTTTGAGTTGTTTACTTTCAAAGCTTTTTTTGGACCTACACCGCTCCGATTTAGGTTTAACAGTCCACACAAATCCAAAGAAACAAGCCGTGACATTGTCCAGACGCTTGATTGAGGGGGAACAAAAAATCAACAACAGTTCCTCGGTTTGTCTTCAACGCTTCAGCAGCCACACAGAGAACGCAGTACCTTTGGAGAGGTCCTGGAACTTGTCGCTGGTTTTCTTCTTCCTCCATTTCCAGGGTTTGAAGATTTTTCCCAGCGACGACAGCTTCCCTCGCTGCTGTCGAGACCCTGGAGCATTCTGGGTGTTGGTGGCGTTGTCTACAACCACGTCACAGCTGGCCACAGATGATTTCTCCAGGCCGTCAACTAAAAACACAAAATTGCACAATTTTAAAAGCAGGGAACAAATCTGTAATCACCAAAGTAACAACTGTTTAAAAAGTAATTTAATATCCTCTGCAATAGTGTGACAAATCCATATTTTATTGTTTAGCTCAAAAAAAAAAAAGAAACTAATCAATACTTTGTTGATTCGTTGGCTCTAACAAGCTTTGACAGATTGCTGATGTCAATAATAGATGCTGGTGGCCATTTGCAGCTCAATAAAAACTGACAGACATGAACTGAAAAATCACCAAGGAGCAAAAAAGCCTGAGGATTTTTTACTGGTGAAAATAGATCAACTCGTAGTTAATTTAGAGAGAGGTCTGTTGTCCAGGTAAAACAAGTTTGTATTATTTAAAGGGTATTGTTCAATGTTTTTCAGTAAATTAAGATTGGAACATTAAAGGTGTATTGTGACTTTATAACACCCAACAATGTTAGTTACAAAAAACAAAAACTGGTTGGAATTGGCAGGTCAGGCTTTTTAAAGATTGGTGATAGTGCAGGAAACTGCAATAAGAGCACATCAAAATATTTCTGTATTTTTAAATTGGATTTTCTTCCGACTACAAATATAAGAGATACAAAAAAAGCCTAGAATTCATTGAAGAAATGTATATCATCCACTGTCTGAGTTCCTGGGGAAAAAAATCTCCGTTTTTATTAAGGAATGACAAAGTTGGAGCTGTGTTGGTTAAATGACAATATGTACAATTAAATACTGAGAGATGTTATGCTCCGTATTTGTTGTGAATGACTCAGCTACTACCACATCAAATTCAGCTCAGTATCTGTAAACTGACAGGGTTAGAGCCATTTTTGTCTTGTCTAATATTAATGATTTGTAAATGTACATCCAATGACTACATTCTGAACGTTGCATTTAAAATTTTAGTGGTTTTTGGTACATTTTCATATCAGAAACACACAAACATGAGCAAAAACATTATCTGCCATTGCCTTACAGCAACAAAAACACAGCAATTAAGAACGAACGGATGGAAAAGTGTCGAGCAGAGAATCAACTAGAACACGCTCTCTTACTCATGCAAACACACACATTTCCTGTTCCTGTGCCGATATCAAATCACAACAATAGGTGCAGTTTGGTGGCTGCTTTGGGGCCTCTAATGCTGGGAAAAAAAAAAAAAATCAGTAACAGCAGTCAACACCATTAGACCAACTTTAAAACCTCTAGTGTAGGGCACAAACTGGGACAACAGGTCTGCTACTGAAAGGCAGAGAGAGGAACACAAACAGTTCACAGGGGTAAATGGCAACATATTGAGTTTAAAGAGGTAAAAAAGTTTCTAATAGAAAAAAGCAAAACATAAAGGCTACATGCTTCCATTTTGTTTCATACATAATTCTTATGTTCTCTTATTTACCGAGACAATTTTATCACAATAAGGTACTTTAGGAAAGAGAAGAACTGAGACTCAAACATGATGTAGCAAGACAGGAAATCTAAACTCTGCTGACTCACATACAAGGAATACAGAACAAATATGCTCAGATCAGATCAAATTTACTGAGTGAGCACAAACATTCATTTTAAACGGGGGGGGGTATTATGTTAAAATGTTTGGACTTTTTGGAGCTGTATATTATGTTATGTCATTCCCTCATAAAAACATATCCAGAGTGTTGCTTTGACTCATTCATGCATATTTGAGAAATCCTTGAATCTCATGTGGTGGCTATAAGAAGCTGCGTAAACGCTTACTAGTACAAAGCACCGCCTATTTGTACAAAGCTCCTCGCGCCACAGAGCACCCCTCCCCCCCACAGCTCTACCACTAGTGGCAGCAACAATTAGCCAAGGCCTGGTGGAACTGCACATCTATTGAGCTTGTAATACTACGCTACTTCTCAATATAATAAAAAACGCCTTCATCGAGGAAATGTATTTTTGGATTCCAAAGAGACTATCCTCTTACAATGCTCCTACGAAAGTTTGTAAACAGCATGAAGCGTTGTTGTGAACATGTGCTGAAGTGGGAGTGTAGGAAACGGTAGGGGGTTCTAAGAGACAGAGGCGTTTAGATGTCAAATTTCTCTTTGCTAAATACAGCATAACACCTGAAGTAGTTAATTGATTGTGGTATAGAATTGAACTATGCGCCTGGTAAAAAAAAAATAAATAAAAAATGTATGTTATCTAACAAACATTTGATTCAAATTTGTCAAATTCATGTAAATGTGAGTTTTTCAAAGTATTTTTTTGAGTGTAAAAATGAATAATTTGTAATCAGAAGGTTCTGATTTTTATTTTTTTTTTTGCTTTTAAATGCAACAAACTTCAAACTTTTTTAGTTGAGTGATATGTTAAAGCAAGCATCTTTATAAAAACACACAAGCCATATTAGTGTTTTAAAGTGAATATCATGGCTAAAATCCACCATGACTCGAATCCATGATGCCAGATCAGATTTCACACTGGAGGTACTTTATTTTGAAAGTTCGTAGGAGTCATGGTTTGGATATG
>JARVJO010000001.1:29264870-29274900 GCA_031762555.1 Cynodonichthys magdalenae
CCATTTTTCACTGGGTCAGTCCCCTGTTCTTAATTTTTCTTCATTCCAGGGACATAAGGTTTCTTTAAATCACTCGTCATCCCATCCCATGGGGAATAGCTTTCAACAAAGAAATACATGTGTCTCGATCTGTCCTTGACTTCACACTCCTGTGGGCGAGATGAAAGTGAAACACGATTCATAAATAAAGACCATCTTTGGGTTATTTAGGAATAAACTCCTATCCTTGTTATTGTTTACTAATGCTTTGCTGCCCCCTCCTTCAGATTCAGGCACAAGAAATACTAGTATGACAAGATTCTCACAGAGTGTATGTGTGTGAACATTTTGTAAGATTATGTGTACACCACATGTCTTGTTGAGGTTTCCACAGGATGCCGGCATCCTAATCGGAACCTGATTCCGAGATGTATGAAGTTATTTTTAAAATGCCATTTGTGCACCATATGTTGTGTTGATATCCATAAATCTTGCCCCTCCCTCACTTTCTGCCTTGAGCAATTCAAGAAAAAACATAAAAGGGTATTTAAAAAACTTAATGGATATCACATTTAAATGTTGCTTTAAATTGGGAAAGCTTTATTTCCTTATGTAGTTTGTTTTATTCCTGGACTGACATCTTTTCTATGGAAGGTATAAGTACCAGTAGTGCCTGTACGAGTTTTATAGTCTGGGAGTGTTTTTCACCAGCGTGTCCTTTTTATGTTTTGTGAGTCAGATTTGATAACCTTTTTCCCAGATTTGTCATCCCAGTGCTCAAGAGGCTACTGCACTTAGTCAACACATTTGTAAAAAGTTAAAACTGCTAAAATATTTTATTCTGGCCTTCTAAATGACACTGATTTATTGGAAGTGGGAGGAAAAGACAGAGAGGTCTTAGATGTGTCTTAAAGCTGGATGAAACACAGAACTAGAATGAATAATTACAATTGTGACACAATGTTTGCCTTGTGTCTTTTACAGCTCGACCTTGACAGTTATACCAGCCCAGCTTTAATGTAATTTATTACTATGTTGTCAGAATGAAGCTGACAACACAAGGAGGCTTTGCACAGCAGAACTGAGGGATTGGTGGCAGAAAGAATTGCAGACGAGATCTCGGCTTCTAAATCCCGAGTGGCCTCTGACCTCAGGAATTCAGTGATTTAAAAGTGGGTTTAGCATCATGTTCACAAAGGTGTTTAAAATCTGCTTACATATTCAGTGTACATACTGTAGACTTTGTTGATGTTTTTTCTGTCAAGGATTTTGTTTGAAGGTAATAGATGAACGAAGGAGCTCAGTCTGGTTTTGTCATCACTCATTGTTCACATGGTGAAACAATGCTGCTGGTGCTGAGGGGGGAACTTCTGGGGCTCAGATGAACTTTACTTTCAGAAGAAATAGTGTTTGTGTCTTTACTCTGGCACTGGCTGTTAGACAAGAAAGATCAAAATGGCAGTTCAGACACTTCATATTTATTTGAGGTTCCAAAGAATGAACATGTAACGGCATGTGATTCAGAGATGTTCTTCATTTAGTGTGATTTTGATACATTAAACCAGTTGTGTCCAAAGTCAGTCCTCCAGGGTCGGTGTCCTGCATGTTTTAGGTGCTACCCTGGTTCAACACAGCTGAATCTAAGGAGTGCTTAATTAGTGGGCCTCTGCAGACCTTGATGGCAAACTGAGAAGGTAAATCATCTATTTAAATCAGCTGTGTTGAAGCAGGGAGAAATCTAAAACTTGCAGGAGACCGGCCCTTGAGGACCGGAGTTGGACATGCCTGCATTAAACGGAAGTTGTTATAATGATTTGTCTGACTGCAGCAGGAGAGGAGTGCTTGCAGTTGAATTTACTCTTTCTAATGTTTCCACTGTTGTTTTATGATCTGTTAGTTATCAATGCTAAGATGAGGAAGTACTTCCTGCAGGCCAATGATGAGCAGGACCTGGTGGACTGGGTCAACGCTCTCAATAAAGCCACCAAGATCACTGTGAGTCAAACCCATGCATGACATGAAATATTTTCCTGATTTGACTGTTGACCAGTTCTTTCAAGCTTTTTTTCCCCCCTCTCTCTTTTGATTAAACTGAGTACTTTCAAGGAATTAGAAGTGAGTCAAAGCATGACTAACAGGATGCTGCATTGTTGCACTGAGTTTTAAGATCAAAAGCAGTGTCTATTGTTTTCCATAAAGTCTTAGCCATGCAAAAAGGAAATGGATGTAAAATGTGTTACAGGCTGCTCAGCTTCTGCATATGAAAATTTACATATTTTAACTACAGAGCAAAGGGGTGTTGTCCAGCTTACAACAGAATACATGTAAAACATTTCTGTCCAATAACTTGGCATGTGTTTGGTTTTTTTTCCCTCTATCATAGGTACCAAAATTGTCTGACAACCAGCAGAACTCAGACAACCAGAAAGCTCTGCCTGATGTCGTAGGAGCCAAGAAACAAGTTTCCTACAAGACAGAAATAATTGGAGGAGTGCCCATCGTTACCCAAACGCAGGTAAACAGGTCTCAAACTTCAGATTCAGAGTTATAAAAATAAGCGTGACCAACTGCAGTGTACAAATATGACCTAATCCTTCTAATAAAGTTTTCATGAATAGCATGCCCTGTTACTTCTGCTTATTTATAGTAAAAACACAAGCTGGGAAGGCTTCTAAAAACAAATTAGACCTGCTGTTTTAGGTCAGCTCCACCTGTTTGAGCATGCTCTGTTAACTATTCAGTATTAGGCTTATTGCTTATTTATTATTTAGACAATCAAGTCTTTATTACTTTGCCAGACTTAACTGCCTGCTCATAAATTAATTACTACATCTAATTTCCCTCTAGGATCAATAAAGTATTTTTGAATTGGAATTGAATTGAATATTAGTCTTAGGCTGTTTTGGTTTACAGGAAAACATTCAGTTATTTGGGGTTATTTATTTAAAAATAAATGCAATAGCAGGTGATTGAATAACAAAAATGAAACAATACCAGCATCAAGGCTTGTTTTCAGATGAAACACATCTTATTTGTTCAATGCAGTTTTTTGCCTAATTTGATCTTCCAGCATGAAGGTGGTGACGGTGCTAACAAATTGGAACGGGAGGCCATGCAACGCTCCCACAACCAGTTGCCATATTTTTTGAGCAGGCCGGCTCAGGAGAACACCGTCATTAAGTCAGGCTACTGTGTCAAGCAAGGAGCTGTGGTACGTGATGTGTATGAGGATAAACTAGTTGCAAAGTTAAGTTGACAAATTCAATATTTAGAGGTGTTTTGAAACTATTATGTGAGCTTGATTGTGGTTAAAATTTCAAAGATTAAACTCCAAACTTTACAGTTGTTGACCAAAAAGTTGCTGAAGAATAATGACCGTGCCACTTTATTAAAGCACACTGTGTGAATATATATTGTACATTTTTTACTTCATTTTTCACCAATACAACAAATGTCATGTTTCTCCTGGAATCCACACAAACAAACTGAACATCTTATCTCCTTTTTTCACAGATGAGGAACTGGAAACGGCGATATTTCCTCTTAGAAGAAAACGCAATGAGTTACTTTAAGTCCGATTCGGTAATCAACCTTAATTACTTAATATGAAGACATTCAGGAATAGTTCTTTTGCATGATATTTGTGGATTTGCTTCAAGCTTATGTTCTTATATGAAGTAACAGCATACAAAGAGCCAAGTTTCAGCTTGTTTTACTCACAGACTGGAATTCATTGCCTTCACTTTACGTGTTCAATCATGTCTTTGATAACCTGGCCTTCCTTACACTCACCCACACACAACACACACTTTCCTGAGGATAACTTGTACATCCCTTATCCTGTCCTTGTTGAAAACTGCCCCCATTTGACAAGTTTATCGGTGTATTTGACTCAACGGCCCTGAAGGACGCCGACACTTTGTCTGCTGAACAAGAACATTACAAGTGTGAGGGTTTTTAGTTGGATATTTGTAGGCTGCTTCTTCTAAGGCTGTTCATGTTTTTCTTGGCTGTGAAGAGAAACTAAACTTTGGCTTTTTGTTTCGTAGTTCACATACAGATATAAAATATTTAACCTGAACAGTATTCTTGTTGCCGTTAGGAGAAAGAGCCTCTGAGGATGATCCCACTAAAAGAAGTCCACAAAGTCCAGGAGTGTAAGCAGAGGTATTTAACATGCCCTGACATTTTCTTATCAAACAAAATATGTGTTTGTGTGGGATAAAAACAAAGTTATAGATCAGGTAAATATGATTCAACTTGTTTTTGACTTTGTTGCAGTGACATCATGATGAGAGATAATCTGTTTGAAGTTGTCACCACATCAAGGACATTTTATATTCAGGTATACTGTTTTTTGTCATGACGTTCATTCATATTTTCATTGGAGTTCTCTGATGGTATCAAACAGTGAGATTTTTTATTTTTACAGTTTAACCATTCAGGTTGTATCCTATCCCATCATTTGCCTTTTTTTTAAATTTCATTCTTCCTGTTGTTTTTCTTCTCTTTTCCAGGCGGACAGTCCAGAGGAGATGCACAGCTGGATCAAAGCTGTGTCAGGGGCCATTGTAGCTCAGCGGGGGCCCGGGAGATCAGCAGCTACAGTATGTATTGTGCACAACAACACAGCCCAAATTGGCTGGAAAGGAAATTACTTAAATCAGAACTTGAGCTTTACAGTGACACCTAGTGGTGAGAAGAGACAATTTGTGGTTAAGATTATATTGATCTCTTTCTTATTCCCACACAAGGTCAAGCTCCTGACTGGTGAACTAAAATGGGGCTGTGGGACATGGGGCCCCAGTCAGCACAATTTGTCTAATAAAAAGCTTATTATCATGTGATTTATCAGGCTAGCTTTACAGTGTGCACCTTCATCTCTTCATGACCTATCCTTAATTTAAATTTCTGTTTTTTCACCATCCACAAACAAGCTACAGACTTTTTATGTAGCTTTTTAAAAAATGTTTATTAGACAATTACATTGTATATGTCAGTAAATGGATTGGAAGCTGACGGATGGAGAGTAACACAGGCCCTCAGCTTGACATGAACCATGTGGAACTACCTGCATTTTGATTAGATCTGTCAAGAAACAAGATGCGGGAATAAAAAGCATGAACCTGGCAGGTGATGGGACATGAACCACCGCTAATCAATCAGAGGGAACTCAAACCTCTGCCTCAGTTGGTCTCTTTAGGTTAGACTGGACTCAGTCTCCTTAAATTTTTCTGTCTTTTGTCTTTCTTTATCTTGCTTATTCTTCTCCTATATCTCTCTATTCTCTCCCCCCCTTTTCCTTAGTTTGTCCCATTCTCTCCACTGCCTCCTCTCCCAGTGGGAAAACGGCCCTTCTGCTCTAACCCTGCTTTGCACTGTGTTGTTGCAGATGCGGCAGGCCAGACGGCTGTCGAACCCTTGTATACAGAGGTATACATCCCGAATTGGGGAGTGCAGCAGCACGTACGTCAGCTCGTCTGAAACCCCCCCTTATAAGCTATAAGTTCACCTTTTCAATACCTTCTTTTCCTCTCACTGGCTGGCCCTTTTGGTTTTAGATATTAGCCGTTTTCACACATGAACAACCAGATATGTTCAGGCGAATGTAGAGACGGTTGCTTTTACCTCTTCGAAGTGAGCATTTTTCTGCTGTAGATGTTCTTATTATACAGCATGAAATGTGAGGAAGGGATGGAGGAGGAACGATTGTCTAGAGAGCAAAAGAGGCAGGACATGATCCAAAATAAGTGTTGCTCAAAACTTTTTTTAAGATAATAAAAACAGATGAGGTCACTTTCATAACATTTATCAAAATCACAAACATTTGCATGTATCCACAAGTGTAAGAAACAAACATAAGATATTATCTAGACAAACATAAGCTAATTTAATAAATCCTCTGGAATATTTAAAGCTATATTTGTACATTTTCTGAACTACTCATTTCCACATGTTGTCCTTAAAAATGTCTGAGAGGAAATTCGAGCAAAAGCTGCTGCTTCCAAACTTCTCTACCACACTTGGAGGCTGCGCTGCACGTGTGAAAACGGCTATCATGAGAGAAAATCAGACTTTAAAACCCTTCTGATGCTCTCCTTTATTTATTGTTTTGTGCTAAGTACCGACCACATCCCAAGTATGGCTGCAATAACTCAGCAGGCCCTCCTCTCTTCACGCCCTCATTCTTACTGCTTTTCTTGTTTACCTCCTTCCTCCTTTGCTTTTACTTTGCTAAACTGTAACAAAGTTCATTTGAGCTCAAAACTGCTGCATTCAGAATGTTTAGTGAACATGAAAAAAATCTATTTTATGAAGCTTTGACCATCAGGCTGATAATTCATGCATGCAGAACAGCAACATTATAGAACAGTCAAACACATGTTGCATACATAAGCTTAAAAGGTTATAATTTTTCAACACTAATCTATGAGATACATCTGATAGTACTGAGTAACAACACATGAAAAGATTTAGTGTCAAAAGGAAATGTAGAGTCGGTTTTAGCAGCAGAAAGAGTGATGTAAACAACAAAACAAGTACCTTGTTAACCTTTTCATTGTTACCACAAGACACACACTACGTGTGGGTCAGGTGCAAAGCTGTTCACTAAAATAGCCTCCCCCAAAAGAAGTGTTTTTGTTTCAGGACTGATAAAAAAATTACGTGATAGGACAAACAGTGTGTTAAACTTCTTGTTGTGCCTGTCGGTTTCACTTCACAAGAGTAGCCCTTTTTATATAATGTTTTAAAAATGCTGTATGCAAGTAAGTCCGTCAAAGTAAAAGACTTTTTATACCTTTTCATATATTCATACTTTTTTGTCTTTGCAGCTGCACCTCTCTCGGGTATTAACACTATCACACTTAAGGACTAAATCTCTCAGATAAATATTTTTTTGTAGTGAAATGTAATGATAAAATAAATCTTCAGATTAAGTACTTTTCCCAACATCATGCAGCGTTAGTCAAGAATCTTAAGGCTCAAAGTGTCTCTTTTGCATCTGATAGCTGTCCACTCCTGTTAAGCTTACCTTTTTCAAATGCTGAGATTCTGTTTTTTTGTTTTCTTTTTCTTTCACTGCTTTAACTGTTTTCATGAATAATGTTTATAGATGTGAAGTTCATGCAGACGTATGCCCTGTGCCCGCCCTCCAGCTTGTCTTTGAAAACTGTTTCAGTCTTTGTCATTATTGCTGTCATTCTCACCTCCTCTTCCCTTCCGTGCCTTGTTTTCTCTGCAGTCTGCTGCAGCTGTGTACCTGTCTTAGATGTGTGACTTCCTGCTTGTCTCTTCTCTTCCCTCCTGTCCGCTGCCTGTATGTTTTTCTCTCTCGTTCTTATTTATATGAAAAGATACCTGTTTCCATGTTAACTTTCTATACTTGTGTTAAATATGTGATAATTTAAGCACTGCTGATTTCTCATGTCTGGGACGCATTTGTCGGTCGCAATTGCAGGAGCCCTCAAATTTAGTTAGCCTTCAGTGCATCGCTGTGATGTAAACAACCTTCAAGTTTGGCCTTCGAACAATGCAGCCCCTGAATTTGGACACAGCATTTGTAGTATTATCTGTTAAACACCTGTGGTCTGTTCTCCAGGTTTTCAGTGTTTTAGCAAATCTTCATTAAACCCTCTAAAGAGTTTTAAACTCATTTTAAACATTTGGATTCACCACAGGACACCCCCTAAAACACGTGTAGTTTTTAGGCATCTTCAGGTCCTTCCTTGAATCGGTAACTGAAAAGAAATAGTCAAATATTGTCTTTTTAGAAGGATCATTTGAAGTAAAGCTATGGATTAAAACTCAAAGGGGACAGATGCCTGCACTGCAGTCTTGTGATGCTTTATATCTGCCATGTTTGTCTTACTAACGCTCAGACTGTTCAGTGGCTACTGTTTTCATGCTTTCTCTCTTTCTCTGTTGTTTTTTTTTATTTTCTTGCATCTGTTTGTTTTTCAGAGATTGAAATCTGACTTTGAAAAGCTGTGAAATAATAACCAGCCACTGCTTCCAAAGGCTTGAACTTTCATTGCAACTTATCTAGACAACAACTAAAACCTGCTGACACTATTCCTGTTCCCTCTTCTGCTACTCCTACTACCACCATCTTCACTCTCAATGCCACAATCTTCAGCTTCTACACCCTTCAAGCTGAATCAGGCTCCACACGCTGGTGCTAATTCTAACCTTTTTGACTAAACATATAAGGATTTTTTTTTCCCGCCAACAGCTACCCACCTCGCTGATTTTATTGACCTCTCTGTATCCTCCCACTGTCTCCGCTGCAGGAACACAGCAACCGCTCCATGTTCTACCGCAGCCCAGCAGGTCCCCCCGTCCCTCGCTCGCCCATATCTGCAGTGCCACCGTGCTACCCAGAGTGGGGGGCCGCTGTCGCGTGCGACGCACGCCCGCAGCCTGGCGTGGGACAGCGAGCACTTCATGAGCCTGCTGCCACGCCCCATTCACAGCCACACGCCAGCACGCCTGTCCCTGCAGGAGACACACCTGGCAAAGTGACCAGTCAACCACCTGCAACCGCCATCGCTAACTCGGAGGAGTCACCGTGGCGACGTCGAAGCAGCTTTGAGCCCCACATGCCTGAATCCCCTTTTGAAACAGATGATGCCGATCTGCCAGTGAGTGAGGTCTGACCCACTTTACTGGACTTCAAGGCCTGCTTCTCTTGATTGATGCTGTCTGGGAACTGATGGATAAACTGGAACATCTGTTTACTAAACAGAGCTGTTTCACAGACTCCTCTTCTGAGCTTTTCAATCAGAGTTAGGGTCTGAACTGCACTTTTGTGCCAAAGGCAGCCGAGTCTTCTCCGAAACCCCTCTGCCTGCCTGCTGCCCCAGTTACAATGGCACAGGTACTCGTCAAGAATAGATGTTAAAACAAACAGCAGGTTTTACTTGTTCTGAATAAAATTCAGCAGCAGAGCTTTATTTTAACATACGTGGGCACAAAGACTTTTGTAACCACTTTGTGCCAACAAAAAAAAAAAGCTAAGGAAGCTTGTAAGGATGCAACCTTTTTTCCCTAATGTCTGAGAGGAGTGTTTAAACTATGGACTGGCTTCTTGGCACCTCTTAAATCAACTAAAGCTAGATTCTCTTCTCTTTATTCACACACTCATTACAGCAACACTGGACAAAACAGGACTGTGGACTAAATGTTTTACAGCTCATCTTTGGAAAGGGGCCACAGACCTCTTCATTTATCAAGGAGGGTGACGCAGACCTTTTAGTTCACAGAATAAACCATTATTAACCCCACATCTAACCCTACCGTGAGCATATTTTATAATTTAGAGAACTGCAGTTGGTAGAGTCAGCTATCAGCCTCCTGTCAGCAGAGAATAATGATACTGTACGAAGACCAAGATTAGTCACTTAAGTTGCATGCTAATATTTTTAATAACTCTTCAGGTTGTCTTTGTGTTTTTGTTTATTTGCAGATGTTCTGGTTATTGTGAGTTTTTGCAGACTAGAAAACAGATTTAGTTTTTATATGCTTTTAGACATGTTCCCGGTCCCGTTTTCTTGTATCTTAATTGCCAGTCTAGTTCTAGGCAGCTGCCTCATGGTGTTATTTAAAAATGTCTCACTGTAATCCTGCGAAATGATGTACACTAATTTTTTTTTTTTTTTTTTTAAGTCTGATAGAGCCAAGCTATTTCACTCCCATTTCTGTTTGATGTAACTGATTTGAATTGTTTCTATTTATTAATTGGATGACTTGAATGAAATAAACACTGAAAATATGCTCAGTTGTCAGGGCTGTGTTTTTTTTTTTTTGTTTTTTTTTTTTTAAGTTTATGGTGGAGCATAAGAGCTTTTGAAAGTCTGAAAATGATTCAGTTGAGCAGCTTTCACACTTTAAATTATCTCTGTAATTTAATTTGAGTAACTGCTCAAATCCTCCTCTGCCCTCTTGTGGAGAGAGAATAATCTTACTTCAAACAATGATTTGTTTTGCAATACTCGCCAGAAAGTACATCACATTGGACACAGTGGGACATGAAACCATAGAACCGCTGTTA
>JARVJO010000001.1:29276370-29287192 GCA_031762555.1 Cynodonichthys magdalenae
TCAGGTGTGCCAAAGCAGGGAAACAACTAAAACATGCAGGATAGTGGGTCACGAGGACCAGAATTGAGAACCACTGGCTGACATCTTGAAATTGGCCTCTGTCTCTTTAAGAATCACCTACCATTTCTGATACTCCCACTTCAGCACGTCTTCACAACAATGCTTCGGGGGTTGGTTGCTCTGTGGGGCGGGAGCTCAGGGTTGAGCTTTGTGTAACTAGGCAGTGCTTTGTACCAGGAAGAGTTTAGGCAATATTCAAGGATTTCGCAAACATGCATGAATGAGTCAAAGCAACACTCCGGGTATGTTTTGATGAGGTATGACATTATGACATGATATGGAGCTCAAAAAAAGTTGATTTTGCCTGATTCTTCCCCCCTTAAAGTTGTAATAATCAGTCAGGGTTTCAAGAATTAAAGTTGAACCCATAAGGAGAAAAACTAAAGTTGTACTTGGGGTATTAAAGCAGAAGCTTAGATGTGTTTAATTGGCTCATTCAAGGCTTTAAGTGGGATTTTTAGACATAATAGTAAAGTCCATTTTTGCTTCTTTATGATCTCGGTTCCCAGCTGAGACGTCATCACAAACGAATGTGGAAGGATCACACAGACCTCAGCTGGGTCCATCCTTGGCAGTGTTCTCTGGCCTTGGTTGGAGAATGGGTGTTCCTTATAGATGAGGTTGTTTTCATCTGCAGAGTTTCCCACAATTTCTCCCCTATAGTGTTGCCACTTTACAGTCTGTCACTTTCACTCATTTTTACATCAGCCAACAATGTGTTTGTATGCATGAGAATTATAGGGCTCCCTTTTTTACTCAAACAAATGTCCTCTCATTTCATAGAAACAGAGGAATTCTGAGTGAAAGCACACTTCCTGTTTCTGGTCCTGCCTCTGCTCATTTATGCTCCTTTATTACCTTCCAGATAGAGAATCTTCTGTTTACCCATGAGTTTCTGGTGCACCACAGGGTGTTTCCTCCCTCAGTTTTCCCTGCATCATTTCAGAGACGCTTTCCCCCCTGGACTCCATATACTACAGGGGTCTTTCAACCATTCCCTGCGCCCACAATCAATCACATTGTTCCAAAGCATTTTATGATGCTGATTTACTGCAGCACAGCTTATTGGACTCTCACAGCTGACCACAGACATCTGAATCCAACAGAGGCTTGTTGTTCAGTTCTATTTCTACTAGAAATTTGTGCCATTTCAGCCAAAAATTAAAGATAAATCAGTGACTTGGATTACATTTTAAGATGATTTGGCACTCATTTTGATGACACTTAATTTACATTAGGTTTCACTTGGACAGCAGTATTTGGCCATATGCTCATAACACAAAATATATATTTTTTATTATTTTAAATAAATGTTTTCTTGAAATCTTATCTTTTAAAAAGTGGCAAAAAGGATTGAACTAATAAATTTCCTCGTTCTGTTAATTTGTCTTTTCAGCAATAAGGCTTGTAAATGTGAATAATTCAGAGGGAAGCAAATAAAAATAAACTCTAAGGAAATAGTCCCGGAGTGTGTTCAGGAAAACTTACCTTCCCACTTGTTGCTGTTCTGTTGTAGATCCATATATAAGTGCTTTCACACTCTGCAGGGGTCCATTTGCCCTTCCAGACTCAGCAGGGGGGAAAGGAGGAGTAGCCTAATTATTCACAGACCTAACAACGTGTGAAGCCTAAACAAATAAAAGCAGCAGTATTTTATGTTTTTTTTACACTCCCACCTCTTACTTTGACTTATTTCCTGGTTGTTTTATCCCAACTCTCTTCAGTAGGAGCAACTGTGGGTCACGTGAACGCACCATTCGGTTTGTGGAGTTGTGCTAGCACAAACGTGCGCAGATTGGATGCGCAGTGATTCAGTTAAATGACTCTTCAGCTGGAGTGATTCCCTTCTGACTGCTCTGAGTTCTCTCATCCTGCAGCACCGAAAGCTGGGATTTACCCTTTCTCTTTTTACTTTTATTTTTAAAAACTTATTTTTTTTGTTTAGTTTGAGTCATGTTTTGGTGCTTGTTCTTGTGCGCAATGTTTGCGTCGTTGCCGGTTTACGCACAGCTCTCCGGCCGGTATGTTGTGGGATGTCCCTCTCAGTGCGACAAATCGATGTGTCCCCGGGTACCGGCGGACTGTGCGGCGGGACAAACCCTCGACGCCTGCCACTGCTGCCCGGTGTGCGCCTCCAGCGAGGGGGAAGCTTGCGGCAGCAGCGGAAAGCTGGGGGACCCGGTGTGCGGAGAGGGGCTGGAGTGCTCGGTCTCCGGCGGGGTGGCCTACTCGGTCACGGTGAGGAGGAGAGGCAAGAGCGGGATCTGCGTGTGCAAGACCACCGAGCCGGTGTGCGGAAGCGACGGGGTGTCTTACCGGAGCCTCTGCGAGCTGAAGAGGGTCAGCCGGCGCGCGCAGAAACTGCAGCAACCACCTGTTCTGTTCATCCAGAGAGGAGCCTGCGGGAAAGGTGAGCCTCTTTTTAATTGTGTTTGGAAAAAAAGCGAATGTTTATGAAGAGTTTCACATATCATAAACATTTCAATTTGTACCAAACAAGAGTAATTTTGATGCCCATTCCATATGCACTAATGCACCCCCATACCACCAGAGAGGCAGGCTTTTGAACTCTTCTGATAGAAGGCTGAATTGTCCCTCCCCTCTTATTTTTTTAACGATAGATGTGGTGTTTGTGCTTTCCAAAGCAAATGATAAAAAATTAGATTTGCCTGACCCCAGAACAGGTTTCCACTTTGTCTCAATCCACTTTCAATGAAAGTTGGCCGGGGATTCTTCTTTGCGTGATAGAGCTTTAACCAGCATTTGTGGATTTGACAAACTGTGTCTACAGACAGTGATTTGTGGAAGGGTTCCTGGGTCCATGCAACGTCTGTCAGAATCAGATCTGGTTTGTTGCGTTTTATTCCTACAACTTCAATTTTACGACCTTTGTGTTGCCCCCCCCCCACCTTTTTTTTTGCCAAGTTTGAAAATTCAAAGTGCATTCAGGTTTAGTTGCCATTCTACATGTCTTGATACAATTTTCTTCCCACTTTTTTTTTTGTCAAATTTCATTTTACCTTCACTATTCCTTTCTTTCTCTGGAGTCTGACTCTTCATTTCCCCTGGATGTTTGGGGTCTGAGGTTTACACAGATGTTGCAGCTCAGAGTGGCACACAATTGCCGTGTGTCTTGGACAACAAGAGTCACCATTCAAGTGGGTTTCTCTCTTGTTCCTGTATTAGAAGTAGCCTCTGTCAGTCAAAGGGCTTTTTCATTTATTTTTTTACTTTTGCCTGACTGGATGAAGTCATGAGCTTCCTCCCTGGTGAAAACACTTGATTAGCTTTGGGATTACCTCTGACATGTATGTATGACTTAAACATTTTCCATGACAGGTTAGGGCATTATTTGATCAGAAATGTATTTGAAAGAAACCAGAGTATGTGAATTCTGTCATGTTTATAGTACATAAAAAGGGTGAAATTTCATAAGTATTCTATCCTAATCAGAGGACCTATTATAAACTTCACTCTCCTGGAGCGGCTCAACTGGGAAAACACTCTGTACAGTTTACCCAGTAGGCCATTCATCATCATCAGTGTGGTATGTGTCTATTTCTCAAAACAACGTGAAACACTCAGGATTGAAAAATGATCAAACACTTGCACACATGTAAAGCTACAGCTGTTCAGATACTGTCATTCTGCAGGTTTTTGTGTCTTTGCTTTTCAAAGTAGGTACCACTTGTGTGCCCTGAAAGCTTCAACACCTGTTGCCTCGAAGGCCTAAAACTTCCCTCAAGGCTGTGAAACTTACTGTATTTTCCTTGTATTAACTGCTTCCTCTCCTTTCCTTCCTCTCCTTCTCTCTGTGCCTTCTTCTCAGTTTGTGTTTCTTTTGTCACTCATAAATCACACAGAACAGTCCCATGAAGGAATTCCTGGCACCGACTCAAAACCACAATCCCTCCTCTAACGAAGATGGCTTAAAACAGGCAGGAGACACCAAGAAAAACCCGAAATTAGCACCCCATATTTTTCGGGAAAGGTTTACTTGTACATCAAAAAATGTGTGGGCAGACTGAATCCTCACATTTGTTGTCAGTATGGCAGCAACTGAGATGGTTACTGTAAGTCACTCTCAGGCAGCAAACCACGTCTGAAACAGATTGTGGTAATGCTACTGATTTGTCAGCACACCCAGTAAAAATGTTCTTTTCTGCAATAAAATGAGTCATATTTCAATTCATGTTTTTTTTTATATCCAGTTTCAGAATAACGAGTCTGTTGCAGTATTTTTTAATTCAATCAGGTTTGCACATTAAAATAATGCTGCAGGAGTTGACAGCAAAATAAACTCAACCCCCTCTGAGGTCACCGAACTGCCCTGCAGCCACGGCCCTGCATTAAGAAAACATATGCAAGTCCAGTTTTATGAGCTCATTTTATGTCTGGACCGTAAAGATGTTGATTAAACAAGTAGTTAGTTTTGGCAAAGGAAACTGGGTCGCGTTATTAGCGTGACCTTTTCGACTCATTAGCGACTGTTTTGGGGGTAGTTTAAAACTTTTATCAACAGGAGAAGACAGAGTGGCGATGGAGTCATTTATGTGTTGCACATAAGTGGGTCAGCCAGACTTTAACGGTGACTCTGATTTGATTTCAGAACCGCATGTTGAGGCCATTCAGGCGTAGTGAAAAGTGGATCTGTGTGAGGGAGCTTAGAGGTGATTCATGCTATTCTTTTGTATTTTAACCCAACAGTTTGTAGCTGCTGTCCCTCTTCTCCACTGGCTGATGTTACAGAATGCACTCCATGACTCCGACTGCGGGGGTCTGCTGAATCCGCACATTCTTCTTATGCTTGTCTGAGCCGCACAAATTATTAAAGCATCATTTTAGCTGGTGTGTCTCTCTTCTCCCTATCAGTCGATGAGTCGATCTCCGCTACAATTTCTGCTTTCCTCGTCTGTTTTCTTTAAGTGTTCCTTTTGCACTTGTTTGCTGTCACAGTATAAAGAAGGTCACACTCTTTGAGTCGAAGGTTTTTACAGAACGTTAGGGTTACTGTGTCAGTACCTGTTTGAGTAAGGGGGTCTCTGAGGTAACAAAGAGTTTCTTATTTTGTGGGAGGTGTTTGTCCAAGACTTGGTTGGTCTGTTTGACTTTTGTGGGCGTTGTTTGTTCAAGATGTAATTAGTCAGATTGACTATTTCAGGTGGGGTTTGAAGAGGCTGGGGGCAGCTGGGTGTATGTTCACAATAATTAGGCTATTACCATTAGTTCCTCTTTTAAGTTGCCCTCCAAGACAAGTCAATCCAACCAATCACAGTTAGGACCAACTCCACCCACACAACAAGTAACTCCCCCTATGTACTTCAAAGACCCCTACATGACTCCAACTGCTGCCATAAAATTTAATTGGTACTTTGGCATTGGATGAACCAATCAGCAACTTTGTGCGTCTTTGTAAAGACAGACCATTTTTGGCAGTTTGTATTGTCACACTTTATGGTGTGTAACAACACAAAGCCAAAAATGATTTACATTACTGGAAATCTTAGAGAGGCAACTGTTACTTCCCATCATTCTACTATGAGTAGATTTTTAGGATTAAACACATGAAGTTTACATCTAGGTCAGACCATTAAAATGTTTTTTTAAAACAAAGCCAAAAGACTACTTTTCAAACTTGAATGATATCTGTCAACATAATAAATATTTGTGCCAGTATAGTTATTATAGAACAAGTAGAACTCCTTTGAAAATATCGTAAGAAAGACTTATCTCTTGGAAACGAAATTATGGCGACATACTACCTACATTAGCAGACGCACCATGAAGCACAGTGGTGGTGAGATGATGATTTGGGCTTCTTTTGCAGCCGCAGAACCTGAGTATCTTGTCACTGAGTCGACTGAGACCCCTTTGCATATAAAAGTGTTCTAGAGTCAAATGTGCTGCAGTCAAAGTAATATTTTACACATCCATGGATAGTGCTAAGTATTAAGAATTACATTTAGAAGTCTATTCTCAAAACACTATTTTTTACCACATCAGCAGCATTTGCAGCTCATCCCAGCCCTCGGGTTATTTGGAACTTTTGAAATGTTTTCCTAAGTTCTAATGAATTTTCCTCCTCCTTTTTCTTATGTTGACATCATGGCGCAAATTCTGCACCTGCTGGTCACTTTGGGCCCTTTTATGTGAAGTTTAAATAATTTGCTACTTTTTTGTCACCTGCACTCTGAGGCCATGCTAATTCGTTTACATAGTGGTTTAAAATTGACCTTGAGCGTGAGAATAAAAAAGTTCTTTATGCTTTGGTTTGTACCAGGTGTCAGCTGAAAAAAGCTCCATGAAGCTCACTACAAAGAAAAATTGTAAATAATGATATTTTCTTTTATGATCAAGGGAAAGTGGAGATTTAACATGAGGGTTAAAAAGAGCATATGGAACTAGTCATCCAGTCACAGCCGCAGGAAATGGAGTTATCCGAAATGAGACGACGTGAGAATTTTCACAACAAAACAGGAAATGATGACTGTGAACAAGCTTTAAGCCTGTGGTGGGGTGTTAAAACAGAGCGTGAGACGTGATTTATGCACATTATGTTTTATATCCAAATATTTGTTTAAATAAAGTTTTAAACAGATTGTGATGTGGCTCAGATTGCATGTAGCTGAAACATATTTCCACAAACAAATAATAATTTGCTGAAAATCATTACATTTAGCTTAAGTTGCTTTTCTTTTCTTTAGGGTTACCATAGAACTGTGTTCACTTCTGCTATTTTTTTTTCAGCCCTTCAGCTTGTTTTTAATGGATAAAAGGCAGTTTAGCTTCGCAGACACAAAAAAAAATCTGGGTAATCTGTATGGGAAAACTTGAAGTTAGAAAACAAGTTCAGGAGCTGGGATCCCTGTAATGTGAAGCGTAAAGGGGTATATGGGGCAGTGGGTATCAGCGAGTGTTGGATATTGTTGGGAAAATATACATTTAGGTTATATTTTTTTAATTAGAAAATCAGTTGGGAATGTTTTACCAGTTTCCTGGCATTTATTAGTTTAACCATCTCCAGGAACAATCCCTCCGACATCTGACTGTTATTAACGGATGCTTAACTTTTGTTTGGGGCTTTTATTAGGAGTCACCCAATTTCTCCACATGTCCTCCATATGGGAGGGGGGGCAGAGAGTCTTTACTTGCAGCAACCCAAAGCGTCAGGGTGTCAAGTCTGTGTTTCTGCAAAACACTTTATGCTGTTTCATTAGATTCACTTTGTGTTCAACCTGCAAGCTATAAAACTGGTGTTACATCATCTGTTGAATGAGAATAGGTTTTGGTTTCCATAAAAAATAAACTCTGCACACATCTGATCTAAATACTCCTATCTCAGCCCTTTTGTTAAAATTTGAAACACATCTAACACTTCAAACCTTGATGCAATGTCATCTCCAAAATATTTGAGTTTTTGATTATGTAACACATGAAACATTTCAGGGCCCAATAGTACATTTTATTAATTCCACTCTGGTACTAAAATGAAGTCTTGCACATTTCATCTTCATTATTGGTTAAACTAAAGTGAACATATCACTTTGCATTGATCTGTTTTGAAGTTAAATAAATGAGAAATTCTTTCCAGTGCTCTTTTACTGTTTCCTTAGTAGATTGCAAGAAAATGCTTTTTTTTTTAAACTGCAAAGAAACTAAAACTGTAAGTAGTATTAGATTTGGCTGTAATTCGTGGTTACCAAGTGGTATTGTATATAAAAAAAAGAGGTTAAAGCTGAACCAACAGCAGAGAAATACAACAAATAAAGAAAAATGGAGATAGAAAGTGCAAATGTAACTTTGTAATGGTGTTTTTATCAGCAATTCAATTATTTAGAATTCTCTCCCAGTACTTTAATTCACAAATAGTTTATTATTAAACATATCTTCTGTTTTAATAATAACATTGTTTCAAATTTAACACATTTTGGAATTAGGTTTAAAGAAAAATAAGCTTTTATACTGGCAACATTATTGGTCAAAAGCAAATATTTAGTCCAAGATCAGGAACACAGGGTGTCTCATGGTTTTTTCATATTTAGACTGTGATGAATTTTACGGTGGAGACTGATTAATTGATTGTTAGCTGCGATGAAATCACACCACCACAGCAGTCTTCAGGTTCAGTCTTTAGGTTTAATTCAATAAAATAATGCGTTCTTCTACAGCTATTGTAGATTAGTTGTTCAGTTTTGAAGCTAATAGGTTGTAGTTTGTGGCAAAAGTCTGGGTTAAATTGCATTATCTTTTTTTACCTGCTGTGCAATCAAGCATATTTTCAGGCAGACAGTCTTTTTCTACAAATATATTTACTTCCATGGCAATGCCTTAAGACTATTAAGTTCTATATCTTGGGTTGTTAGAAATTATATTAGCAGTGTAAATTAAAAATGATTTGCAAGGATGATATATATACCCTTCATTGCATTCTTGTTGAAGTGGAAATGACAGGGAGCCCATGTACTCCAGAAAGAAATCCCAAGTTCTGGATTTCTGCTCTTCTGAGCTATGATCCTACCACAGCAGACCACAAACCGCCCAGATCTGAAGCTAACATGGGGAGGGTGAATGACTCCAGTGTTTCCATTACCTTCCCTTCATACTATGGCGAGAAGGCCGCGTTGCATTTATCTCAATTAATACTTGATTTAACGTTCTGGGAGAGAAACACATGGAGGTTTTAAAAAGAGAATGTTTGCTTAAGAGCAGCTTCTTTTGATGACTGCTGTAAATTTTGGTCCTATCTCTGCTCAACAGCTATGGGAAGAAACGCAGCCAAGCTGTATCTTCTCACATGCTTCATCTTTTATTACTTGAGTAATCACTTGACTCGTCCACATAGAAGTTCATCTTTGTGTAATTTGGTGGAACATCCCAACAAATGTTGGGCAGATTGTCATTAAATCTTGGATCCAACTGTAGAGAACGATCTAGTGATCATTTAAAAGCTTCCCCCTGCGGGCTGACAAATGTTTCCGTACTGTATAATTTAGCGGTGTTCCTTATGGCGAGATGGTTCTCATTCCATGCCTGTGTTGGCTTAACTGAACCTCAAGTGGAAAGTGTCCTCATTTCTCAACAGCAATGATGTTTCAGGGCTTATGGTGTGCCTGAAGCTTTTCCTCGTATAAAGTAGTGACTGAAAATGGTTCTTTCGAGGAAAAAACTGATTGAATGTACGTGGCGAAATGAGGGCTTTCTTATGAAAAGATTAAAAGGTCTGAGTCTTGTTTGAGCTTTTGTCTATGTATGACTTAATTACCATTTATAGCAGTCTGAATTTCCTAAAACTGGAGTGGGAATATGGTTGACAAAAGATCCGTTTCTCTGGTAACAAGTTAGTCTGTGAATGGCCTAAATCATTGGGTAAGATAAAGTATTTCCAAAGCATTCATTCATAATGTTTACAGCTCAACTTTGTAAATGAGCATGTGTTTCAGAACTGACCGAGACAGTCTCAGCCACAGATGAACTGTCTTCTTTTCCTTTTCCGTCCTGTGTTATGATAAAGGGGAGTTTTATTTGTCAGTGTTCTATTCTCGCACAACTCTTACATCATGCAGTATTTTCAGTGCATTTTGTGTTTGTTTTACCAAGCTGACATCTTTTGTGTTTGTGTGTGTGGTGTGTTTCCAGCTCAGGACAATCCAGACAGTCCAAGGCACAAATACAACTTCATCGCTGACGTGGTGGAGAAAATCGCTCCATCTGTGGTTCACATTGAACTTTTCCGCAAGTATGTATGAGCTGCACACCTGTTTGTGTGTGTGTAGGTGGGGTAGTTGCAGACTAAAACACACTAAAATTTAGTGGCCGTGTGTGTGCTTAACCAGACTGCAGCAGCTTATAGAGCTACACACTCTCCTTTTCAGTTTTTCCAACTACAAGAACAAACAAATGATTTTCTTGACCAATTTTTGTCAAAATAAATTAACAAAATGATTGGCTAAATCTGATTTTGGTCAATTCAAGTTTATTTTTAAAATTCTAAGATTTATATTAACCACGTTTAGTGAACCAAAATCAAAGTTGGTGGGTCAACTGGCAGCAATTCCTTGTTTGTGTTTTATTGAACTGAAAATTCGACTGCGTGCACAACAATAAACCAAATTTTGATGTTCAGCATAATGTTTTCTCAGCTTTTCATAAGAATGTAAAGTTTCATACAATGAGAAGAAAGATGCAGCTCTAAGGCCTTTTTTGATTAGTTTTTTCTTTATTTGTTAGCAATACATAATACAGTAGGAAGTAGTTACCTGGTAGCCAGGTACTTGTCTGGCACGTACCAAGTCAGAACCTTGGAAGTACTTGATATGTACCCAGTACATATGTATCAAGCTGTATTATGTATTGCTGCCAAACAAAGACAAAGGAATTACACTATATTGCCAAAAGTATTTGCTCACCCATCCAAATGACTGTGCACCAGTGCACTAAGCAAGGTCCATAAAGACATGGATGGCAGAGTCTGGTGTGGAGAGTCCTGACCTCAACCCGATAGAACACCTTTGAGATAAATTAGAGCAGAGACTGAGAGCCGGTCCTTCTTGTCCAACACCAGTATGTGACCTCACAAATGTGCTTTTGGAAGAATGGTCAAAAATCCCCATAAACACACTCCTAAACTTGTGGACAGCCATCCCAGAAGAGTTGAAGCTGTTGTAGCTGCAAAGGCTGGACCAACGTCATATCGTCGCCTTCTTAAAATAATTGCCTAAGTCATTTTTGGCAATTTTTCAGGAGACACAAAAAACTGAACAAT
>JARVJO010000001.1:29294010-29316059 GCA_031762555.1 Cynodonichthys magdalenae
AGAGCAATGGGCCCACTTATGAGGCCCCCGCTCACATGGATTATCTATCCATCCCCACTAACCATAACCATAACCATCCTACTTGGTCATACACTTGGCCTACTTTCTGTTTTTTTCCAGAACAGTTTTTTTTGCTGGACAAACTGCAGCTTTGCCCAAATTTTTTTTCAGTTTAGCAGCCAATGGTGTCTCTCTGAGATATGCATGTAGGCAGAGTTTTGCAACAACTCTGCTCTAAGTAACATACATACATTGTACAAAATGTTTCTGCGATTGCTGTGCATCTGATCATTAAAGCAGTCCTAGCACACATAGAAATGTGCTTCTCTTAAAAAAGTTAAATAGAGGTCTCATAATCACATTCTTTTAGAGGTAATGTTTTTTTTTTCTTCTTTATGTATAGGTATGCTCATTGTGTTTCTTTCAACAGCAATCATATTGCCTGAAAGATGAAAGATGCCTGAAAGATGAAAAGGCAATAAGGTTTTTTGTCCATGTCTATGTGTGCATGTTTGTGTCTCGCTAACCATTTTATTTCATAAACCCCTGGACAAATTTTAAGTTGCAGAAGATAATCCTTAGATCCTTGGAGTCAACCCAATTCAAGATGGCAGCCACAGCCAACTGACCTTATGAAACACAAAAATGGCTATAACTCAGCCAATTTTAGAGAGAATTAGCTAAAATTTAGTGAAGTCGTAACTGAAAATCATCTCCAACACATCCGACACAATGTGCAATATTATTGCTTAACATTGGCATTAACTGCCTTACAAACACAAAAATGGCAAAGTCATTTTTACAGATGTTATTCCTAACTACAGTCAACATAAAACAATGTAGTGATGTACAACAGGTTTTGGGTGACCCTGCTGATTATGAAGGGTTTGTTTTGTCTCATGAACCCAAAAACTTGCTTTAGTGAAACTTCTTAGGGTCATGAACCTGTGTAACGGCACACTGGGTCAGTCTTGAGGTGATCAGTTTTTATAAAAATCTCTCCCCACACACACACTTTTTCTCAAGTTCTTCACTTCAGACACCATTTACTTCTATTGCTACTCGCAGTAATGGGAGGAGATGCAGTTCAGAGTTTTGTGGTGTCTGGCCAGAAACGAGACACCGTTGAATTCTCTTGAGCTTTGATGCACAGCTACAGTCCCACAAGAAAGTCAGACATATGTTTGTTCTTATGAAGACCAGAAAATCCTTCTCAACCAACATATGGAACCCATAGTGGTTTCTGCAAGGATATGGTTTTATCCAGTAGAATCTGGAAACCAATAACGTAAGAAACTGCTCTGCAGAGTAAAGATCCACTTTTACTGCTGACCTCAGCTTTTAATTCACCTACATATAAGCATTTTTGTGTAATTGGACCAAACATGCACAAACAGGCAGACATAAGTGAGTCTCCTTAAAGGTAAGCACACACTTTCCTCTTTGTCCTCTCTTTCCCAACCCCAGTTCTGATCTTCTGGTGCTGTCACTTGATGCAGGAGCGTGCTGGATCCTGCCTCATTTTCATCTGCATTAGCACAACCTTCAGGGCACAAGTTCAAACGTCAGCTGTAAAAATCTTCTACCTTAAAGTCATGTTTTTTGGGTGTTTTTTTTTAGATAGAACCTATAAAAGCTCATTCCTTACATCAAAGTCATTTTAAGAAATAGGAGCTTTTAAGTAACTGGAGCTAAACTTTGTGTACAACCTGAAATGAATATGAATGTGTGTATTTTGAAGTGGTCTGGCTGTAAGTTGAAGGTGCCAGGTGCGCAGGTTTTAATTTACACACATTGATTTGTGAGTTCATGCCCAGACGACTGGTTCTTCCTCCTCCTCTTCTTTGTGTGTTCTTGTGAGCTCCAGAAAAACTATTAAATCACAATCGATTTAAGCTTGAGCAGAGTAAATGTTTGCAACTGGTCAGGTCATAAAACAGTTGTTAGTATAATGGATTTTAAATGAGGTGAGATCAAAACTTTTAACATTAATAAAATCTTGCCAGATGTATTTGGTTCACCCTAACAGTTAATAATAAAGTTTTAAAGCAAGCACTTTGCCCAATATGTTGGGCTCAGAGTATGTGTCGGAGATGATGCTCAGCTACTACCCCACCAAACTTTAGCTCAGTATCTCAAACTCAACTCAATCTAAAGCTCAAACTTTAGCTCAATATTATAGACATTTATGTGTTCATTTCAGTGGCTTTGTTGTTGCGGCCATCTTGAATGTGGTTATGTCAAAAATTCATAAAGAACTGTTCATTGGTTAGGAGATATTTTGCTAAAACAACAAGCTAACTCATATGGATATGCACACATGCAGGTATATGGTAAAAAAAACATTATCACCCTTTCACCTTCAGCGTAAGGTGACAATAAGTTGGTTAAAACCATACCATTGCCAAAGAAAACAAAGTTTTTTTTGGGAATGTTTTTCAAAGGGACACTTTTTAGGGTCTTAAAATACTTGTAGACCATCAGCCTATTTCTTCCAAACTCATGTGCCAGTTGCTCATTTTCTTCACATTCCTAACCTCGTCACCCTGTGGTTTGTGGCCTTTATTGCTGTCTTTACCTAACCTCCTTTTTTAAAGTGCAGCTATAGTGAAGTACCATCAACCTTCGTCTGAAATCGCACCGTGAGTCACTTGGGTGGTCAGGAGGTGCAGACTCACATGGCGAGCTGAATTTCCACAAGTTGTTCCAGATTGCTGACTTGCAAAAATCAAGCAATATGTAAACAAAGGTATTTTTTTTAACTTAGAGAAGTCTGCAGGTTTTGTGTTTGTTCTGCATTTTCACATAGGTTTGATTTGTCCTCTATGTGCACTCTATGTACATCTTTCTTTTCAGAATGCAGTGTGACTTTGTGTGGGTGATTCTGTTCTGTATTACACGCAGCATTTATTTAACACTTCACATCCTTTTAGGACTAACCAAAGTAAAAGAAGCAGTCACCATGTATCAACCAGCATGATTGGCTGTTATTATAATCATCGTTTCATTCACCTAACGTCCTCTTTCTCTCAGCTGTTTTTCTTGCCTCCTTTCGCCATCTGGTTAAGCTCTCAGAAGGAGGGAAGTGGGGGGGGGGTGATTTTTCAGACTGTGGCACTTGTGTCAGGTGTCTTAAATGCATGCTTCCTGGTTTATAAAACTCCAATGGCGACAAAGTTGGGACATTGTGTAAAATAGACTGCAGTTATTTGTAAGTCTTTCAAACCTTTCTTTTAATTATGGTAAAACATAGAAAACATTAATTGACAGTCTGATGATCAAACCTCAGATTCAGGAGGAACAATGCAGGTCCTGTCCTGGCTGTGGAACACTAGACCATCTCTTTTCCCTCACCAGGGCCTTTAAGGGGTCATGGGAGTTTGCCCATAGTCTACATGTGTTTTGTGAACTTGGAGAAGGTGTTCGACCGTGTTCCTCGAGGTACACTGAGTATGGTTTCATGGGTTCGCTGTTTAGCCCCTGTACAAGCGGTGCGAGAGTCTGTTTTGCATTGTCGTCGGAAAGTCGGACCCCCAGGGTGGGAGTTCGATTCCACCAAGGCTGCCTGTTATCACTGATTCTGCTCATAGCTTTTATGGACAGAATGTCTCGGTGCAGTCAGGGGGCGGAGGGAGTCCAGTTCAGTGCCTTCTGCCGTATTGCAGACTACACACAGGTCTCTGTTTTGGTCGGTCTATATTTCTACCCTCACCTATGGCCACAAACTTTGGGACCAAAAGAACAAGATTGCAGATATAGGTGGTCGAAAAAAGTTTTAGATGGACCCTCCCTTAGAGATATGATGAGAAGTTCAGTTATTAGGGAGAGGACACATCGAGAGGAGCCAGTTGAGGTGGTTCGGGTATCTGGTAAGGATGCCTCCTTGACGCCTCCCTAGAGAGATGCTTCAGGCATCTCCAACTGGAACGAGACCCAGAGAAAGACCCAAAACACGCTGGAGAGACTGTTTCTCGACTGGGTCGGAAACACCTTGGTATCCTCCCAAAAGAGGTGGCTGGGGAAAGAGAGGTCTGGGCCTCCCTGCTCAAGCTGCTGCCCCCACGACCTGACTCGATAAGCAGAAGATAATAGATGGATGGATTATTGCACTAACTGTTGTCAACCTGGGTCAAAACATTCTCAGAGAACTGCTGTATCTGGTGAAATCTCCCAATGTTGCATGAGATTGGGTCAATTACAAGGTTTGACCGAAACAGCCATAATCCCATCCTTTCTCAGCATAAAACAATTTTAGTTTAAAACACTGGCATGAAAGGTGGTGGGCGATATGCATTCCTTCAAGAAAAGCTAGGTCTTCAATTATAGCTCAGTTTTTTAAGGGCAGTCAGGAGGAACAATGGAAGGGTTCTGTTTTTCTTGGTGTTTTGTACAGACTTATCATAATTTGGCACAGCACTAAGTCTTAATTTGGGTTAGAGAATTAAACTGTCACGAAAATGGTATCCGTTTGTGGCTGTTTGTAAAAAAAAAATCAAAAAAACTCTCACCATCTTGATTTCATTGCTTTGTAACCGACCTAACCAGATCTTAAAAAAGTCATTATTTTCTGTAAATCAGTCAGTTTTGCAGCATCTGTAGAGGGTGGGATTACACTTTGCCATGAGCACACATGGGGTCAGCAGAACTGTGATTTAGGTCCAACAAATAAGCTTTAGGATCTTGATTATTTACGTATCGAGTTGTTTGGCATGAACGTCACTTCTCCCTGTGGTGCTGAGAGGGATTGTTTCGTGTGGGAACACAGGCCTGCAGCAGTGGGTGGCTGCTGTTTAGAGAATTGTGGTTCAGCTGTAATTATTCAAAGTGTCCACTTGTAAAACACAAGATCATGGGAAGTCTGAGGCTCATTGGAGGGACTGAATTTGAAGTAAAACTTAGAACCATCTTTTAGAACCGGTCTTTTTTTATTGTGTTTTATTTGTTTGGTTTAACAATGCATCAGTGACTAAAAAAACATTTAAAATAATTACTGCTCAACATTTAATATGGTTTTGGCTTGTTATTATTATTTTTAAAGTTTGACTGTGGTTCATTTGCCTTCACTAGTTTTTCAGAGTAAATATTCTTTCAACACACACAAAGTGTGGAAAAACTACAGTAGTGCTTTGACCTCTAATAAACATTGAGTTTTGAGTTGATTTGGATCATGCTAAAGAAACTTTTTCTATAGTTCCTTGTCCTTATTGTCCAAATTAAAAGTGCTCTGACACCAACCCCCAGAGGACAAATATTCTTCTGACTTTTTTTTTTATTCCACTGATGCCAAAAATGTATCACTTGAGATTTTTGCTGGCTTCAGTATAAACAATGAAGAAGTGGTCAATGTGTAATTTCTGAGTCATTGACTTATTTAAACCAAAAGACATACCCCCGATGACAATACAAACAAACACAGCATAAATTTACCACCAAATCAGTGGCAGATGATAATGAGGTTATTTTTCATGATCATTCACTACACCTTATTGCCAAGAAACATTGTTTTAACAAAGAAACAATGTTGTCTTTCTGTTTTTCCTTCTCGCAGAACAAACTTCCAGTGTTGTTGCTGGGTCATTCCTCAGACCTGAGACCAGGGGAGTTTGTGGTTGCTATCGGCAGCCCGTTTTCCCTCCAAAACACCGTAACTACAGGAATCGTCAGCACCACTCAGAGAGGCGGCAGAGAGCTTGGCCTTCGCAACTCTGACATGGACTACATTCAGACTGATGCCATTATTAATGTAAATTTAAAATGGTGCATTGTCATTGTTCATTTTGTCTTTTTAACAAATATTATAAGTGAGGTGTCATTTTGGTTCACAGTACGGCAACTCTGGAGGGCCTCTAGTTAATCTGGTAAGCTTTTTTATTTTCAGTGGGAAAAGGACGTTTTATCCTTCCTTGATATAGAACTGAAGTTTGATTTTTTTTTTTCATTTTTCAAAGGATGGCGAAGTGATTGGGATTAATACGTTGAAAGTGACAGCAGGAATTTCATTTGCCATCCCCTCAGACAAAATTCGACAGTTTTTAGCCGAGTCATACGACAGACAGTCTAGAGGTATGAGGTCTTCATGACAGCTTTTCACATTTTTGTTGCCTCTCCAATCACCATGATGGATGAAAAGATTTGACCTAAGATTCAACAGAGGAGATCAAATTTACTGCAACTTTAGACAGTTTTAATATAATTTTGGGTTTCAGGTGTGACATGTCATGCTTGTAGAGTTAGATACTGTGACTGCATCATTTAGTAAGTTGATCCTAGATGGTTAAATAGAAGGCATCTGGACTTTAGTTATTTGAAAACTTCACCTTTCGTCCAAAAGGCATCCTTTGTTAGGATTCAGTGAAACTCAGGAAGCCTTTTTGATGAGAGGTTGAACACCTTTACAAAGTAAGCGTTGTCTAGTTGCCGTCATGTCTTGGATGATTAAGAATGAACGCAAATGCAAATTTAAAAAAGTGTTTCTTTGAACCCAAACAGTCTTTAGTCGTCTTTGCAGATTCTAACTACAAAGCATCAAAACTTTACAGTCAATTTCACACTGGATGACAAACAGGATGATCTCCTTGACCTATTAGAATGTGTCTGAATGTAAAAGTTTCTTCAATGTGAAAGCAGTCACATTTTAATTATGAAACCAGTTTGTGCAGATGTGTACGTGACTGTACGTGTGTTCAGATGAAAACATTGTTTTGTGTTATGTAAGATATGTAATGACTCTGGTGGCTTGATATTTGCCACTAACCTTCTGTGTTGCTCGTTTTAAGGGAGAACAGACACAAAGAAGAAGTATATTGGTGTGAGAATGATGACTCTCACTCCGGTGTAAGTTGCTTCATACCAGCTGTGCATGAATATGTATAAATAAAAAAGACATTTGTTATGCTTGAACACCAGAAAATGTTGTCATTTATGTGATTTATTTTGTGGAACTTTAAATGATTGATGAGTTTTGTTTTCCCTCTTTTCACATTTCAGGTTAGCAAAAGAGCTGAAGACTCGACATCGTGACTTCCCAGACATCACCTCAGGAGCGTATGTTATGGAGGTTATAGCAAAGACACCAGCTGCAGTGTAAGAAAGCCATTGTGCTCATTTGAATCTCTCTAGTCTTACATTTTTGAGTTTTTGGTAAAAGAGAACCAATGACTTAAATCAACCAATAATTATGTCCCTTTCCTTGCATCCCCTTTCTGCCACTTGCCATATAAATAGATACAGATATTTAATTTCCTCACTTAATTTTATTACTCTAGTTTAACTTTCAAGTATGCACTCACTCATGTAGCCTCCCACCCACTCAACTGACCTACTAGGATGTAAATGGATGGCCAACTCCAGCATGCCTGAAAGGCTGTTCTAAAATATCCCATTCCTCCCACAATGGCATCAGCCACCATCACAGCTCCAGAGAAGTGGAGCCCGGGAGACGCTGAGGTCAGCCGTTTCCTTCAAACCTCATGCAGGGAGGTGACTAGCTGCGCTGCGGTTTCCTGCGCCTGCTCACTTTGTCTCTTTCCAACAAGGCCTCATCAGAGATTACTCACCACTTAACTCGTGAAGCTTTCTGCGTAACATTTCTGTAGTTCCTTTTAATATTCCGTGTTCTTTTCTTGGCTCCATCTTTTGGGGGGGGGCTTTTGATCATGATTCGTGTTGTGTTGGTTTACGGCTTTTTGGAAATCTTTACCATGAATGCAGTGAGGCAGACATTTGCTGTGCTGAGGGTGTCCGAGCAGCTGTGATTAATGAGAGCGTTTCATGATTGCTGTTGTATTATTGGACGTTGTAGAAGTGAATTTGTGGTGTTTACATGTGGTTGTAATTAAAGAGCTATGTTTAAAGTCGGTTTTATTATTGCCGCTGATCTGTTTTTTATCATGGCAATACATTTGGCCAACGTGTTACTTTTATTTATTTAAATGAGGATCAGAAACTATAAAATCTGAGGCTGTGCTCGGAAAAGTGATCAATAGAATGAGATTTAAGCTTTTTACAAGCTGTAACACATCAATTTATTTAAGTTTAAGATATTTCCTTAAAAAAACTCTTTTTTTAAAAAAATAATATACCTACACAAAATATTTGAAAAAGGAATGTTAAATAAATGTGAAACACAGTTTTTTTATACAAATAAAATGCTAGTTTACTTAAAGATATTGCTATCAGCTGAAAAATTTAGGGAGGAGGTTACTGCTTTGTTGAATCAAACAGTTGGGATAGTTCAGACATTTGGTTCGGATCCTTCCCAGGGGAGTCATTGCAGACACGTCCCTCCAGTATGGCCTCAAGGCAGCCCCGGGACTTAGGAGATAGATATCTCAGTTGTGCTGGGAATCCCTTGGTGCTTCAGTAAAAACTGTAGGATGTGGCTATGGTGAGGGAAGTCTGGGGCTCAAAAAATAAAACAAAACAATGAGATTAAAAGTTAAATGATACATTGACGTGGCTAAAACTGTGCCAAAAACATCACTAAACTAAAATAATCAGGCCTATTAATCAAAAAGTATCTGCTGTTCCAAGCAACTTGCAGTGTCCTTAATAATTCATCTCTTCTGCTTTTCTTCAGTGCTGGACTTAAAGAGCATGATGTCATCATTTCCATCAATGGCCAGCGGATTTTGACAGCGACTGACGTCAGCGCTGCCATTAAAAAAGATGACACTTTGAAAGTTGTTGTTCGCCGTGGCAACGAGGATGCCATCCTCACGGTTGTTCCGATGGAGATTGATCCATGACTTGTTTTAAATTGCACCGCAGGAGTTAGGTTAAACTCATCACCAGTGGACCTTATGTGGGAGGCGGAGCTTCGACTGACACGCCTTCCCTTCTGTGGCTGAAAGCCCAGAGAAGCCACACATCCAAGAAAATTCTGGCTTTGTCTTGAAAGAAATGACTACAGGTGCTCTGAAAGCATTGCTGTGCTTTGTTTTCACTTTTAGTCCTTAATGCTTTTATCAATGCTACTACTGTTTGGTCACAAACATTAAAAAAATTATATATATAATATTGATTTTTTTTTTATTATTATTATTCCCCTGCTTTGTTCTTGTCCATAAAGGATAAAAACAAAGCAGGGACTTGGGCTCACTCAGGCCTTCAGCTTTTTAAGCAATTTAGATACTCTGAGAAAATCTGATTTTTATTGTATTTGTTGTTTCCTAAACTCCCTTTTTTAAGTACTGTAGAATTATTTTTTGTAATTACGTGGTATGTACTGGGACAAAAAAATAAAAGGTTTACTTACATTTTTCACATTAAATATGCTACCGATGTCCTAATATTTTCATCTCATTTCTCTGTTTTTTTTCCTTCTGTGGAAGCTCACTTTTTGCCAAAATGAAAAAAAAAAAACTAAAACATATTAAAGAAGTACCTACTAAAAATTTGAAATTATTAAATGGCTGCATTCCTTTACATTTACTCATTTTGATTTAGTGGAACTAGTTGACATAACTTGGTTAAGTGAAATCAACACTTCATTTTTTAGAGTGCATAAACAACTCTTTTCATTTGAGTTCCAGTCATATTAACATGTAAATAGGTGTTAAATTTGAAAGTAACTAAGAATAAGTATAATTTTTGTTTTAAATATAACTAAAAGTAAAAGTTATGATTAAAAACAATACTTAGTAAAATTACAAATCTTCAAAAAAAATTTGTTAAGTACTGTAACAAAGTAAACTTACTTACATCTCTTATTTCACATTTAGTCAATTGTATGTACAATGTTTGAGAGGACATGTTAAAACTGTTTCTATGCACAAAATACCACATAGGGCTCAGTTATTGTTTGTTAGTGGTGCTTAGCCATAGCAATGAGATGAGGAACATGATGTTTCCTGTTTTGTTGAAGTTAAACATGAAGCCACAAAGTTAATTACAACTGGTCATTTGAGGGCCACCATAACACTTATGTGGCCCTTGGTGAAAATGTGTTTGACAGTTTTTTTCCATAGTGGCAGGAATAGACTTCCATACATCTGTAACTCAGTTGATATGTCAATATTTTCTTTGTGCATGTGTGCAGAGTTCATGTATCTTTGGCTCGTGCTAATGCACACACAGAAAAGGGACTCAAAGCCAACTGAAGTCTGGATTGAATTTGTTTTTATTGCCTTCATATGGGCTTGATAGCGTGGTCTGGTGTGATTCTTGGGCCAGGGGCTGAGCAGGCTGACCTCAGAGACAAAGAGTGTGAGCCAAGCGAAGATCTGACCCACAATGCAGTGGTTGCAGATGTGGGGTTTGTATAAACACGCTCAATGTTTGTGAGAGAGATTTGTTTACCACATAAATGTTGGAATAATGATAAAGTAGATCTTATGAGATTTACAGACACCAACGAAAAACTAAAAAAAAACAGCTCCTTGATTTTTTTTGAGTAAATGTTAAAATCTGTTAAACCACACAGAAGATTTTTTATTTTTTTTTATTTTAACCAAACATGGCTCAGATTTACTGTATTTTGTGCTGTTTGACTATAAATCTAACCTCGGCTTTATACTTGGCTGTAAAATTAGGAATATTTTTTGGTGGGGTATTCAGTGGTTGGCTTCCCAGCATTTACATTTGACTTGCAGACCAGTCTATTGCTGGTTGTCCCTACTTTCATTTTTCAATTTCCACACACCACGCCAAAACTTTATTGCAGAGAGGAGTTTGCCATTGACTGCCAGATGCCAAGTTGCACGTCAAATGGAATTTACAGGATTTGATAACAATTTGACTTATTCTAGTTCATTTTTATTATACAATGTGGAACTGGTTGATAGATTTAAATACTTTGGAAACAAAAGTAGCAGAAAAAAGAAGTTGTAAAAGTACAGATGGATGTAAGAATCACTGCCACCTCCTGGTTTTCTGTTAGAGTTGCATCCTGTAATTTTTGAAGCTTTGTCTCAATGAGTTTGAACGGAATTTTAACTTAAAGGTTCTGTTTTAGTTCCTTAGGCAATGGGGAGGATTCCTGGGTTATTTAATCAAAGATTGTAAAGCGATCAGAGATGACAGTATGCACACAGACCACTGGACTCAGTTGTAAAATATGCCTGTTCATGCAGTCAGGACAGCCAGACTGCCACAACCTTACTTCTAAACAGTCAGTCACGCAGGGCATGGCTGCATTACATCACCACCTCTGGGCCTTGATGTGGACTGACAGTTTCTCTCTGAGTCTAACTACATCCAAATGTCAAAACTTTGTATGTTTAACACAGTCTGAGTGCAATGTTATGCATGTCCAAATGTTGCACAGGGATGACTGACATTGAAGCGATGAAGACATTTTTGGTTACATGTCAAATCATGATGCTTCTGAAAGACAGGACAGCGCAAAGGAAACCCCATAACATAACTAACCCTGCTGTATGGAAAAGGAAAAACTTACAAACACCTAAAAAGCATTTTAAATGGGGCTTATAGAAACTAGTATTACGTTGTTTCTGAACAGAAGCCATGAATTTTCAGAGGACCTCTGCGATTTGAAGGAGCTGTTGTGACGTCTGTCTGAACTGATTAGGCATTTTGGTGTTGTTACATTTGTGACCATTTTTCCTTGCAAACCCAGAATTTATTTATTTTACATCATTTACACCCCAATGACACTGCTAAATTATATTTTTGGTGGGTAGAAGTACACTAAAGGCATTTGAACAGTTAATTCAATGAGTATTCAACATTTTAAGATTCTGTTTTATCAAGATAAGCTGATTTATACATTTCACTGTCACTCTGGTTTTCTCCCAAAATCCAAAAGGCCTGTTTGTTAGATGAGCTTGCAACTCTAGAATGACCTCAGCAGTGAGTGGCTGCATGCATTGCTATGTGGCTCTGTTTAGGCCTCTTGATTACCTACTATTCTTCAGCGATAAAGCAGATTCAGTATATGCTACTGCCACTACAGCAGCCTCTTCTGGTGGGTACAGTAGACGGTGAATTGCAATTCTGCAATTTAGTTTTGGAGCCATGGCATACTGTTTTGTTTAAAATTGTTTAGGTAACAACCAGTGTGATTATATAATTCAATTTAGTGTGTAGTTAGGCTCACGGTTTGTTGATATTCTCAAAAGATTGCCATATAGTAAACTGTACTGTCACACACACTGACCGTTTAATGTAATGATTTTGCACGTCCTCAAGTTAAATAAGCGATCCTGCAGCGCCCCCTGTCGCTTGTTTTGATTTTATTTTGAACCAATCAGAGACGCTTATGTTGACATAAGCTCAAAGCGTTCTTGTCTTTGATTGGTCACCTCTGTTGTAACAGCGTAGTGCGTGATGAGGGTCTTTCCAAGCATCGAGGAGGGAGGGGATATTTTAATGGCCGTCAGTTGCACCTAAAAAATGCCCAAACTCCGGATTATCTTCTATATTTAGACAGGTGTAGCGTCTGGTACGTTTGGGACGCCTTTATTTTGCAACAAGTATTGCTTTTGAGACATATTTAGGGCAGAAATATGTTTCTAGTGCCTTTTCTTCTGCTCTGAACGGACTTTACCCGCTTGATCTGTGCGTGAGTGGCTGATCAGGCCTAGCCGGCTGGAAACAAGCGGACGATTAGCTGGAGTTGAAAGGTAATAGTCTGCTCTGCTCGTTTCCCTCATCTTTAATATAACTTTATATATTAATATATGCATTACAATTTCTACGTGTACGTACTTAATACTGTTTGAAACCAATCATTCCATCATAAATCTTGCGAGGTTAAAAATGTAAACAAGAGACTTACGTTAGCCTAGTTAGCAGTGTTGAAGCTAATGGCTAACTTCACAGTAGTTAACTTTAGATGTAGGCCAAGCTGGAGTTTGCAGACGTAAATAAGTTCTGTTCATTGTCAGCGGCAGGGAATGCAATCACCTCTCAGGTTTTTGAAAATTGGCCAAACTCCTTCTGTTCCTTTGCCGTGTCGACCAGACACGAAGACTGTCTTTGAAAGCTAAAGCTAGCTATGCTAACTTGGTGTGCTATCAGCCATCAGACTGTTGACTCAACTTTGTCAAACTGACTGACTTTGCAAAAATCAAATATTAGTTAGCATTTTCTAAAATGTGTCTAGTGTTGCAGTAACATTTACATTTATATAGATGTTGCAGTTGATAATACGATTATTAATTTGTATAACCTTCCCACTTAATAACCCTATTTAAACGTGACAGTTTTGCTTGATCTTATATGAATATGTGCAGGTGAGTATTGGTGTTTTTTTATGACATGATTAATCATTATTTCTATCTGAAGATGTGGACAAGTACTTTTCATTTTAAAACTCGTGTGTTCTAGCTACATTAGTTACAGCTAGAAGTTCAATGCCAAGTGCTAAATGGTTAAATTAATATACAAATAAAATGTATAAACACCCACTTTCCAGTGTTAAAATATAAAAAATAATATTTGAACATTACAAATGTTGATTTTTCAGTTTTTGATTAGAAAGGGTACAGAATTCTACACAATCTCTAGTAAAATGTTGACTAGTTCAGTAAATGACAGCTTTGTTTTACACAAGCAGTTTCACAATTTGTTCACAACTGTTATTTGTCTCTTAGTTGTGTAAGTGCCTAATGATATGATTTTAGTTTTTACTCAACACTTGTATGAAATGCTAAAGGTTGTTTGCTTCTGTTCACAGAGAATATGTAACATACAGCAATCAACATGACATCCAGATTTGGTAAAACATACAACCGCAAGGGTGGTGAGGCTAATTCAAAGTTTGAAGAAGTCTTCTCCAATAAAAAACCCACTTTGACTACGAAATGGGGAGAAACCACCTACAAAGCTCAGCTAGGTTCTAAAAGGCCTCTTTTAAAACCTGGTGAACCTGATGTATCCAAAAGGCCCAGACTGGAGGACAGTGACAGTGAAGAAGATCCATTTGGTTTTGACAGTGATGAAGAATCCAAGACAATAGCCTCACACAGTGTGTCTGAAACAAATATTGCAGAAAAGGATGCAACAAAAACTGCTGAAATGCAAACTAGAGTGACTACTACTGTTGTTTCTTCTTCTCAAAGCTCTACAAGTGTAACACCTACATTTACAAGTAAGTAAACAAGAGAAAACAGACATAGGGCCTTTGTAATGGCATTTTTTGTGACAGCATTTTCTGTTAATAGCTTCTTTGTTTATTTATTGCTCAGATGTGTAACTTTCAGTCATTTTTTATCTAATCATACATCATTTCTCTCTCCTTTTCATAGGTAAGCAGGCCTCAGAAGAGAGGAATGTGAAAAACAACCAGCCGTGGTATAAAAGTGCGATAGATGGAAATCAAAAACCTGCAAGCCCGACTTCTTCAAACACAGTTTTTTCTGAAAGCCAAAACTTCTTAGTGTCCCAGACACATGTTCTCTCCTCTACTTATCTAGACCCCACCCAAAAACTACCAAGTGATGCACCCAGAGGAAGCAAAGACCTCCAAACCTCTCTTTCTCATGATGAATTTCTGTCAGAGGAGGTAAAGAGTGTAGAGCAGGAGCATTCCACAGAGCCTCCACCAGAACCCGTAGACAACATTCCTCCCTCCCCATTTACCCTCAGAACCTCCAACTGCAAGAAATACCTGCGGCCCACCCGACCTGATAAAATGCATTCTGAGCCTGTTGAAAGCAACAGCGACAAACCCACTGATACAGCGAGTGCCCAAGATAAACCCAATAGTGCCCTTTCTGCTGGTGCAAGTAGTACTGCTGCCAGTGCTAAACCAGCAGCTAAGCCAGCAGGCAGAGGTGGTGGGAGAGTGCGGGACTACACGGTGTTGCACCCATCCTGTGTGTCAGTCTGCAATGTCACCATTCAGGATTCTGTTGAGCGAAGCATTGATGAACTGGTGCCCCCTGCTACCCCTGCTGACCTCGGAGAGGCGGGTCAGATGAAGAAGAAGTCTGATGTACAGCCAACTAAACCTACGAGGTGAGATTTTTTTATTTTTATATGTGCCTTTAAAAGCAAATTAAGAAAGGAATTGCAAAAAGTTGCAAAAATAAAACAATTGTTTTGCAGGGCTGTCTGTAAATTGCTCTTTTTGTTTGAAGTGGGGTTTTGTGTGTTGACTTATGAAAAGTCAGTATCTTGCATTACATGTCAACATTAATGATGCTGCACATAATTGCATGCTTTAGTTGTGTAAGATGTGCAGAACAATTATTTATGGAACATAATACCTCTGTTTACTTTGGTTTTAATTAGTTTTTGATATCATATTGTGCTGGATTTCATTTAGTTGTCAAACCTCATAAAACTCTTTATTCACAGAGTTGGTATTCTAAAGTAGATGCAGTTTTAGTTATGTTGTCTGTTCCATCTTTTTTTCATAGTTTGAGTAAAACACCTCAATAATACAGAGAGGAAGTAACTAATCTGTTTTCCTTCTGTTTTTAAGGTTTAGACCCACCCAGACGAAAACAAAAAAGACTAAAGCTGAGACCAAACTGGAGTTTTTTGGCTTTGAGGACAAAGAAGGCGAGGAGAATGAGGAGGGTTCAGAGGGCGTGGCGGCAGGCAAAAGCAGCTACAAGATCAAGTATTTTGGCTTTGATGACCTGAGCGAGAGTGACAGCGACGATGAGAGCTCTCAGGTCAAAGAAAAAAAGGCCAAAAAGGCAGCAGCAGCTTTAGCTTCTCTGAGTTCCAGTGTGGACAGTCCCCATACCAGCGACTCTCAGGACAGTCAAGCCAGCAGTAATACAGGTAAACAAATATGTTACCAAGAATAGATCTGTGATGCCAACTGGGTAGTTTTTCTACCTAATCTTTGGAAACATGCCTAACTTTTCCTGCAGATGCTTTTGACTTCTTAGATGACTCCAGCCCCGGTGGTATCGATGGGCAAAAGGGGCGTCCAGGAAAGTCAGGTGACAAATCTAAGGACGCAGCCAGTGGATTCAAAAAGATTTTTAGTGGACCTAAAAAGGTAATTTTTAGTGTATTTTTTCTTCTTTTTTATTTTGTGCTCATGTTTTTGTCTTTTATGTACAAGTTTGATTTTATTAATGATCTATTTATTATTAACAGTATATTGAATACTAAAACTGAGCAGACATAAACTAAAGCTTTGTAATTAGACTTGATTATTAGATTTGATGAGTGGAGCGCTTTAGAGAACTACAGAGAAAACAGGAAGTTCATAAGCTAAATGAAAAACACTTATGGCAGTTGTTTTATGTAATAACATTCTGTGAGTCAGCAGTAATGTAGGTTGAAACTACATTTGTGGACTCAGTGGCTGAGTTTTGTTTTCCAGGGAATATCTCATAGTTGTGGTTTCACATGAAGTGACTAAATGTGTGCTTAGAAGCATGCACAAATGTGGGCATCATGCATAGAGATTTGAATGTTACCTCCTGGTCAGGCCTGTATTTATCTGATAACTAAGTTCCAATTTGGGATGTTTTTCTTCCACATTTTCTTTTTTTAAATGTAATCATGTTTTGCAGTGGCTTTGGTTTATTTGTGATCTGTCCTAATTCTGCCTGTGTACTCCTAATATATTTAGAAGTTTCTCCTTTGCCTGTGTAATATGTACTTGAGTCTCACAATGCCATTTACAGGAAATGTTTTGTGCCACATGGAGTGTATTAAGCATCGTGTTGAGGCTACTTGTCCTAGTTTATCAACAACATGAGCTCAGTGGCACTAACTGAATTAATAATGAATTTACAAGTTAAGACAGATTTTATTTTCGTGGATATAAAATGGAACATTTTATTTGTAGGCATTTATATATTTGAATTTGGTGTTTTTCTGTGATAAGAAATGGTAGAATGATTGAATAAATGAAACCAGTTACATCATATTACACTTAGAGTTTTCTCTCTGTCAAAAACAAGAAGTTTCACTGTTTTTCTTGTGCTCTAGTCCCCATCTAAAGCCGTGTACAATGCTCGCCACTGGAACCAACCAGAGCCTGAGGAGATACCTGTGCCTCCACTTTCTCGATCTCATACTGCTCCGGTGAGATATTGTGCTTGGCTTTATTGCATCTTTCTCTACAGTAAACAAAGTGAAGTCTGTCAGTGTGACTTTTAAATCATTTAACTTAAACATTTGCTTTCTTATTGTGCACACGTAGGGCAAATGCTTATTTTAGTGTTTCCTTTTTGTTCACAAGCCATTGGTTTTTAGTTAGTTTTTTTGTCCTGTATTGTTTCTGGAATTATTTCACCAGACAAGTGAAACTGTTTTTTGTTTATTTTGTGCTGAATTTACTCTGTGGAACTAAGTTTTTGTTCAGAGATGGTGAATTCTGACAACAAGAATTTAAAAGTTGTTGTCAACTTTACCCTATTTCATTTGACATCTGTTGGTAGCAGTTAATACAGATGTTGGTGCTTAACAAGCTCTTCATCTGTGATAAATTCTTCAGAAATTGTATTACACAGATTTTGTTGTTTTGGTGTGAGCCTCACTTTCCTGCTTATATTTGTCCCTAGGCCGCGTTATCGAGCAGCACCAAGGACAGCAACTCTCATAAAGATGATGGCTTGTTCAAAGCCCCTCCACCACCACCAAAAGTCATCAAGATAGAGACCATGCCCACGCGACTCAACCAGGATATTGTGACGGCGGTAAAATGCAGGAAAGAGGACAAAGAGGTGAGTTCAGGTCACAGTGAGATGTTTTTTTTCTTTTGCTTAGTAACAGCAGGTGAAGAGAAACTTTTCTACTTGGGGTACTTTTTATATATTTGTTTGCATGCTGTTATGAATTAATCTTTTAGTCATGCTGCTTTTACCCCTTTGATGTAAGTTATACAATAAAGGGATGGCTTTCATTTCATGGATGTCAAGCTCGTTATTGTTTATTTGAACCCCATTGTGAGTTGAAAGTAGCAATAAAGGCGGTTGCTGATAATTTAAACACCCCTACAGCTTGTTTCCTTTACAGACGAGCCTTCTAACCTCAGATCCCGCCGTTAGCCACAGATCCCCTGAAGTACAGTATTACCAGCCCCAATGAGCTGTCACCACACACTGATGCTGTTTCAAACTCAGGTCCTCCTTCTTATATCGTGCAGAGCGCACTCCCAACACGATTGTTGCTACTGGTAAACATACAGAAAGAACTGCTGATCAGACCCGGCTCCACATGCTGAGCTGTTATTGATGAGGCGTATTAGCACAGTCAGCTATTATCTGTAATGCAGCCTGCAGAGAAATTTAACAGTGAGAGTTGTTCCATTGATGTTTGTGCAGACGTATCTCCAGTGCACTGCTTTTCAGTTTCACTGCTGTAATTAACCCCATTCCTCATTTAACAGCTATACACAGTGGTGCAGCATGTGAAGCACTTCAACGACGTGGTGGAGTTTGGAGAAAATCAGGAGTTCACAGACGACTTTGAGTATCTGGAAACGGGACTGAAGAGCAGCCAGCCGCTTAATACAAGATGCCTTAGGTAAGAGGGATAAAGCACTTGGTGCCCTCATCTTGGTGAACTCCTTAGACTCTGGTTTTGAAAAGTTTTTCTTTGCTTGGCTCATCTTAAAGGTACTAAATACAAATGACCCTGAAATGGTTAGATCAAAAAATGTATTTATAAATGACTGCCACATTGGTGCATCAGTCAAAAATTGCACCATGAAAAGGGAAAAAGAACATATAACATTTATTTAGAAATCTTGTTTCACAAAGTCTAAGAATAGACATTTATTCTGGAATAACACAACAAAGCAGAACACACCTGGGATGCCTAATAGCCTTAATTAACATAACAAGCCAAGTTACCGGTAAGTTCACCGTTCTCATTCCACATTTCGCTATCAGCTTTTTTGTTTTGAAATATTGTAATTATTGTCTTGCAAATTTAATTTACTTGAAAATGTACATTATATCAACATTGTTTTTAAATTAACACTCACTCATAAAGCCTCTCTGTGTCTTTTGTTCTTATAATTTTGTATTTAGAATATAAATGTTATCGTAACTTCTCTCCTCCATTTTCTTGTTTCAGTATAATCAGCCTGGCCACACGGTGTGCCATGCCCAGTTTCAGGATGCACCTGCGGGCCAGAGGGAAAGTGGCCCAGGTCTTCAAAATGCTTAGCGATGCTCCACAACACCCGGTCAGTCCTCCTCCTCATGTTCTTGTGTCATTTTCTGTTTTTACAAGTGGAAGGTTCATTAACTCTTTGCAAACTCTGCATCACCCAACGTTTGCTATCAAGACCTAATCATTTCCAGTGTTTCCTACAATGAGTTAATATTTAGGTGGTTCACACAGGTGTATGAAAAGTTACACAGGTGTTTGTGAAAATTTTGAAGCATGTTTATTTATAGTGTCTAAAATAGCAATCAATTTTTCTGTTTACTGTGGAACTGAGTGACATGATTGTAATCTGCATGTGCTTGAACATTTATTTATAAAACAGTGTTCCATTTATTTTAAAGAGCGTAACCTTTGTTTGTTTTGCTCTTTGAAATGTGTTATTTTAAAAAATTAACAAATTTATTCTAAATTTAGTATTATAATATTTTTACAATATACAAATATCTATAAAAATAAAATAATTGCTTGAGTACACCCAGTGGTTGCCTTTAAAGCTGACCTTTTTTTTAAACTTAAATCCTTTTTTTTGAAGGCGAACTTGCTTTAGAAATGTTTCTTATTGGGCAAGGCTGCTTAAACCCCCAATCAATTTATTAAAGCCAATCTCTTGTTCTTTCAGAACCTCGCTCTGTGCACGGCTGCCCTGATGTATATTCTGAGTCGGGATCGTCTCAACATGGATCTTGACAGAGCATGCCTGGAGCTAATGATCAAACTGCTGGAAATGGATCAAGACTACTCGGGCAGCCAGGATCAACTCACTGCAAAGGAAGTGGCTAAGGTCAAAGAGAAGATCAGGAAGCTGTGTGAGACTGTGCACAACAAACATCTGGACTTAGAAAACATCACGGTATGTTCATTATAATGCAAAGATTTTAAACCTCTTGATGTATTACTTGCTATGAAATGTTATCTCTAAGTCTACAAATTTGAACCGTTTCTGAAGACGGGCCACCTCGCCATGGAGACGTTATTATCACTGACCTCCAAGAGGGCTGGGGATTGGTTCAAAGAAGAACTACGGCTACTTGGAGGTCTAGACCACATCGTGGACAAAGGTATGTGTAGTTTGATCTGTTTTCTTTTTGTGTCTATCATAGCTGCCTGATTAGTAGTTGTAAAAAAAGTGAAAATGTCTTATGTGTCGTGTTTTTGTGGTGTCACAGTGAAAGAGTGCGTTCAGAACCTGAGCCAAGAAGATGACAAAGATAATCTTGTAGCAGCTTTGTGGGGAGCTGAAAGGTGTCTGAGGGTGCTTGAAAGTGTAAGTGTAGCTTTTTTTTTTTTATAAGTTGGGTTCTGCCTTTCAAACTTACTCAAGGACAAGATTACTTGAACTTTCGAAATGGCAGGAGCTTTGTCAGAGACGAGCTTGGAAAAAAAACTATTTTTTATCTCTTTGTTAAAGTATGGTTTTTGATCATCTCTGCTTATTATGAACTCTTTAATTCATTTTTTGTACAAAGATTACGTTTACAGACTTTGATTTTATGTAGCCTCCACTAATGGCATTTCTGTTTGATATTCTAACAGGTGACGGTACAGAACCCAGAAAATCAGAGTTACCTGATTGCCTACAAAGACTCTGAGCTTATTGTCTCTTCTGCTAGGTAAGCACCATCCTATTATGTAATTTATTTAAGCAGGGCTCTAGACTAACTTTTCACATTTAATGTCGCAGGTTAGCTGCTTTTTTAATCACTGTCCATTAAGGCAGTATTAACTTGCAAATATTTAGTTAATAAGTTCTTTATTTGAACCAGAATTGTACAAAACAAATATAATTGATGAAAAGTTATTTAAAGTGATTATAAGACCTCAAGATAAATTAAATTAAAGAAATAAGTGCAAATGTTTAAGGGCTGAACATCTTATAAACATCTCCAACTGAATATTTCATGGTTAAATGTCTTTTAGACTACACATGCCCCTCAGATGGACAACTCCTGTAGTTTGGCCTTCTGGATCTTTTGGCCTCAGATAAACCAGCTTTTCACACTCGCCCAAAATCCAAGCAGTATTTTGTCTGCTTTTATCTGTCTTTTGCACAACACAAAATAACTTAAACCTTCATTTTTTTTTTAATTTGTTAGACCAATTCCTTTTTTAAATTACTATTTTGTTCAAAAAGTATATATTAAGATGGTTTCAGCTCATGTAATTGTTTAATACGATTTATTTTTCATACTTGATCTCTTATTAAATTACATTTATAACAGAGCAGTTCTGTCGCAGTGTGGTTCTAAATATAAACAAGCTTAGCACATCAAAAACCTTGTTATTCCTTTAAAACTGTGAAGAATGTAAGTTGTGGATATTTATGATAAATTACAAAAACATTTGAAACCCACTCACTTAAACATGACAACCTTTTTTTATGTTATTTTATTTTTGTACACATTAAACTGAGACTCGTGTTTGCAAATGTTCGTCTGTTAAAGGTTAATATTGTTAAAAGAACTCAAACAGTGAATCTCACAGAAAAACTTGCAGCCTGCACTTCGCAGCGGTCTCTCACGAGGAGAGGAGTTTGGTCATGTGCGCAAAGTTGGACGTATCTGTTCGATAACGATGTTCTGAACACGTAAATATTTAATATAAAGTTAGGTTTTAGAGGCCAAAGTCTCTGTTAGCTTAGGATCGATGTGCAGGAGGAGGAGGAGAGGTCTACTCACTCAGGACTGGCCTCTGCTTTAACCTGCAGTTTGTTGCTGTTACACCTGGTCTCACTGAAAGACCCTCCCTGCTCTGCTCGGATTGGATAAAATGGCTCTGGGGTTTGTTTGATTAGTTGAAAGCAGTGTTCGTTTAATGCAGTTGTGTCCAAAGTCGGTCCTCAAGGGCCGGTGTGCTGCCCTGGTTCAACACAGCTGAACCTAAGGAGTGCTTAATTAGTGGGACACTGCAGACCTTGAAGGCAAACTGAGAAGGTAAATAATCTATTTGAATCAGCTGTGTTGAAGCAGGGACAAATCTAAAACTTGCAGGAGACC
>JARVJO010000001.1:29316159-29331801 GCA_031762555.1 Cynodonichthys magdalenae
TTTCTGAATCGATATTGAATTGGAAACAAATTAATTGCAATGCATTGCTGAATCGATTTTATTACCCACCCCTACATGATTGTAGGAATCAGATTGTTCTAGTACACAAAAGTTTGGCTGTTAACGTTTCATTGAAACTAAAATGACCTACATATTGCTACACAGAGTTGGATAAAGCTAATCTAAGTTGTCTTTTTTGTCTTTTTTTCATCTGTACATTTTGTCTAACATATGTGTTTCACTTTGCTTTGATCTCATAAAAATCTTTTTCTTACTTTCACCAGAGCTTTGCAATGCTGTGAGGATATGATCCAGAGATACAGCAGAGCATTAAACAACAGCTCCGTGTCATCATCGGGTGTAACGCTGCCGCACTGTAGCTTTAGCAACGTGGGGAAGGCTTTGGAGGATTGTATGAGGGCAGTTATAGGGGTGCTGCTCAACCTTACTCATGACAACGGTATGTTCACTTAAAGTTACATGATTTTTGCTTCATGTTTTAGTCTGGGTAGTTGTTAGTTTCCTCTTTTGAAATAAATCAAATTTTAGTATTTCTTTACTCCAGTTAAAATCACATCACTGAAAACGGCTTAGTCCAGATTTGTGTTTGTGTTATATTCTGCAGTGAATCATATTGGCTGATGTGAGCAGAGGTCAGTAATGATGTTTATTTTTGTTGTTTGCAGAATGGGGAAGCACTAAAACTGGTGAACAGGAGCAGCTAATAGTGACCGCTCTCAATTGTGTCCTTCGGGTCCCGCGCTACATCCCACAGGAGCAACGCTTCGACGTGCGAGTATTGGTAAGGTCGTTTTCAGGGACACAACAATGCATCATAAACGCAATTTCTTCCTAACCTGCTTTTTCTCTGTGTGTCACGTTTGTTTGTTCTGTTGTGGATATCAGGGTTTGGGGCTCCTAATTAACCTTGTAGAGTACAGCTCCAGAAACCGCCACGTTCTGGTGGAGATGGAGTACGAAGTGGATGACACATGTTTGGAAGACAGCCTGATGCAACCTGCTGACCAAACACAATCGGAGACCGCAGCAGTGTCAGCTGTGTCTCAGGGAGATGGGGTTGACATCCCGAAACCCTCAGGAGCTTTGGCAGCCCTGGTGAAGGTACAAAATACATGTTTTCTAATCGTTTCTTCAAGCATTTATTTTTAAGAGGAGAGGTTTTTATATCTTCCAATGTAATGATGATTTGAGCATAGATGACAAGAGATGAGCTGTGGTGAGGGGAAACTGTTTTTTTTTTTTTTTTTACTGTTATGATGAATGCACAGGTGGGGGAAAAAACTGCTAATACGCTGTTTTTGTCAGAAATGTTTTTCATTTTGAATTTCTCCACATTGCACAAAACATACGCTGCAAGATTCAATAAATTCTGTCAATAAATCCACAAGGATGTAGTCAAGTTCTTTTCACAGATTGAATACTGTTCAGAAAACGTAGGTCGTTGGATGATTTGCTGTTGGATTGAATTTTAAAATCCAAATGTACTGTTATTAGATTTTTTTTAAAACACTGCAAAGTTTTCTCAAATTAAAAAAAAAGTAAAGAACTTTGTGATAAACCTGTTAATAAAAGGGCTTCTTATAATTCAACAGACTTAAGACAACAGACTTGTTTCACAGTATTTAGTACACCTGACTAATCAGTTTCATATCATTCTCAACTAAATGTATATATTTTACTTTTCTTTTAGATTTTGAAGAAAAAACACTGCTGCAAAAACATAAGCTCCAGCTGCAGTTTTTCCTAAAATCCCAAATGTTATTATTATTATTATTATTTTTCCCGCTAAATTTTTAGCTCTTCCTTGAGAGGGAGCGTGCCGCCATCCTGGCCGAGGCGAAGACGGACGATCTCATCAGCGAGGCTCCCAAACCGGCGCTGGACCAAAGTGGAGAGTGGCAGGAGACGTCAGGAGAGATCCAGTGGGTGGCGTCTGAAACCAACGACAGCCAAACTGAAAAGAAGAAGGAGGAGGAGGATGAAGAGCTGGACCTAAATAAAGGTAGACACTTGTGCATGTGAAGGGAGTTGTCGTTACATTTGTTTCAAGTCTAGACTAGTCTACTTAAATCTGGAGCCATTATTATTTCATAGCTCTGTCCTAATTATAGCTTTTAGTGTTTCCATTGTAATTTATACTTAACTAAAATTAATTATTATGAAATTATATTTCAAATCAAAACTAGTGAGGCTTAAAAAAGCTTGCATTTGTAATTTGATTAATGTGTGTATATTGAAATCCAGTTTTATATTAGATAATTAGGTAATGATAATTAAGACCATTTTTTATCCCTTGTGTTTGCTGTAGCTCTGCAGCACGCAGGGAAGCATATGGAAGACAGCATTGTTGCCTCCTACACAGCTCTGTTACTAGGTTGCCTCTGTCAGGGCAGCCAGGTGAGAATATGCCAAAAACACGCACTATAATTTGATTTGGGAATATTTTCTAACCCAAAGATATTTATGTTTGTCACCAATTTCTCTGTCCTCCTCAGATAAATGTGACTACTGTGAGAAACCACCTTCCTAAAGGGGATTTCTCTATCATGACAGAAATGCTGAAGAAGTTCGTGAGTTTCATGAACCTCACTGTGAGTATGATTGACGGGATAAATCGTGTTTTCAGGGTTATATGGTGATACTGACACCAAGCTGAAGTTATAAAGACAAACGAAGATGTCAATCACACAGATGCTGCATATGAAAAACAGCAATTTATAAAATGTGATAAGTTCTTCTCAATTCTATAAATTACTTGTTCTAGCAGGTAATATCAGTTTATTTATATAGCACAAATTCACAATAAAATATATTTATACTAAAGAAAAAAATCTTAATCATAAATTTAGTTCAAATCCAGAATCAGATCCTTTTAAGATCAATTCAGTTCTTTTCAATACAGAGCTTGGTTGTTGAATTTTAAATTATATTCTAATCTGTACAAGGAGCAGCATATTTCCAGTAGTAATATGAATTTTGAACAAATCACTAATTGGTTGGATTAATATTGAACCGTCTCACAGTCACAGATGGGCGTTTTGCAGCAGCTTTAAATGTAATTTGTCCTGTCAGAACTGATGACTGGAACCATCTGTTTCATAAAAATTGCCTTTGAATGGAAGCCTAAAAAATCTTTACTGTCTGTGCCTCAAGACCCTACAAGCACAGCTGTGCATGTCCACACTGTCTCACTCTTGCTTTATTTTCCCTCTTGTGTCTCCCCATGCAGTGTGCAATGGGCACCACAGGACAGAAGTCTATCTCACGGGTCATTGAATACCTGGAACACTGTTAACAAACAGTGAACCACAGTAAACTCTGCACATTTAAAGGGATTCCAGACCACCCTGGTCCCCCTCCCTTCCCCTTCACAACCAACTAACAGGAGCCACAAGGAGACATTGGAGTTGTACTTCCTCAACTTTGCTCAATTGCTCAGAAATCTCCCAGAGAAACGATACTGATGAATTGTTTTTCAACTCGTGAAGAGTTTCACTCTCTTTCTGGAGCTCAGCCTGAACCAAAGCCCTGCTCGCTGACAAACACGCAGATTTTCTCAGTCAACGAACGAACGACGCATTTTCAAACCCGATTCATCCTCAGACCAAAAAAAGAAAAAAATGCACGGAGGCTAGGCTGAATAATCCTGCAAGCTTCTCAATATTTTGTGGAATGTCAAGTGAAATGGACTCAAAGCGGACCGCTCCATGCGTCATCCCCAAGAGGTTTGACAACAACGGGCCACAGAGGAGGAGAGTCCCATTCACTGTCGAGTGGTGATTTCTGGTTGCGCAGCTGGAGTGTGAAGCTTTGAATCAGATTTTATGGATCATTACATTTTAATCTCTGCCTATCTACGTCCAAGCCAAGGTTGAAATAATTGATCAGCAGGGAAATCAATCATTTTCATGGATGTTAGAATGATGTCTATATGTAAGCCAGTGTGAAATGATTTTGAATGCACACATCCATTAACCTACATGTCTGCAGTTAAACTGAATGTTTAAGGGAACGAGGATCTGTAAGCTTTGGTTTTTCTGTTGGTGCCCAAAAATATTTTTAGCTTTTGATTCATTATGGTGTTAGGTTTCTCTCAAGTCCTTGAAACATTTTATTTTTTCCTCTCTTTTTCCAAACAACTTATTACTGTTAAAGTCAGGACAGCTTGACACACCAGCTATGTTTGGGTGTTCTCTGAATGGAAAAATGGCACTAGGAAAATACAGCTAATATGATTTTATTTTCCTTTCTCTCATCACCCATATATTTGGTTTATAGTTTAGTTATAAATTATTTAAATTTTAAATAATTCAGCTGTGCAATGACAATATGCATTTCAAACTCACAGGTATACTACATGATCAATTGCTCCAAATGATTGTTGTGCTTTTAAAATTTGTAATGAAATAATTTTGAAGAAATGTATTTAATTTAAGGCTTTCTCCTTTTTTGTAAATGCAAAGTTGTTACCTATTTGAATGCTGTTTGGGTATAATTAGCCTCAGTAGATCAGCTCATAGGCTGGGCGTTTATGTGACAGATTTTTTTACTAAACTAGTTTTAGCTTAAAATGACAGTTTTCAAATCACTGAATTAGAAAACTTTTTTTTTTTGCCTGTGATTAATTACCAATGCGTGTCCAGCCGTATGCTGCTTCATGCTTTTCCTCATTGCATCATGACGTGTCTGCATTGGACATTTGCTCCCAATTTATTTATTCTGCTGTCATGTCATTTTACCTGTGATTATGCACCTGAACCTCTGTCATGTACTGCTCACGTGTTCGATCACTGAACCGAATTACAGCCATACCTGTATAAAACGACAATTGAACCTGGTTTGTAGAGCTGCAGTGAACCGAACTGCAACAGAGTTTACTGTTAATTACTTTGCAAAGTTTTTTGGTCTAAAGGAAATTTTAGAATGTAAATACTCTTGTACATAGCTGTTAATGAACATTTAAAATGACGTAGACTTCCCTCTTTTTTTCCCTCTAAACTCTTATATTTTTTATTTTATATAATATCGGAGTTGTTTGACAAAAACAAAAAATGACAGGAAGTGGGGAAGGAAAAAAACTGTTTGTACCCGTTTTAAAACCATTGTGTCTGGTTACATGTAAATAATTGTATCTCAAAACTGTTAAAAAAAAATTGCTACTTTCAGTATACTTGTGTGTTTTGTTTCTTAAATATCTTTTTCTTACTAAAGAAGGGGTTCCCAAACATTTTCATTCCATGGACCCCACCCAAATAGCATTTGCTTCTGTCTGGGGTCCCCCCTTGCAAACCCACAAACAATTTTTTTTACAAAATATGTGAAGAAACAACTTTTAGAATGCTTTGAATCACTATTTCAGAATTATATTTGTTTAGCAGCAGAGTTTTATTAACCAACAGGTTTAAACACTGTTTTATTCCCACTGAAAAACCTAACTTCAACAAACTGAAAATAAGACCAGAACTAAACAAATTAAAGCTCTTTTAAGCTATCTTAAATAACATTTCAATATATAATTATATTTTAAAATAATGACAAAAAACAGATTTGATTTTAAAATTATTTAAAACGTGTTAGATTTAATTCAAAACGAAAATGTCTTCACTCCAGCTTTGAGGCTCCCATTTGGAAAAACAGTTTTAATGCATCCAACGCTAAATGATGGGAATGTATTGGACAGATGTAAAATTGATTACCAGTACTCCACTTAGTCTTTTTACTTGTGTCTCTGCTAAGATGAGTGTTTGCGCAACCACAGCCCCTGCTTCCCCCCCCCTCCCTGACAAAATGCTCCTGAAAGATTGAGAGCTCAGATTCTGGTCCGTTTGCTCAACTGCACTCTGCGTTGGCAGTTCGTGGACACGGCTCCTCAGTTTGACTGATGCATAATGGAGACTTAAAATTCTTGCTGCTCGTTGAGACTCGACTTCCAAATCGCTCGAGGAGCGAAGGGGGAAATGTGGCAACGACGGAGAGGCAGCTGTGGTAAAAGCGATGCAACGGGCAGCAGAACGTTTTGCAGTAAACATTGCGCAGATACCATGTAATTATGTCTTTATGCTTCATCGACTACATGCAAATTTGTGATTAATATTGAGTTGTGAGGGGAAAATTCATTTCCAAAGAGCAGGGGTCCTTAACACTGATGGCTGGCACTCTTCTTTGTATCTTAATTTAATGTAGCTGCACTTGGTGGTACTTCACTTATGGGTCTCTGAAGACAAAGAGTGGCCCTGGGAAAGTGGAAGAGTTAAAGCAGAAAACAGCCTTTCTAGTCATTTGAGATTGGTAGGATGTCCTCTGCTGAACGTGAGGGGAGATGAAACAAGACTGAAAATCACAAAGGATTAACACTTCCCACCTGTCAATCAAAGGCCTCGTTGAAGTTGCACGTCCAAAGGCGGAGGACTGCAACAGATTCTTTCAGCATCCCAACACTCATCCTTTGATCTCATCGGTCTGTGGCTGCTTCTTTTCATGACTCAACTCTTCGCCTTTCCTCTTGCTCGTGCCCATGTTTATACTTCTTAGAGGAATTACCTCAGCACGAATAATCTGTTTTACTCCAAGTGATGTCTTCTTTCACGCTTTGTTGTTTATAGACAGAGGGAGTGAATGATGAGCTCAGGAGGGTTCTGTCATCATCTTGGCACAGATACAAACCCTAATACCACTAGGTGGTGTGAGTAACACAGCCTTGGACCTCAGAGGATGAATGAATTGAAGAGCACACACCCACTGCACATTTATGTGTAGTGGTGTATCTTATCAGCGGTGTAGCCTACTGATTTCCCCTCCAGCTGTAAGCGCTCTGATGTTGTTGCAAAGATAAATGCGCTTGTCTCGCTGATGCAGTCGCCACACATGCCCTGAAGAACGGTAAAACATTTATGAAGGGGCTCAATAGCTGTTTTGCTGACCACTTGCACCTCCAGTTTGTTTAAATGAGGCGCCGACATGAAGGAAACATTTTATCGCCTGTGTACCAACACATGCAAATCCATTCACCTCTTCAGCCTCTTTGCTTTTCATGTGGTTGACAATAGATGGAAGGCAAATCTCTGCAAGCTGTTTTTTTTTCTTTGCCTTTTGAGACGTTAGATCTGTATCAACACGCTTTCAATCTATCCGTATAAAGTGAAGCGTTTAGACTCAGAAAAGGGCCAGAAAAGAATATTCTGTATGATTAATCAGAACATAATGGCTTTGTAAGTAATTATTGTGTAAATTTGCTACTAATCTGGTGTTGCATTGGAATGTTTTAGGTAATGATTATACGTTTCTGTAAAAAAGCAGATATTTTGGCAGTTTGCTGGTCTGCAGCATTCAGGTGTTAAGGATACAAAGCATCAGCAACAATCTTCAGAGAAGCAATTGTTGCTACCCATCAGTCTGATAAGAGTTATGTGGCCATTCCTAAAATCATTTGAAGTCCATCATTCTACAGTATAGAAGCTTATTCAGGCAGAAGAAATTGCCCACTTTTGCAGGAGAGAACCTAAACTCAGACCAAGCAAAGTTTAGAGAAACTGGGGCCAGGTTTCAGACTTTAGTGTTTCTGACATTTTTGTTATATTAAACAAGTGTGCATGTGTTGGAACATTGATCATGAGAAAGTCTATTTTTATTTAAAAAAATGCACAACACATTTTAAGTAAAAAAGCAAGCGACACAATTTTTATCTGTTATCCGTTGTCAAGCATGGTGGTGGAGGGCTAATGGTTTGGACTTGTGATCATTTGACCATGAATTCCTCTGTATACCAGAAAAATACGTATAGTCACATGTAAAATCAGTTGTCTGACAGCTGAACTTTATGGATCATGAGACTGGACAATAATTCAAGCAATTTCAGCAAATTGACAAAGAAGGAAGGACATTTGTTTGTTTTATTTCTTTCTAATGATGATGATGGTGGTAGAAAAGGATGATTGGTGGATGGTGTTTCCATTTTTTTAAAATAAGCAACATGTTAAATTTACTGAAACACAGTGAAGAGGAGAAAAACTGTCCAAAAAAATTGACATTATGTAAACATAAAATTATTTGCACCAAATTTGAGCACAATTTCTGAAAAATGTACAGATTTTTTTAGCCATTTTTGTGTTTTCTCAAGTTAGTTGACTGTGGCTCCAAACACTCATCATGATATATCCAATGAGTATTTCCCAAAAGGTTAATTAAAATTTGTTCAGTAGTTCAAAACACAAAAATGGACACATGGACGAAAACAGTGTTGCCCGTTTTTTGGCAGTGAATGATGAACAGAAACAATTCTAGTAGAAGCTGCAGTATTTGCTGTTGAATTAATTGAAAAAAAGATTTTTGCTGCTATGTAAAGAATGTGTTTAAAGTTGTTGAACATTTTTCCTTTTCAGAGTCTGCAAAACATAATGAAATATGACTTTTATTCACTAAATTGAGCAGTCCTTGAATAAGCAACACCCGTGCGTAGAAAGCCTTGAATATGCTGTTTTTATAGTATTTCTGTGGTATTTTCAGTGAACATTTGATGTTGTTTGTCCTTTTTGTTCAAAGTATTGCAAAGTCCTCAGTGAATGAAGACATTTCCTTCCAGAGAACACACTGGTCCCAAAAGAAAAACCTGATTTGTTTCCAGACTTTTTCCCTCTTCCGCTTGTCCACATCACTCTAAAAAGATCTACATAATGTCTGCCTGGTGGCACTCTCCAGTGTAAGACTGAGCAGCTGCCTTGAGCTTCATCACTTTGTGTTCTGTCAGTGAGTCGGTCAGAGCTGACTGGGCATTTTCTGGTCAGAGTTACAGAAAGTAAAACAAGAATGACTGTAGAAATTCAACTCCTGCTTCCATCAAACTTTGTGGTCTTGGTGGCTGAACTGGGTGCATTATCTTGTAACTGCAGGAAAAAAAAAAAGGCAAAGCCAACCCTGTGCTGGACCACAAAGCAAGCCAGGGCTTACTGATTTGTGTACAAACCTTGGATTATGTAGCGTTTACTACAAAGAATAAATTCAAACAGTTAGTCCGTCTGTGCTGCCTCGATTTGCCGCCACAGGCAGCACACTGTGCTTTTTCGTCCTAAAAGGAAGCGTTCACAACTGTCTGGTTTACTTTTCCAAACGCACACATTTGCAGGTACACACACAGCTAGTCAGGCATATGAAAAAAATAAAAAAACACAATCAGCCCTTCAAACACCTCACCATGAAAGCAGTGAACAAATGCATAACAGTCGGTGCACTGGTGCTACTTTAAATCTGACACATTTAGTCATTCAGATTCAGAAAATAATGCAACAAAGCCAGAACATACACCTCTTTGTTCATACATGTTCAGGTAGCTACTCTTGTGTAATCTCACCCCTTAAATCATTGAGTGGCAGGGCAGAAAGACTCAGCAGACCATCTGTATTACTGGGTGTGCGTGACCTGCACTCTAACGGATGGGTTTTTGTCCACAGGCGAGCCAGATGAGGAGCAGAGCCGAGTCCTATTACTACCCAACATTGGCACCGGCTCTTGCTATTCTCCACCTCAGGCTCAGTCCGCCTTATGTCTCCTCTCGGTGGCAGCAGGGTGGAGCCAGATAAGTGTTGTGTTGGCTCGGCGGGCCTTTCTGTTTGTGTGTTTACGCTCGTCCATCTGTGTGTTAGTAGAAACCTGGAGGTGAAGGCTGTGCGTGAGTACAGTAAACATTTCTAAAAAGGGTTGCACGGGTGTCAAAAAATGCCCCCAATGCAAGTTCCTTCACTTGATCTGTGGTTGGGCGAAAACGCTAAAAGTTCCCAAACTTCACATTTACAAATCAACCGCTATCGTTAGCACTGATCTCCTGTTTTTTTGTTTGTTTGTTGATTTTGAATTCTTAGTTTTACTAAACCGAGGCTGAAGTCGGTTGCCCAAGGAGATGTGTGGGCTGAGTGATTATGTGAAACTCAAACAAATCATCTGCATGTGTCGGTCCTGAGATCAGAAGCTCGAGTTGGACAAAAAAGCAACAAAGTGTGTGTATACAGCTATTACCTTCACCTGTTAGATATTTTTCAAGATTTAGTTTTGTTTTATTTATTTCAAAACAATATGCACTACAGCTCCCCGTACGCTCGTACTTGAATCCAGCACTTTCAATGAATCTTATCATTAAAGACACTATCGCAGAGTATCACAGCCCTCAGAGCTGCCCTCCTATTCTTATAATTCCTCCTGGACTTGACGAAGTGCATTACATCCATTCTCCAAAGCAGATATTAGATAAAAGAGCACAGAAATGTTCCAGATTTTCCTTTGAGGACCATTATCTCTCTCAGCTTTCCTATTGTTTCTCAATCTGCACTCAAGAAATATTATATTTTGCTGCTATAAAGATAAGGGAAACCCATGCATCAAACTCCACATTTTACACTTAAACAAAAGGAAAAAAAAGAACACCAGCTACAACCAGCAGTTAAAGAAGAGGCTCCAAGATTTTATCTTCGTCTCAATTTCCGCACCTTAATGAAAACAAAGGGTTAGATGCCAGCAGAGCTGTCTCCAAGATGACTTTTCTGCTGCCAAGAAATTACCAGCTTATAGCAAAAACAAGCCTAAATGCTTAACGTGCCTTTTTCTGCAAATTGTTTTTTTTTCATTTGTTCACATTTTCTCAAAAAACGACTTATTTTTATCAGCTGCTTACTTTTTAAAAAATCAGTGTTCATAGACAACAATCCTTCGTGCGGCCAAGGTTAAAAAGATGTTTGAGCAACTTCAATCAGGGTGTCTGCAATCATATTTCCAGTTTAAGTGCTTTGAATCTTGGAAATCGTCTCAGCTTCACAGTGACTTGTGAGTTGTACTCCCTGTTGTTTCATCTGCCACGTCAAATAAGGTGGTAGGTACGTCAGCACTTTTAGTTTTTGTTGTGACAACTTAAAAATTATAGTATGAGAATTTAAATGTAGAAAAATAAGCTGATTACAGTACAAACTGATGATCTGAATTAAATTTAATTACTAACGTTATTTTTTTTTTAGTTGCTGCAATAATATTGCATTTTCTTTCAATGGACTCCCCATTCATTCATTCAGGACCCAGTAGTTTGGGTTGAGAAGACATCGAAGCAATTAACCTGTCCGTATGCTGAGTGTCTAAGGCTGAAATCGGAGTTCCTCATTTTTGAAGTGTTAGTGGAGATCACCTTAAAATGGAGAAGGTGGTCTTTGAAGTCACTAAGTGGGAGTTTCATGAATGTGGGTTTGGATAAACGGTGATTGATTGAATTGACGTGTAAGGAAGTCTAATTGAATTTATGATAAAATTATTGTGAACATGTAAATATCATTTATTGACTTAAAATTTGGTGCAGCTAGCACCTTCCTGTTTGAATTTAAATAGCGGTCTTTTCACAGGCGGTTTAGGGCTGTTTTGACTGAGCCAAATTGTTACACATCCTTCCACAGTTACAGCATTCAAATTTCGTGCACCTTCCTGTCTCAAGTTATGACTAAAATTAATATCCATAGATTTAGCATCTGAATTGTTACACTTTTCCCCAGCTGCCTTTACCCAAACCACTCCCACATGTCAATCCAACCAGTCATGGTTTACCCAAACTACACCAACACAAGTCCATCTGACCTATCATGGCTTCCCCAAATTACACCCACAACAAAAAACTCCCACATGGTGACTGCCGAGACCCCATTCGTTAAAATGATCAGAAAATCTCTTTAACCCTGTCTGAGCTTGGCAACTGTTGATTCCTTTATAGGATTGTGTGTATTTGTTTCTTTTCTCAGGAATTAGGTACTTATTGAACCATCCATCCATCTTTTACCTTTGTTTCTGTGGAGTTTTCCAGTCTGCTTCCTCTGCCTGTCATGCTAACCCCTCTTTTTCTCACTTTGCCTGGTTGGTTTTTGTTGCTGTAGATCCGAGTGATTAACTGCCAGTGTGAAGCATGTGTGGGCATGGCAGCCCATCTAGCAGAGACCCCTGTGGCTTCAAAACAGCCAACCAAAACATCAGCCGTGCAAGCCTCTAAACAGAGTCTGAAGACCTCCTTCTTTTCCACTCTAATGGCCCCTGTGATCCCTCCCTGGAGGTCGACGTTCAGCCAGACAAAACTTTATCTGCAGTGCTGAGCAATGACAAGGCGAAGAGGGCTTTCCTTTCTAAAGCTGCGATGGCAATGTTTCTATAAAGTCTGCACTGGTAACGTCAGTAAAATGTGATTACCTTCATGGTAATAAATCTCACTAACGAAAGGAAAAAACAAACAAAAATGAGCCCACGAGAAGAAAAGGAGAAGAGAAAAAAAAGTTGTAAGAATGCAGCTCTGATTGGCAGATTCTTTCTGTTAAAGTGGGAAGTACAACAGACCGGAAAATCTCCGTATTTGCATCATCCTGCATAATTGAATCTCTGAGTAATTTGGAAGGCATTATTATTAATCCTTTCCTATGGCAGTGTACCCTACAAGGCTGCTTCGCCTGGGGCAGAACACAAAGACACACTGCAGAGAACACGCGTGGCTCCTCAGCATCATTGCAAAGGTGGCTAAATTGTACTTTCCGGGGTTTGATACAGATCCCCAAAGATCTTGGGCTTCATGGTGGGAGAGATAATAAAGCAGAACTTTCCCTCAATCCTTTAAATCTAGAGCATTGTTAGGTTGCGCTTGCACAATGAGCCTTTTTACAACGGCTTACAGAACAGCATGAGGGCAACAGTTTCTTGCATACAGCGGAGACAAATTTTATGAACACAGAATAGCCTTCTTCTCTAAGGCTTTAGCAGTCTGCTCTCTTTTTCTGTAGAAACAATCAAAATATGTAGAGAAAATAAAGTTCTGGTAACATATATCTTAAGGCTGCAAAGTTTCTTTTTAAGTACTGCAGATTTCTATTTTTCATCCAGACTAAAGTAGCCAACAGGTGAAAATAGACTGTTTTCTGAAAATTGAAGCTAAAGTTGATATATACATTACCTTAAAGTGCATTAATATTAATGGCCAGTCGATCCTATAGTGTAAAAATTAAATGGTCCTATACAATCTGACACAAATGTTCTGGAAAATAGGAGGATTTATGTTGCTGGGAGGGGAATTGCAAAATAAACTGAAGGTCTAAATTTAGGTTTTTAGGTATCAACAACAGTCGTGGAGTCAACTCATTAATGTGTGAAACCAAAGCTGCTTAATACAAAAGTAAGAGAAATTAAGTCTTCATCTTTTCACATTTTCTTCATGTAGAAAAGTGGATGGATTGATGACTTTGATTTCTCAAAAATAGAAGTGTACACCTCGCGTGATGATACATCTCCCTGCAAGATAATGTAACTCGTTCAAAACTAAACGCCTCTATTGAACGGCTCTATGAAACAAATGGTTTGTCAAGATCTTGATCCTTTTTAAAGAGTCATTCATCCAATTTTATTGTACATTTCTCAAAACAATAACACGATACAAGTATATACAGTATGTAAAGATATTAAAACACCTGCCAGCATAGCCTTTCTTTTGAATATAGGAAACTCAATTTTCCTGTAGGACAGGTGATACTCCTGAGATGCTTCTTGTCTGTTACAAAGGCAAAAAAGCTGGAACTAAAGAGGAAAGAAATGGTGAAACTTTTTTATTGGTTAGAAAAAAAAGAAATATAAAACTTTCAGAAGGTAAAGAAAAGTTTCTTGTTATACATAACAAAGAATCGCTTTGATTTAGCAATGCTTTTATTTCCCGTCACTGGGCACATTAAGGTTCGCTTTTAGCCTGAACTGATTCGCTGCCGGACTGCTGAGGATTTTCCTAACACACTTAAGTGAACTAACCTGCTTACAGTTTTTACTCAGAGAAATATTTTCTTCCAGGAACTTGATTTGGATTTGGGATTTTCCTTTAAGCCCATGAGACCTGCACAGAAGCATTTAATTCACTGTGAGAGGGTTAGCAGTTTAAAGTGAAGCAAACTTTCCGTTCATCGTCTCCCAAGTGTTTATTTAATTTTTAAATTTTGTTTTGCATTAACTAATAACTTGCAGAACAACACTTCAACTCAGGCTCCTGAGGCGTTAAAAAAGTCCCATAAATGACTTCCATCAGGCTGCAAAGACCTCTATAGAGGTGTAGAAAATTGAATCTAAGGGAACGCAAAAACATATTCTTTGCATGATTTTGTGTCCAAATATAGATATGATGAAGCAACAAGAAACAATGCAACACTCTGAGAATCATTGCAACTTTCTGTCTATAGTTATAGTTCATGCTTAGCAATAGAAATTCACTACATTACTTGAAAAAGGTCCTTAAATATTAAAATAAAGTGACTCGTGCTTTTTAATAGGCCAAGTCCTGGAGTGATTAAACATTTAGAGACATGGCTGACGTTTAATCAAAAATGCAACAGTACAAATATTATGCTAAAAATGAATGTAGTAGAAGTCTGTAATTTCTTATCATAAAATGATCTTAGTTTAAAACTCTTGCACGAGTGATCTGCATTCCTTCAATGTTAGACTATTTTCGTCAAAGTCCTCCATTAATGAAACAAATCAAATCCTGTTTTATGCAGATTTGTTTGAAAAAATGCTGAGAACAAACATTTGCAGGAAGAAAATAGGCTCAAATCTTTCTGCAATAATGTTAAAATAAAGCTCCATTTTTACTTTTAGGCACACATTATTTTTCAGTTGAATTCAAAATCTTCACTGTGCATCCTCAAAGCAGATGGAGAGCATAATAATTCTAAGAATTTTGAGTTACTCAGCTGTTAGCATTAACAGGAAGCACAGGGAGAATTAGAAATCTATAATCACAGATTATGCGTGGGGTATTATGACAGAGCAAGGATGCCACTTATTCTTACACAGCAGCAAGTTTAACGGACCATGATGCAATGAGGAGACATGCTTCTTCTGAGTTAAACAAGTTTGCGTTTGATGGGGAAGAACTGTCACCATCTTGGTCTCATTACTCCACTGCTAAACCCCTCAGCATCGCACGAGCTTAATTCAACAATTTCACACTTGTTAGCCTGCACACGTTGTTGAAAGTCATTATAGGATGTGGAAAGTCACCAACTGAAGGCATTTTTTTAAAGGAGGGATATAAGGAATGTAATTGAAAACATTCCAAGAAGAAGCTTGGCAGCACATATATGGGAAATGTTTTACTTTTAGTAGGCTTTAATTGTCTACAATGTGGAGAAATGGAATAATATTCACTCTACCCCAGTAGCTGAAAGGTTGTTGATGAGAAAACTAGCATTTTAAAAATGATTTTTAGTTGACTGTTTCTGATTATATTTTGATGAATATTCTGTTCGGGTACACATACCAGATTGATTGGTAGAATGTAATGGTGGTTCCCCTCTTCAAATGGGGAACAGGAGGGTGTTTCCAATTATGGGGCATCACTCTCCTTAGCCTCCCTGTAAGGTTTATTCAGGGGTGTTAGAGAAGATAGTCTGATCGATGGTTGAACCTCAGTTTCAGGAGGAACAATGCGGGTTCTGTCCTTGTCGTGGAACACTGGACCAGCTCTACCCTCACTAGGGTTCTCAAGAGGTCATGGGAGTTTGCCAGTCTATAGCCGTGTTTCCATCCAATTTAATTCGAATTTAGAGCGAATTTTTAAAATTTCGCAAAAAGGAAATGAATAAT
>JARVJO010000001.1:29346750-29358960 GCA_031762555.1 Cynodonichthys magdalenae
ACGCTGGAGGGACTATGTTTCTCAGCTGGCCTGGGAGCGCCTTGGGATTCCCCCAGACGAGCTGGCCCAAGTGGCTGAGGAGACGGAAGTCTGGGTCTCTCTGCTTAGACTGCTGCCCCCGTGACCTGACCCCGGATAAGCAGAAGAAAACGGACGGACAATATCGACATTTTGAACATTCTTTTGTAAAACAATTACTTCAAATTAAGGGTTTTACTCATTTTGCTTTTATTGTTAGGTATTATAATTTTGCAGTTGAACACTAAATTGTGAGCAATATGTTTGGTTAAATAAAGAGGAAAGGCCTGTGTTCACCAGAAATCCTGTAGTATAATTTCTATGTTTAATGTCACTCATTTCAATGTTGTAGCCAGTGATGTATTCTGTGGTGAGTGGTTGTAGCAAGGCCCAAATCCAGACACGCAGCAGGAAAGACAAGGTTGTAACACAGAGAAGACAGCAAATATATAGCATTAAAATAAAGCAAAGAGGCAAGATAAACAAGGACCTAACAAAGAGATTTGGGGAATAGTGATCACATGTGCTGTTTGAAACAAGGGAACTAAAGAATATTTAGCACAAATAAAAGTACAAAAAACAAGATCATGAATTAAATAACCAAATACCAGAAGTCACACAAAAATTTAAAGAAAACCAAAATCAGGTATTATAAAATTACTTGACAAAAAATAAGAATAATTACCAATTACATCAGCTGCACTGAGAATTTTCCAACTTTAACCAACTGTTTTTTGAGTTTGAACAAAACTGAGACAACATTCAGAGTCTATATTTTTTCTTCTCTACCCCTTTTAAATTATGCAGACTCTTTAAGTGTGCTAACCTAACTTATTCACTATCAAAATGATGCTAACCAAGTGATGATACAGAATATGTTTTGATGGCCAAATCTAACACAAAGAGTGAGAGGCTGCATGGCTTTCACTTATACTTGAAAATAAGGATTTGAGTTGTTCTTGTGCAACTGCTTTGGTTTAAATCAACCTAATACTTCTCTTCCCATTTTTCAATATCTGCACACCTGGTTGTAAAACAGTCAAAGTACTATTAGCTCACCTTGTCTTGCAGGTATAACATTGAGTCACTCATGAACTAAAGCCCTCTGCGTTCTAAATGAGTTTTTTACTGAAGTGTTTATTGACTTCTGTGTCAACCATCACATTTTAAGGCTTTTTAAATGTTTATTGCTGTTCAGTTCTGTTTATGATGTCCTTATGTAGTGATTTTATTTAAAATACATTTAATAAACTAATTAGGAAAATATGAATGAATTATCTTCAAAAATATCTAAGATTTATAGCACCAAATGAAAGTTTTAATTGGTCACTTTAGAATTTGTATTTTTTTAGGTTAGCTGGCTTTTTTACGGGCATACATTTCACATGCAAGTGTTCCCCCAGGAAGCCAAAGGAGTTGAAAAAAATGTTTTTAAGTCTTCAAAGAGACAAGACGAGGGGAACACACTCCCTTGATGCTGAATTGTTTATTAGTTGAATGTGCTGTTAGGTGTGTGATCTCTCATCCTGCCCAGGAGCCGGTTAGGTTCACAGCATGAGATACCGAGACGATGTACACCTAATGGGTTTAAAATGTAGACATGAAGCCCATCACTAAGGTACTGATACATCTTTGTGATACATTTCCTAGATGTCTGTGCAGGACAGAAAGCAAAGATGCTAAAAGACGCCACATTGAACATAAACACAGGTCTTTGAGAGCCATTTGAGATGTAGTGTAGAAGTATTTGTCTTGTTTTCTTGTCGACTAAATAGCAGTGAGTCAGTCAATTTGCAGTTTTTTTCCTGTAACTTCTCATCCAATAAATAGTATGGTTTAAACATCTAATGTGGTGCATTAGCAGCACAGCACCATACAGAAACTGTACACTACATCAGTAGCAACAGACTATTATGCATTGTAGCCTGGAGCCAGCAGTTATGGAGCTGACGGAGCATATAAATGCTAACGTCCACGATTTTCTTGTCCACTGAGAATCGCTATTGAGTGTCCAAACTACAGACTGACTAGTGTTCTTCTCTGACCGAGATGAATCATTTAAGAATTTATTATTTTAAAATGTCCTACAAGCATATTTAACACTTTATTTATTTAATATTATCACACATGTTCAAAGTAATAGTCTGAGTGACAACCCTTAAACAACTTTGTCTGACACATAAGGTCCAAATAAAAGAGAGAAAACAACAAAGATAGATGTTATTGTTTTGTTCTGACATATTTAATTGCCTTTTGTGGATAATGTTAAATCATATTTAGTTCACTGGGGTTATCATGTGGTTACAGCTTCTGTCCATGTTTATATAAGTGGAAACACAATTAAACAGAGATAGAAGTACACACTATAAGTGAGAGGGATGCTAATTACAATATGTTATCACCAGAAGACAACATCAGTGAGACAGTAAAAATGTGATTCAAGAAGCTGTATTTTACACTAATATTCTTGTTTGGACATATAATTTTTTTTCTACATTTTCCTCTGGGGCGCCAAGTGTAAAATAAAAAGTTAAAAAATGTCAACACATTTTCATAATTTAGTTCACTTTCTGAGTCTAAAATCCTTGTTAAAAAGTTTCCTCTATTTTTTTTGTCATTAAGGTCACTGTTCTTACATTTTGCTACAATTTGCAACATTTATAATTTGAACATAAAAAAAATATGTAAATATTAAATGCTAAATATAAATGTAAAAGTTAAATGTTTTTTCTAAATGATGAAGTTTACATTTAATTATTTGAGAATGGAATGGAGCCTTTGCTGTTGATGCTCTTGTTATGATGTCATCATCCTGAGACAGAAGCAACCACTAACGCTGCTAATGCTTCCCAACAAGTTTGCAGATACGGCCAGTGTCCGAGCTGCATTCCAGCTACCAAACCACAGGTACCTTTTCTATTGTTTTCAATGAACATGTTTAAATTTAAAATTTAAATGCCATCTTCAGCAGCATTAGATGTCATCATCCTGTGAAAAAAGCAACCACTAACTTTGCTAACTGTGGTTTTACCCTCAGAAAGTGAGCTAAATAATGGAAATATGTTTGTGCCTTTTTTAAACATTTTACTGTATTTTACACTTGGCGCCCCATATTTGCCTGCCTTCATCTTTCCGTCCCATTTCTTCTTTATAAAAAGAGTGAGGCACAACTTCAGCTGTTTACCTAAGGTGACAGAAAACTCCATGGCTAAAACGTAGCACATCTTCATCTGTCCCCTGAACAGTGTCATCTTGGCTAAACTCATTCTGCAATCAGTCTTAATGTATTTTTTTAGCAATTGTTTTGACTTGGTGGTGGTCTTCAGCTTACCTCCCCAAATCCCTGTGAACTCACTTACTAGTACTCCCACACATCATTTGCAAGTTTGAGCAGAAGGCCTTGAGTACCTGTGCGAATTGCAAATCAAAACAAACAGAGAATTACAACAGAAACAAATCTCTGCATCATATTTACATATCATTTTTAGCTGTAAGAAAAATAACTGAAACAGCTTGTAGAACACTGGCCAGGAGCTGCTGAGATGCTGCTTGTATTAAACACACAGCAGGGGGGGGGATCATATAAAGGTAACCAACTGTATCCTTAGCCTAAATGTTTGCTTTACTTCTCATTACAAGGCACTGTGTTTTTGCCCCCTTGTCTCACATTCAGATCCTGAGCTCCCAAACTGAAAGCAGCACAGCAATCTGTAGGCTCATTGACTTGAAGCCCGGGGGATAAGTGGTAAAAGTCTAGGCACGTATTAGTTCCGCAGCTCTGGATGACCCAGGCTGGTCCCAGGTCACATCATGGCATCTCATGCCTACTCATTTGGTTTCTGTGTCAGAATGTGTCAGTGGGAAGTGGCTGGCGGGCTGACAGCCAGGTATGTAGGCCCGCGGTGATCCAAGCGTGGCTTCTCTGCCGTCTCTGATCTTCTGTAACAGCATGAATGTGGCGGGGTTTGACTCTCCTCAATCATTCTCTAAATCTAGTTTCATTTTGGTGCTTCTTAGGGCTTCTCTTCCTAATCTCTTTTCGTGCAAATCTCATTCTGTGGGCAAATCTCCCAAGTCTTTGGACTTTTTTCTGAGCATCTGTCCCCAAGTACTTCTTCTCATATCACTGGCTCATTTTTTTTAGCCTTCTTTTTTCTAGAGCTGCATCTTGTTGCTGTTGTGTTATGATTTATTGATAAGTCCCCATGCTTCCTGTCATCTTCCACACTTCTGTTTTTCCCGTTCGTTCTACAACTCTCCTGCTATTTACTTCCTTTCTCATCATGTCCCCTTCTCCCACTTTCCAATGTCCTCCTTCTCTTTTGGTCTTCTGACGGAGTTGTTTTTTTTTTTTTAACCTAATTAGACAATCCCCTCCAGGCTTTGCTTGCAAAGCAGCACATTTAGTTGGAGCAGTTCAGCTATAGGTTTCTGGGTCATTAATGGAAAAAAAGAGCATAATCAGCTTAAAGAATAACATTACTAATTCATTTCTAAATAGCATAGTAATGTGATTAAATTAGTTGCCTAACAAATAAAGACTTGTAATGCATTATAGTTAAGTTTTTTTGTCACCAAGTATTGAATTGGAGAAAGCAGCTCACAGTACAGTTTAATTAGAACAATTCGTCGGCTTGCCACTTTAACATCATTTTGATACATTGACCATTTAAAGGCCTAAATGTCTTGTAATAAAACCTGAAGTGATCACGCAGGTGAGAACTGTTGCCTAGCAACAGCTGCTGTAAGTAAGTAAAGTTGAACACTGCTGTGAAGACAGTTGGAGTTTGCAAATTTAGAAAAAACAGAAAAGTAATTGGAAGTGGAAAGAGTGTAATTTCAGCAACATGTAGTGAGATTTTGTGATGTTTTTGGTTTGTTTTTGAGTGAAATATATTTTGTATGCTGCAGCCATACTTTACATTAAATGTGCGGAAATTTGATTTTACAGACTGTTCTAATTTTGGAATGTTTCATTCGTTTCGTATCCCGTGCGGCTAAAACACAACAGAGACATAAAATCTAATAAATTACATTTAGCACAAATGTTAACCTATTTTTGTAACTTGGTGTAAAATTGTGTTTAGTAAAATGTACCTTTATTTATTTAGAGTGAACCTTTCATAAATAAATCTTATAGATGAGAAAACATGAACAGAACCATAACATTTCCAATCGATTTGAGCTGCTTTTTAAAATTTGCATTTTTTTTTTTATCTGGGACACCACCAAGGAGAGACCGTGGGGGGCAATGACCCCCTTTATAATTTTGCTGGGCCTTTATAGTTTTATGCTTCTGAATCATGACCTGTTTTTATAGTGCAGATTTTTAATTTCTCACCAAGTTTCCACCAATTGTTAAGTTAGTTTACACTTGCAGTTTTTTTCCCCTATATAACACTACATCAGAGTGGCCCTTTAAACAGTAGGAATATCACAACTAGTATCCCTTGTTTACAGTTTTATTCCTTTTTTCCCTTATCATAAATAGACTGGATTATATTAAATACCATGAATAAACTACATTTAAATCTGATCACCCAGCAGCACATTGAAGTAAAGCAGGCTGAACTCTCTCCTCACACACTGCTGAGTTTTGCAGTAAATAATGTAAAAACTTTAATGAAACAGCCACAGCCAGCAACAGTTCCACAGACTGCAATCTGCATTAATTGCAGTGTTTAATCAGATGAATGACAGGTGACAGAGGTTAAGCACAGCAAATTTGATTGACACAAAAGGAAACACTCATGTCCCCAGGGGATGAGAGTGTGTCGTAATTACAGAGTGATGCAATTAAAGAATTCCCAGCGAAGGCTTTTACTGCTTTGCTAGAGGTACTTTACAGAAACTGCTTCAGGAGCTGAACACCCAGTGAAACATTTTATAGGAGTCTTATTTTGAAACCTTGGATGTTTTTTTTTTAACTAAAATGTCTTTATATCAGCACAGATTAAAGTTGTATTCTTAATTTGAAAGAAATTTAACTGGAATTAAATTGAAGAAAAAAAATCATCATGTGAATTTGACATATATGTATATATATTTATAGAGAGAAAAATAATTTAGGTCCAATTTTGTCTCACTTAGAAGAAGATTAACATATTTTTAAAAGGCAAAAATTACAGATGAAACATTTTGTTCACTTTTAACATCACATTAAAGCAAATAAATTTTTTTAGCAGTTAAACTTGCAACTGCACAGAAAAAATATTGAACATCGTTCGAGTAAAAAACAAGAAGCATTTAATTATAAGCTCTGATACTTAACAAACAAGGTGTTAGAAAGTTCTGTGCTTGAAGATCTTTTTCATGCCATCTTAAAATAGTAACAGAATTGGGGAAAGGGGTGGGGTGGGGGGGTCCTCCTAAAATATTAAGTACAAAATTAATACATAACTTTAGACCTTTAAGATGTCAGACCAAGAAAAGCTTTTTGCAGATAAAGAAAATCTTTGTCTTTTAAGCACCAATGTCTTTAGTTTGGGGTTTTCTGTGTGGATTAGTGTCACCTTCAGGTTTATTTTCAGGGGCAGGTACAGTTCCCAAAAGTTATATTATATATAATAAGTGTAGCACTACTTCAACAAATATTTACTCAAGTAAAAGTAAAAGTTAGCTGTCCAAGAAATTGTTCAAGTAAAAGTAAAAAGGTATTTTGTAAAATGGTTACATTAGTACTGAGTAACTAATTACAACATCTGATATATTTTTAAAATTGTCATCAGACTGACAAAATATAAAAAGTTATGTGCAAATTCTGGTGTATTTAAAGATTCAAATGAATAAAATTAATACAAATAAAGAACATAATTACAAAATGACCAATTCCAGCAGAAACACAAGTTGTTTTTTTCATTGTTGAACTAATACAGTAAGTAATGTATGTATATGTATATACTGTATTTTAGAACAGGGTATAGTAATTTCAGTGACTATAGTGTACTGTTTACCATATATTCAACTGACCTCCAAATGTCTCAGGAGATAGAAAATATCATCAGAACAACAAAGCTTGTGTACAAACAAGAGGTCTCACTTCAACATAAACTGGAGGTGTCTCTCTGGTGCACTTCTGGTTAGAACATGTTTGTTCTTCTTTCAGTGAAGTTACTTACGGGTAGAGTATTCAGAAAGTTTACTCTTTTAAAATTACAATTTTTCTCAAAAAAGTTATCAAAGTAAAAATGTAACTACTACCCACCTCTGTTTATGTTTTAGCTTTATTCCCGGATTTGTTGTAAAAGAAGCATTTTCATTGGTTTTGTTTCCTGTGTTTAGCAGCTTTTCGTCTTTCCTAACTTTTATTGGTTATTTATTTTGGCTTGTGTTGTAATTTACAATATTTACTACTTAAAGTTTGTGGAACTGAGCCACAAAAATCCAAAGGACAAGAGGTAAGTGATTAAAGAGTTTATTTTTATTAAAAGTGACTGGAAATCACGTGTTGTTAAAGATCCGATGAAGAGTTGTGGTTCAGCTCAACCTTAAATACCGAGGTCATCAGCTGTTACACAATTTTATATTTATTGTAGAAAGCAAAGTGATTGGTGGAGAACAAAGAAAAACCAGAATCCTAAAAGTTTGATCCTGCAGTTCACACAAGTCATAACTCAAGTCATACTCAGTATAGAAACTATTGTTCTTTATGTACATAAGTACATTTTTTCTGATTTTTTTTCTGTTACTTGCTTTGTATCTTTTGTTTGCTTTTCTTGCATCTGCAGCACGTCTGCTTTTTGGTTTGCTTTGAAATAAATCATTTGTTCTTGTCCACCTGAATGCCTCCTGGCTGCGAGTCTTACAGCCTCTGCGTCTATACAGCCAGTGACAAACAAAAGCTCAAAAATCAATCAACCATGTACTCAGTTTGATCAAACCCTTCTTTTTAGGGAGCACTGACAGTCTTTTCTTTTTCTGCTTTGATGATTGTCTGTGAAAAAAAACCCAAAAAAAAAACCATGATTGATAGGAAAATAAAGCTAACGTATGCCTTTTTTTAAAAAAGAGATGCTGTAAGTTTGTAAATAAGAGTATGTGCATTTCTTGAGAAACAGGTTCAAACTCTTTGCTTCCTTCCCTACAGATGTTTTTTATTTGCTGTACTTCAGTCCACACAGCAAAGCGGATGCCAGTTTGTTAGTTTCAGAGCGAGATGCTGAAATGTTTGAACTCGACTGTGCTAATTTTAGCATCAGAGGTAAAGAGGTACAGTCAGGATACAGAAACCCTGATTATTTAAAAAATACAGTAATATTTTTATGTTTTCATATTTTGTTACAAGGAGCCAACATTTTCTTTTTAAAGTGACCTTAAACAATATGTCCTTATTTTTTGAACATTTAAAATTCATAAAACCTAGCAGTGCATTGAAAGTACAGGTATTTGTCATCCTGTTGTAACATAAACAGTACTCCTGTTCTGCATAAGCTCTTGCAAATGTGATTTGTTCTACATGCATTCCACATCTTAGAGTACTAACAGTGGATTTGAATGATAGTACCAAGAATTCACCCAACAGATGCACACATGATCAATTTTTAATGTCACTATGAAAACTGCCAGACAAAATGTACAGATTATTCGATGAAAAGATGCAGGCATCTCCTCCACGGCCTGCTTGTTGCACAGAGACTTCTCGTTTTCAGCACATTGGGTTCTTACTGCGCACTGAGAAAACAGAAATGGATTTGTGTAATTTCTACAAAATAATGCCGGGGACATTTGTGCATTGCATTCCTTTCAAACGTAAATACTCGCCTGTAATATTAGCTGGGAAAATGAAACTTTTCTTTGCTGTAGAAAAGACAGCCGAAGTTGAAGGATAGGTGTATCATGTTGGATTTATACCTCGTCTGTGAAAGATGGGGTTATTTTCATGCTGTTCACCAGAATTCACTGCAGACTGTCTCTTGAATAATGCAGTGCCTTAGGTAGAAATACAGCCTCAGGCTTTTTTTCCCCTCTTGCTGTATGTGTATCAAGGGAATTTGCATATCATGCAGGTATTTTCAAGTGAACTGTGAGAAAACTACAAATTAGAGAATTGAGCGTTTTGGTCAGGCTGTCTGCATTGAATTTCAGATTTACTTGATGTATTTAGCTCATTTAACTATTTAGCTTTTTTACTGGTAATTTTCTGTGTACACTGTCTCAGTAATTTGAAATAAACTACAGAAAAATGATGTCTAGGCTTTTGGCTGTAGTGTAAAGAGCTACAAGGTAATAGTTTCTGTTTTGTGTACCTTGTTTTCCAATTTTCACTTTATTCAAAAACCCCAGAGAAACATTTGTTAGAGGAAATGAATGTAAATCGACTGGTTTAGCACATGGTGCAGATTCTTTACAGCGAGTCCGTTTGGAAAAAATAGGAAATGCTGAATTTTCTCCCTTGAGATGCTTTTGCTGCAGCTGCCTTCAGTTGTCTGTAGGTTTCTGTGTCTTCAGTTTTGTTTTTTAGTATGTGCAGCGAATACTAACTGGCTGGAGGTCAAAAGACTGGTCAGATATCCTCATGCTGCTTGACTCACTTTTGAGTCCCAGTAAGTTCTGTTTCCTGCATTTGTCTTCTCCAACAATCACTTCTATGATTGTGCTTTCTGTGGAAAAAATGTGGCAAACTTCTGATGTTGTCTTTTAACGAGACGTATTTCAGCAAGAGATGACAACTATTGAATATTGACTGCAAGTGCATGTGCATACTCGTCAGTGGCAGCAGTTGCTGAAAAGATATTTTTACATCAAAAGCCCCTGTTTGAAAGGCAAAACAAAACAGTAAAGAGGATTATTTTTATATAATTTGACAGATAAACTTCTTCTCATCCAAATACGCCAAATGCTGTTATTTTCTAAGAATCTTTTCCAGTTTCAGAAAAAGGCTGAAAGAGTGTTTTGAGAATTTCAGCAAACACTTTGCTGTGAAGAAGTTCTGCTTAATTGTTAAACAAGTTATTTTTGTTGTGTCAGCTGTCTTAGATTGTGCTTTTGAGAGGAAATGGAAAATTCTGAAATGCGCTCTTATAGTTGGGATGGAATTTTATAGAAACTTATCGGTAAAGAGACATTTCTATCCAAACTTTAATAAGGATTATTGCAAAGAAAAAAAAGTTGTATTCTCCCCTGTTTCCAGATACAGTGAATGCAACAGGATTTTGTCTTTTCTTTGTATTCTTTAACCCTGAAAATCTAAACACTCAGTGAAAGGTTTGTGCTTGTTCTGTTCTGATAGGCCTCACTAAAAAAATACTGCATTCTTTCTAAAAACACACGGCCATCAGTCTCGTTGCACAGATAACTGCAAAGTTCATTAAAGAGACGATGGACCCGAGCTCAATTTCACTCGAGGCTATTATCCATCTTTAATGTAAACGACCATGATCCATTTTCCAGCATTTGACTGAGTCCGAGTCGAAACTCTGTCAATATATACTTTAGAATTCATCTTGTTTCTGTTGTCAATAGTCCCATCGTCAATAAACACCTCTGACCTAGTTCATTTGGTAGCTGTTCATGCTTGTGTGCTGACAATTTACTGCAAAAGATAGCCATCTGAAAATAAATAAAAATACTAGATTATAATCTGAATCTTCTTAAATTAAGTGACATAATCTGCCAGATCAGTAAGACAGTTGCACTTAGTAAGACTCCTTGAAATATAGAAACAGTTCCAGGCTAGCAATATTATTAATCTATTCTGCTCTTGAGTAGTATTTCAGTCCAAAGCAAGAACGAAAATACTTTTTGTCTGATTTAAAAACTGGTCAAATGGGTAATTTTTGGAATGTAGCTTTGTTCCCACATAATGTGGAAAGCTTTGTATCGGGAGGCTTTTTTCCAGACCATTTTAAAAATACTCCAAAGAATCCTGTGCAACAATTCATCCTCTTTGCCAAAAATGCTTACTTTCTTGAAATCTCAATTAAATTCTCTATGTAACTTTTTTTTCTCTTTTTTGTATCAGCTCTGAGAATACATTTTGAGGGAAATTTGTAAACCGTTTTTATTTTCTTTGATTACTCTGTTTCACTTGGTTGCCATCTCTGTTTTCCATATTCTTTGAGACAAATGCTTCATCATGATACAAAACATGTTGTCATTTGTCTGATAACTAAATATTTTATGTATGCACAAAAAATCTAAGGTTAAGGAAAACACCTGGTTAATATGGGACTTCTGACTCACTTTTTCTTTTTGTCTGTTGTTTTACTAGAGACATCCATCCTGTTTTTAAAAAATCTTAAGTTAAAGTTTTCCTGATAACTTTTTTTAATGTTGCTTTTGACACATTCAGTCTGTCTTTTCTGTTTCTGAGTGTTCCTGATGGTTTTGCTCTTGAATTGAACCATCTTACAATCAACAAGCCTTGATTGTAGATTTTGTCAAGCATGCCTACCTCCATAAGAGGACTCTTGACTTAGAAAGATGTGAAGAAATTTTCATCAAGGAAAATAGAATAAAGTAAATATCTACATTTTTAGTCCTTTGTATTTGTACAGCTTTCATCAGTACCATAGATTTTGTGACAAATAAAAAAAATACATTTTAGAGTTTGTGAAATTTTTTTAAATGCATTTTTATTGCCTGCCAGTGAGGGATAAAACTGTAGGAGTCAATCCAATTCAACCAAACCAAACCAGCAAATCAGCATTCGCTAACACAAAAATGGCAAAAACAACAACAGCAAAAAAAATATTTTTGTGGTTTTTACAGATACTGAGCTGTAATTTGATGTGATTGTAGCTGAAAGTAATTAAAAACAAACTCTGAATGTGACAGCTTACTGTATCAAGAACAGGCATAATTTTAAATTTAAGAATTGACCAAACCTTTTATAACTCCTTTGTTTATCAACACAGGACAATCTTAGGGTGAATTCATACCAGCCCTGTTTGGTAAAGGTAAGTGGGGATGAATAAATAATCCATATGAGCGGGGGCCTCATAAGTGGGCCCGTTGCTCTCCCCAAAAGACATTGGTTTTTATTCAAACCTTCGAGTCCCTCGAAAGAAGGACACGAGGTTAGAAACACTCAGTGTTCAGAGATTCTCAGGATCCATAAAGAGGTCCCCAAGAATTTTTTTCCTATGACTACTGGCCTAAGTAGCCTACACACTACTTGTGGCCTAAGTAGTGCAGAGAGGTCTCTAATTCAATGCCACAGGCATCACACAGACCATTGTCATGGAGTCCCAT
>JARVJO010000001.1:29364871-29377149 GCA_031762555.1 Cynodonichthys magdalenae
GGAGTAGACCAGCCCTGTTTAGTCCACTTTAATCAAAGTCTGATGCAGACCTAAAAAGCAAACTCTGGTCTGCCTGCTAACCAAGGTCTCTGTTCGGTTAAAGTGAACTCTGGTGCAGTTTGAATGCAAGCAAACTGAAGACATAAACCTTGGTTGACATCTGTATAAGGTGGATATCACTGCTATGAATTTGGATGCGCTCCTACTCATGCAGAGCTGTTTCCGCCATCCTGTGTAAAAAACAATGTTCTCCGGTAAGTTTTCATCAACTCCTCTCTGGAGCTCATATTTAGATTTCTAATAAATGTTTGCCAAATGCAATTTAACAACTTAGAAATGACTTAAGACCTTTTGGAACATCTAAGATTTTGTAAAATATTTAAGAAAATACACACAAAATTGGCTAATTACTTTTGAGCCAATGAATGTTTACGTATAGGGACTATATTAGAGAGTCTAATAATGAAATCTTTATTATTGTATATTTTTTTCAGACATCATTAATTTGGCAGGGGAATAAAAGATTTCTGTTTTGGTTTCATCTTCATTGCAGAACTGAGCTGTGATGCCAATAAGTAAATTAGCCGAAAACAAACAGCCTGAAACATTCACCAAATGTGCAGCTTCACTAAAGACAAGTTTTTTGGTCAAAGGAATCAGTTATGTCTGAAACGATTCGATCTGATGCCCTACAGTGAAGTCGAATCAAACAGTCTTGAACTTTTCATCTACAGTGAGCAGGCCAGCTGAATCTGAAACTGCATAAAGAGAAAAAAAAACAAAAAACAGTTTTTCATACGATTTGGCAAAGGACGTGCCTTCAGCGTTTCCCCGGAATTCAGGGGAGATTTCCGTTGAGTAGCTCGACCCCACAGCCTAATCACCAGATCTAAAACTCCAGCACAGAGCTCCAGGCTGCACCGAGAGGGCTAAAATCCCCTCCTGCTGTTGCTTCTTCTGGCCTCACATGCCAGGACACAATTAATTCATACTGCTGGCAGCCCTGGACCATCCCAGTTGTGCTGCTCTCATCCCTTGTGCTCATTCTGTCCTTATTTGCATAATATCAATTTGCTTTATAATAGCCTGTTGTGGAGCACCGTGTGCAAGTTTGCATAAATGAAGAAAAAAACGAACCAGAAAACGAGAGAAAACTTTGCAGTTTAGACACACAACTTCTGTTCTTTTTTTGGAAGTTGGGGGATTTACACCTTACATGGGGAAAAAGTGGACTCTCACTGAACTTGAAGGAAATTTGTGTGTGATGCTATTTCTAACAGAGAGAGAGAGAGAGAGAGAGAGAAAGAGCTCTGATGGCAACTCTCTGAGGAGAATCATGTGTCTCTGTGTGGAAGAAGAGGAGAGTGTTGATGAATTTAATCACAGATAGGCAAACTGGCCGTAGGCTGAGTGAGCGTGTAAGGAAAGAAAGAAAAAAGAAAAAACCTCTATGTCTCTCATCCGTGGATGAATAATCACACAGTCCTGCTGCACTCCTCCTCCTCCTTCTCCTCCTCTTCCTCCACTGGCTGCTTCTGAGGATCACACACAAAGTAAAGAGAGAGATTCAAAGTCAGAAACTGAGACAGGCGGGCAGGAACGAAGAGATGAAGGAAAATAGAGCGAGAGTGATGAGATGGGAAGGAAAGGTGCAACAGTGCAGAGGGAGAAGATTGGGTGTGGGGCAAAACGAAATCTAGAAAGCGATCCCCGGGCAGACACTTGCACTGCAAAGCCGAGCCAGAATTTGTGAACGCAGCTTGTTTGGATGAAAAAAGATAAGATCATCGTACGACGCGTGACTAAAAATAAATCGCCAGCCCTGTTTGAATGTCATTTACAGTGATAAGAGCGAGATAAGCGAAAGCGTGACACAAAGAGATTTGTTTGATTCCTTCCATTTATCTCTCTGGTTTTAAAACAAAACTCCGGAATGTGTAAGGGGAGTGTGTGGAGTTGTGAATCCTGTGTGTGTTTGGATTGTGATAAAACTGATCCCCTCAGGAAATGTCCCCATGCTCCCATGCACAGGGTGTGTTTGTTGACAACCAAAATCTTCTTTTGACCCCTGTGAGCCAGGAGAAATTCAGTTTCCTGCTTTCAACACCTGAGGTACTTGTTGATTTGCAGTCTTCCTTCCTGCAGCATAAATAATCTGTAGGTGTTCAGAAACCAAATCTACCACATAATACGTGTGGCAGATTCACATTGAACATCTAATATAGCAGGCAGAACATCCCAGATATGGTGAGAAATTCACACTTTATTTTAAACTGAATTTTATTGACTAATGTAAAGGTTGGAACATTTTCTCAAAGTGTTTCTCAAAAAGACATAAGGGACCTCTTTGAAGTATTTTATCTGAATGAAAGTCCATATTCCCCGAGTTTTAAATTAACTATCAAAGAAAAGCAGCAAATCATTTTTCAAAGTGTTAAGTTTTGATTTCTTTCTTTCATAAAACAGGCTTGATTAATCAATTACCAAACTGGATCAGGGTTACTTTTATTTTCTGCCAGCTAGTTGAATAATTGAGTCAGTGTTTAAAGATTTAACCGTCTTTAAGGTTTGCTGGAGAATCGTTACAGTTTACATCCCTTATTTTTGGCTTTTAGAGATTAGAAGAAATTTAAAAAGAAAATGAAAGAACACCACAAAAAAAGTTTTTAATTATTTTTAGTCATTACCCACTGGCTTAACTCCAGTAAGTCTTGTTGTGATTCACCTTTCATACCCTTTTGTCCTTTTATTTGTAGGTGAGTCATTTAAAACCTGTGTTGCAGCTGTTTGACCTTAAAGCTGAAAGAGTCTAACTTTTCTTTTGAGCCGCAGGATAATCCTCTTCAAAATCCCAACAGCATATTTGACTGTGGGCTCCAATATCCTAATCAAACATTTGTAGCTGCGTAACATTGCAGCAGCAGCAGGATCAGATTGAGGCTTTTGTTCGCATATTATAATTATGCAGATGAACACAGTGTGATGGTGCATTTTAATATGCAAATGTACCTGTAGTGATTAAATTATATCAGTGTTGGCTATAGAAATGCACATTAGCCTAAATGAAAACATTTGTTTAAAACTCTTATGAATTGTTGCTGAAGACTCACTTAAGAATGTGTTTAGATTAAATATAAAAAACTTTGTTACGCACTTTTTAACAAAAGAAAACAACTGTCTGATGAAATACTTACACTACACTTGCACTAGAGCAAATACATATATTTTAAACCAGCTGTCTTTGAAACCTCAGATCTGTATTATTCAGAACATGTCAGGTGTGGAGAGAGGAGAAACAAAAAATGTGGGCACTGAAGCTGGAGCTGAGTATGTATGAAAACTTTAACAGTAAAATGAAAGGATGGCAAGGCATAAAACACACGCATAGGGAGCAGAAGGCAAAAACACATCAAACTAAAAATAGAAATTTTGAGAAACAACAAAGACATAAAGGCAACGGTTGGATCTGAACTTATTAGCTTAACGTAACAAGTAGTATTCTATGGTTTTCTTGTAGTGACTCACCACTTCTTCCTAAAGCAAGTATCTAGTAGACTGCATCAGATAGAAAATTCTCAAACTTATAAGAAAGTTGCAGTAAAAAATATAACTTTTTATTGAAATGCAACTTTGGGGGCCAAAGGAATGAACTCATGGACCAGATGTGGCCCAAGGACCACCAGTTGATGATCACTACTTTACAGAGTCCTTCAAATTGCATTGTCCTTTCTGAACCTCAGTTTGCAGCAAATGTAATGTTTATTGTTCATGCACTTTTGCTTCCCACAGCAACAACTCAGCTAACAGAGATGCTCTTTACCCAAGTTGACTTTCCAGCTGCAGCGTGCGCAGCTCTGACTCACGGGAAGCAATGAGTTCTGTCATCGATCACAACAACATCTCTAACACGTACACAAAACACAGGGGCACATGGACCCTTTGCTAAGCTTTTACTGCTTTATTCTGTTAGGATCTTTGTCCCCTGGCACCTCTTTTGTCAGCAGCTCTTGCCATGATGTTGCTTTTGAAGATTTCACATGTGACAAAGTTGTATGATGATGTTAATAATAGCCCTGTGTATTGCTATCACAGCTGTGAAAGAACACTCGAGGCCACAGACTCACTTTCCTCCTGTCCTATTTCTGTGGTGTTTTTAAGCAATTTGCTTTTGGGAGTTGGCAAGGGAGCGCACGAGAGAAGACAGGCAACAAAATGGGCATAATGACTGGCCTTGGGTGAGGGGGGGACAAAGACAAAAAAGCACTGAAACTGTGAAGAGAGTTTTAGCCACGTCAGCAGCAGGGCCACATTTGAGGGCAGTGAGGTGATTGCAGACTGAATTTATAATAAAGGTTACTCAACAACTTTGGTCCTGGACTGAACTGAAATAACAGAGGAAACACAGGTTAATTATAGGCTTGGCTTTCCTTGAATTAATGCATATTGCACTTTTCATGCAGACTTTCAGACTAGGGTCTAGCTGTTTTGGTCAAACCTTGTAAATGATATTTTGCAGAATATTGTGAGAACGTATGAGATGTCACACAGAAAATGTGTTAAGGATCCATTTTAGCTACTAATCGTTCCAAAATTAGCTTGATATCTGTAAAACTGGATGAGTTAGAATCAGTTTTGTTTTGGCCAAACCTGATTAGCTGTGGTGGCCATTTTGAATTCTGTTAAGATCAAATTAATGAGCAAACATTAACGTTGTATCAAGAGTTTCTCATGAATCTGTCAAGTGATTCATGTGATATTAGTCAAAAAATTAATGGCAAAGCTTTAGGCCTTTAGATGGAAAAGGAAAACTCCCATTTTTTCCACTAATTTTACTATAATTTGATCATATCCACACCGTTGTAGCCTTTTGTTAAATTTTTCATTGTGTTTTACTCCTTTGACACAGAAGGACTTCATTCGCGGTGCTCTGAAGAGGCTCCCACTTGCTGGATTATGCATAAACTTTTTAAAACAATGAGGTTGATGAGTACCTCGGAACATGAACAAAAAGATGTTTTTGAACACAGAAACCTGTGCCCACTCAGACACCCCCACTCTCTGCAGTTGTGTGGACTGGATTCCATCTTTTTATTTACAGTCAAAATTATTTTTCTTTGTTTAAAAGACTGCAGCAAACTCCAAAATTTGTAGCTTTTGTGTAGCCAATGTTTCAGTGTCTAAAACTTTGGTGTTTTTTTATCAGTTGAAATTGACCTGTTTTGACCAGTTGGTTATGCTGATACACAAATACTGTTCCTTGACCCTGTTTCTATTAAGTTCCATTTTTATTATTTCTACTTTTAACTTTTTTGGATTGCTCAAAAAAAAAAAAACAATCATAAAAAGTATTTCTTACAATTAAATTGGCTTGATATTTTTTGGAAACTTATGGAGCCAGATGCATAATATCAATTACTGCCTGTTGTTGACAGTAACAGGGCTGTAATGTTTGTTCTTGTATTTGTCTATTGTGTTAGCAAAATATCCTGACAACCACAATACAGAAATCAATGGATGCACTTTTACAATTAATTAACTTGTTAAGTTACTGAAATCTGAATTTCGGGCTACTGCTAATTAACATTAGTAAACACTAAAACATCTCTAATTCTGTCCGTTTTAAAGAAAAAAAGCTAAAATGTGATTTATAAGAGTCAGTCACAACACATACTCCAAACATCACACATTCTGTGACATCTCTGCACAAAACATTGCACTAATGGTCTGTTAGGAAAATATCTCATGAACCTCTGGACTGATTTTAATGAATTTCTAAAAAAAAGGTAACTATCGGATGTAACCTTAACCCTATTTTATTTTGGTGTCAATCCAATTCAAGATGGCCGTCACTCCTAATCAATCTTAGCAAATACAGAAATGTTTACAACTTGGTCAAATTTACAGATGTTGTGCTAAAATCTGATGTGGTAGTAGCTAAGAGTCATTCTCCACAGGCACGCCAGGCTCTAAGTCACTTTGTGAAAATTATGTAATATTGCATGAGATTGAATTAAAACTTTAATAGTTAAACAAAAGGCTGGCAAAGTGTATAAAAGCACAAAACCACAGGGAGCAGGATCAGACTAAAAAGAGAAACTTTGGAAAGCCACAAAGTCACAAAGGCAACAGTTGGCTCTGACTTAAAATATAAATAAACCAAAGTGTAAAAATATTCTGAAAAAAGCAAGGTGGGCTGATCTGATTACTAAATGAGGGGGACAGGAAAGGACGAGATCAAAGGGTTGAAACCATCAAAAAAAAAACTTGGCCAATTTTACAGATATTGAGCTGAAATCTGATGTGGTAGTAGCTGATCGAGTCACTCTCAACAGGTACTTCCAGCTCTAACACACTGTGAGATCTTGCAGTATTGCATGAGATTGCACATAGCCTACTGTCATTTACAAAGTTTGATCGAAAGGGTTTTAACTTTGTTCCTACTCATCACAAGATGATAGTTTCTGTTTGGCATGCAAGGAAATATGCTTATTTTTATCAAGGGTTGCTCTCATTTGTTATATACACATAGACATTTATTATGGTGATTAGTTTTGCAATGACAATCGGGACAAGAATTACTAAATGTGAAAAAAAGTTACAATATTCAGAAAAGAAGAGAAATAAAGAAATGATGCAGTCAAACTACAACCATATTTACAAATCCATACTGTATTCATGCAGAAGTTATTTTTATCACTGCATAATCTCACTATAACAGCCTTGATTTGAGCTAAAGTATCTGTGGGTGATTTGAGGCATGTGTCATCCCACTTTTTGTTTTTGTGGGGAAAACAAAGCCTTTTGTGTGAACACACTGATTAACCAGCTTGCCCTTTGGGTGGTACAAGTATGCACCCACACACCAACACGTATTTACAAGGACAGTTATTAAGTCAAGGTAAATCCACTATATTGTGCCGGTAATCTGCTTTTGCACTTTCAGGCAGATTTGAAAATTCAAATGATGCATATTTCTGGTTAAATCCTTCCAGCATCCATGTTCTTAAGCAATCAGGATGCTTTGCGCAGTCTTCACAGAATATCAAGTAAAACAGTTTTGAAGTAAGATGCTGTTTCTCTGAGCAAACAGGAAAGAATCATTGTAGTCATACTTGTGCTCAAATTAAGATTAAAGGTAGAATCAGTAAAATGCCTGTTACTGTATGTTTCACCTTGAGATGCATGAGAAATTTTAACTAACCCAAACATACAGCCCCATAATAAGATGCGTGAATAAGATCCATCTGTTGGGCTCACACAGTTTTGCATGAAGGACAGTCCAGTCAAAAATTCTCATGAAGTATGCATTCAGACAGATGTGACATATGGACACAATGCATGTTGCACAAGGACTCTGTATTGCATTGGGTCCCACTTGCACAAACACAAACACTTTTGTTTTTTGTGCAAACAAACCCAATCTGAATTGATGATGATTTGTGACAGGAGAGCTCTGGTTTCAAAGCATCAACCTGAAAAAGCTGAAGTGTGCAGCAACCTCAGAGAAAAACAGCTTATTTAAATACATTATCAGCATAGTTTTTGTGTGTTTCTTTCATTCTAACAGATGTGTGAATGAAAAAAACATCTACCTCTTATCAGCTATAATTTAATGTTGCAATAGAATAGTTATAAAATGAGTGAATCTGTAGGCTGAATTACATTTTTATAGGCCATAAACATGGACATCAGTTTGATAGTCATTAGCACAATTAAGACAAAAAAGTCTAATTTGGCCTGGAGATGACAACGAGGCAAACACTTCCATGATTTAAAGTGTCAACTATCTGTTTAATGGTTATTTCAAAACACATTTTTTTTGTATTTGGCTGAACAAGTCCGACTCTCAACTACACTGACATAAAATGTATTTTTCTTTTGTCCTAAGCCAAACTTTTAGGGTCATATCAATATGTTGAAATCCAGTCTTAACAAGAATTGCTTCATATGGAACCAATCTCTAAATGTTATGGTTTAAAGAGTCATATTTTTTTACAGTAACATCACAGGAAACCACAGTCAGGAATAAATAATGCACACAAAAGGGTGTAATGTAAAAAAGTAATCCCAGCATTCCATTAAATAAAGCATTAATGCCGAAGCTTTAGACTGACTTAGATCTTCTTGTTGAGAAACGACAGAGTTTTAGCCTGTTTGGTCAAATCGTAGAACATTCTGTACAATCTCTTTCAATGTTACTAGATAAAATGCTCAGAATACAGTATATGTGAGTTGTAGCTACTATCCCTTCAGACTTTATCAAAATATCTGTAAAAGCAACTGAGTACAGTCATCTGGTTGGGATAGTCCTCTTGATTTGGGTTAGCTCCAAAAGTTAATCAGCTGCAATGATTATATTCTGAAAATGTCATTAAAATCCATATACTGCTTCATAAAATATTTTGCTAACAGACACACAAAGATGACTTCGACTACTATGACAAAATCTACAACAAAAATCTGTTAGAGCTGAGAATCAGCCTCAGCAACTACCACACCAAACTTTGCCTCCCAGCAGCAGACTATAATGAAACACTTGCAGTTATTTTTATTCGGTAAGTCACAGTTTCTAATAGCCTCTTTTATTTTGCCCTGGGAGAGAACAGATACAAATTAATGGCTGTTTATGGGGTTCTGAGCTGCAGTTTGTGATAATGCGACCCAATGAACAAAATGGCAAAAATACAACAAATCCCAGCCCTGCAAAACTGTATAGTAAGCACAGCAAAAAAAAACAGTCGCCAATCGATTCTTAGATAAAGGGGAAAGGTGACGGTAAAGATTATTGGGCCTGGCTCTTGTTTTTTTTTTTTTTTTAAGATGTAGCTGTAATAAATAACACCTGAGCATATCTGGGGAAGTTTCTCAATAACTCTGACTGGCCTCTAAGGAGGTATTGTTATCACCACTTTTTGCTTTAAATCAGGCATCAATAAAAGAAGCACATTCTCACTTTGGCATTTGTCATGAGACACATTATGTATTAGTATAGTTTTGCAACAGAAAATAAATTTCCAAAGGATAAAAAAGTTCACAAACATTATATTTCATGCCTTTAGAACAGCCTGAAACCAAAAAGTCGTCCCTGGCAACTCTATAGCACCTAATGAAACAGCACCAGCGTTGTGAAAAGGGTTAAGTATTCTACAAGAAATGATCTCTCCTCTGCATTGCAGATCTTTCAGCTTGTGGTGAAATCAACTCTACAGTACTCATCAAGCAACAAACAAACAGCAGTCAGACACCATTAGCTGATAATCACAGAAGAGCATTTAACAGCTGAACAGTCAGATTTGCCCCTCAGGGGTACAGATCCAAAGCAGAGATGAGAGAGAGTAAGTGCTGGGTTTAGTTTCACCACATGGTTGGAAACAATACAGTAAACAACCGACAAACAAGAAAACAAGTGCTTAATATATTGTTTAAAGATCCGTTGTCGTTTCGAACAATGTACTTGTTGTGGAAATCTCAGCCTCAAAAAACACGTTAACCTCAGTGTGTGTTCAGCATTTTGAAGAGCTCATTATCTAGAATTTCTTGTGACAGTATAGAAATAAATGCAAAATTGAAATTTTTTTGCGTTTTATATCATGTTATGATGTCATTCCCTCATCAAAAACATACGCAGTGTTGATTCTCTGCTCTGCTATAAAAAAACAAGCAACAGAATAGAACAGAAAACCACACCTCGTCTCTGAGAACAGTTCAATCACTGTTTAAAGTCAATGGTTGTAAATGATCACAACAATAACACGATTACAAATCAAGCATAAAGACATAAAAGTATAAAATATAAATGTGCATGTTAAATGCAGTTGATCAATGAAAACTATTCTTTGTTCTATTCAATAGGCGGTTCGTGGGCTACATCCGGCCTGTGGCTGACTTTTGTCCAGCCTGCCAGTGAGGACCCGCCCCCACCCACCTGGAAAAATAAATACATTTGAACAAATTTTTTTTAACTTGAATATAAAAATAGATTTTAAATCATTGTCACTCATCAGGGGCAAGATGTGCAATTTGAAGTATAAACCAGCCTTAACTGTGGCCCCCTGAGCAACTTCGTTGAATAGCCTTAAATTTTAATGCTTCTTAAAAAACAAAAACAAACAAACAACAACAAAAAACACAATAAATTATTGGTTGGTTTTACATTTTAACCAGTTGATAAACCAGACAGTCATGTCTTATCCCCAGATGAAGCTATACATCTGTCTCTCCTGTTTAGGCTAATGCTGTTTTGAAATAAAAGTTTTCAACAAGCTGCAAGATTTAGCACATCAGCTGGTGAAATAACAGCAGACTGCAGGTTCACTGCCGAGGCTAATTACCCACCTAATTAATACCTAACATTGACTTGTCAGGGTCTCAACATTACTTTAAAGAGAGCAGAACAGCAGAAAAAAATGAACATTTCTGCACAACTGGCATAATTACATTAGAATTATAATAAAAGCCAATGCTTGAGTTGAGTTTTATTCTTAGTTTAACGTGTTTCTGTTGACTACAGTATCTGTATCATGCTCTTGCAGTTGTTTCATTTCCATCATCGCTGAGGAGAGTTGTGATTGTCAGGTTTCAAACACTGTCAGCTTTGCTGTATTTTTTTTTTTTACTACATGTCTCACTGTGGGTTACACTACTGTCAGCCATGCTGGTTGACTTCTTTATTGCAGCTGATTGTAAAACATGAAGCCTTCTCAATTCTTTTTAATTCTCAATGATCTATTAAAAGAAGTGAATACTGTCAGTCACTTCAAAGTTAAGTTATTTTGAATAACCTTTTTTTTTCCAAATGCAAAATAGAGCAATGAAATAAAGTGATCTACTTAAAGAGAAATAGATGTATTGGATGTATTTTTGGTTTGAATTTTAGGTCTTTTATTCATGGATCTTTATAAATAGAGCTATGATCTGAAAATAAAATACATTTTCCCCTGTATATACTGTATATCCAGTAAAACTAGTCTGGTCCTTAAAGTTTAGGGGTTTTGGGGGGGTTAATTTGTAGCTCGTGACCAACATATGCATATGATCAGAAATATTGGGTTCAGCTAAACACATTAATATGTCTTATATGTTTTCACTCATGGTTAACATGTTAAGTTATTACAACTTATAATAAATGGCAGATTAATAACACAAAAACTTTTATCCCTTAAGATCCCTGAAGAAAGCTCAGGCAATTTTAGCTGATACTAACCACCCCCTGTTCACAAAGTTTTCTCTTTTACCATCAGGATGCAGATTTACATTAAAAAGATGCAAAATCAACAGATTTAAGAATTAATTTTTACCTGCTGCTTTAGTCCTTTTAAATACTTCATGTTGAGTGTTGTGTGTGTTTGTTAGATATGTAGTAGATATGCCTATACCATGATAGATTTTGTGGTATTTTTTGTTGATGACTGTATTTTTCCTTGCTGGCTTTAACCCAACATTGCTCTATGGGGATATTAAAGAAAACTTGAACTCGAAAAAAATGAGTTTTACAATCTAGCAACTTGACTGACTTGACGTGTTGGTACAGATACTGACTGAAAAATAAGACCAAAGTGGGGCTTAGCTATAACAAGAATAGAAAATAAAAGAAAATATAGATGTGACCTGCATGAATGCCCTTCAAATTCTTGTTAGCATACAGGTTCAAATACCATTATGGATATTAGATGGTCAAGAATTAAAGGTATTTCCAGAATCTGCTGTGGGCCTTTCAAGGGAATGCAAGTTTAAAACACTTTTTATTGGCCTCATATTTTGGATCCAGAGGCTATTGATGGTAAAATAGGAGGTAAAAGAGGAGACATTTATGAGATTATAAAACTACAGGGCTTTCTTGACCTTGGCAAATATAATAACTTCCTATTATTTGGAAAAGTTTGGAGAAAGCTGGAACCTGCAGCTTGAAAAATTTTTTGTGTACTTCTTTTTGTCTGTCTGTCTAATCGAAAATTATCTGTCCATTAAAATGAAATGTTATTTTGTTCCATTTCTTTTTTTTTCAGTCATAGGCAACCTTTTCAAAATAACTGACATCTTGAGAAAAAAAGCCTATAATAAAATTCTTAATACAAGCATCAAGCAGTTTTGCAGAAAAAAAAAACAACAACAAAAAAAGCGTGGACCATCCATAACCTGAGTAGTGTTTGTGTGCACACGTGTGTGGTCATGTTTTTGCTATTTGGTGGGGACGATTTACAGAAAATGAAGCTTATGCGTAAATTCAGACTGGAAGACTCAATCCACCTCACCCGCTCCATCCAATTGCCGCGCCATGC
>JARVJO010000001.1:29387084-29399625 GCA_031762555.1 Cynodonichthys magdalenae
GGGGGGGGGTTAGGTTTAGGACCAAGGTGTGAAGGAAATTTGTGCTAGATTTAGGGGCAGGTTTGTACTGGAGTGGTTAGGGTCAGGGTCAGGCTATAGAAATGACCAGTAAATAAATGGAAGTCACTACATCCAATACATCTATTTCTCTTTAAGTAGATCACATTATTTCATTGCTCTATTTTGCTCTTGGGGATAAAAAAGCAAGGATAGAGGGGGGGGGCACAACACAAAAGACCAGACTAAAGGAAAAAAAAAAGGCTTCTGACTTCAAAGCCCTGGAGGTTATTCTAAAATAATATCAGAACATCAGCGGAAATGTACACAAGGCTATCTAGTAATTAAATGTACATTTTTAATGTTGTGACAGAAAATGAAGACCTTGCCATTGATTTTTCAAAAATTGTATAGACAGTCGTTTAAAAAATGAAAAGAAAAATAAATTACCAGTACATGTAGTTGTTATATCGATAATATTTTTTGCACTTTGTCTATGCTGTCTTTACAAAAATGTTTTTAGGACAAACAAATGTATTGATCAAGTACAAATTCACTGTAAAAATAAAAACCAGCACTGCTTTTTTTCATGTATATTATATAGTAAGTGGGTGTAATTTAGTTAGCTTTCAGCTGAAAGCAGTGAATTAGCTATAGCTCACCAGATTTGACCTTAATATCTGTAAAATATACTGAATTATTGACTTCTTTGTATTTTATGTTTCTGTGACAGCCATTTTAAATTTAATTGACTTTAAAAGATCATCTGTTGGAGATGAACCATCAATAATTCATATTTGAGGGTTTCATTGGTTTATATGATGCTTTTCCAACACTAAAAGCAAACATACACAGTCATGGGTGTGAAGATTATTGCATGCTTGCCTTTTAGTGGCAGATGATAATGTATTATACCTTTATCTGTGTTGGTTTGAATCTTGAGGCTGCCTGCAATGCTTGGACAAACTCCTGAGTCCACATTTTAAGGTTAATTTAACACTGATGCAGAACAGAACTGACCTATTGATTTCTCTGATGAATCTTTGCAAAAGGACTTTGACCCACAATGAAACTTTAAATTAACTAGAAAAGGCTACACTGAGCAGTTTTTTTGGATGCACAGGGATTACAAAATTGTTTAATGAGACAAAAGGAGAGAAATATAATCTCATAGACCTGAAGTACTGCATCAGTACTGATAGAAGACTTTCTAGTCACTCTGCTTTAAATAGTTTTTTTTTTCAGGCTGTTTGTGCTCTACCTGCTTTTGTAAGTGTCTTTATGCTGTGCTTTTTTTCTCTGTGGATTTGGCTACTTCTCCACTGCAACCAAGAGGCAGTTATCTTGTTTATTCAAAGGAAGAAAAAAATATTGCGGGTTCTCTGGATGAAGGGACAAGCTGGTACTTGTCAGATCATACCGGCTGAGCTTTGGACAAGATAGTGAAACTGTAGAGCTGCCTGTATATAGTAAAAAATCCCCCCAAAATTAAATGTTAAGCCATCACTCTCCACTCCTCCCAACACTAACACTCAAAAATCAAGGCTGCTGACAAATGAAGTGACTGTAACTACTAAACAAAAATATCAATCAGTTTTAAAGTAGCAGATATGAATACTAGAGGTAAATACGGTTGGGGGATTTATCATTAACTGAACTGAATAATAAATATTTGCATTGGTCTGTTATTGGTGGAGAGGTGTTTGTAATATTTGTGTAAAAAACCTAATGAGCATAAATGGAAATACCCTAGTGATCCAGCTTCTTATTAACAGGTTGAACCAAACAATAACTTCTTGTATGACAAGTGATTTTGTCAATTTTAACATCTTAGTTGAAAATAAAGCTAAGTATTTTCAGAAAATAATCATATATTCACATAACAGAAGTGGGGGTATCACATAACAGTTTGACTGGCAAAATTATGTAATTTGTGTGACTTTGTCAAGACATTTAAACATTTTGAGGCCAAGCTTTCTGCTATCAGGTTCCAGTCTTGTGAAAGCAACTTCCTGTTTTTGTCCATGAGGCTAACACTCTGCTCACTTTTAAAAGTAAATGTAGGTCTTTTTTGTTTGATAAATCCTTTAGGTAGGATTTGGTTTCCTAAGATATCCCTTAATTATGCTGCTTTAGACTCCAGGAAGACATTTCCTCTCTCTGCTCCTGCCTTTACTCTGACCATTCTCCATGTTTGTATGCAGTATGTAAATTTACTTATCATTGACATATTTTCTCTACACCTGCAGTCACTCTGTTTATTTCCATCCAACTGAGTTGAGTAAATGTAAAGTAACTTTCATGTTTTCTTTCATAATAAATGTGAAAGTTAAATTCCACTTAGTCCACTCAGTTGAAAATTGTTGACATTGACAACTTGGTTAAGAAAAACCAACAATCTGTTTTTTGAGTGTAATATGCTGCTCAGGATCAGAGACTGTAAGAAAGTAAAGACCTGTTGGCTTCCTTAGATAACTTTTACTAAATGTAATTTTATAAAGTATGTAAATGTTACTGTACATGCTCTGAGATGACTTTTGGTATAAACTGGTGTTATATATAGATAAACTTAATCAAACACTTTACTTTCTTTCTGTAAACATGATCTCGTTGGGGGATTTTCCCTCCACAGTCAATACAGCCCCCTCCACCATTAGTGATCTCTGTCCTCTTAACGTCCTTCACTGAGTTCAGGATCTGATTTCTGTTCTTTCTCAAACCCTCTAAGGATGAGGGCTGCCTCGGTTGTTTCTGCAAGACCTACAAATAGTTTTTTTCAGCTTTATCCTGTAATTGAAAAGTTTTAACTTTGATGGACCAACTATATTTATTACACTAATGGTTAAAAATGCAAGTTTCTATTTACCTAAAAAAATGGTAAACCTTTACAATAAGTCTCCCTTTGATAGTTGTGGATATGTATAATGCAGTAATACAGTACAATATTATATGTAAAATATGTGTTTCCATTACATTATTGTGCTTACAAGGTAGAAACCTAGTATGAAATGTTTATTATAGCAAATTTAGATGTAATATGTACAGGAACAAATTTGGCTCACTATTTGGCAAAAAAACAAACAAACACAGTTTTGTCTCTTTCTAATCCTTAATTAATGCATAATAAACACTTATTAATGATTTATAAAGTGTTTACAGATTAATTAATAACCTATCTATAAACTATTTATAAGCCATCTGAAGAGCCTTAATGTAAAGTGGTACCAAAAATAAATTGTGATTTTGATTTAGTTTTATTTCCTTCCGGCTGAGTTTGTTATTGAGCTCATTATTTGTAGATCCTATAATGACAAATGTAAAATGTTGCATGAATAAATGTTGCCATGTTATGTGAGTTTTGAAACAAAATATTCAGAAGAACTTTAACTTCTTGCCTGTAAGTTATGGCAGGTCTGAAGATTTCATGCATGACAGTGTTGAGGTATTCGTTCCTTCTGATCCCTAAACGTCTCAGCAGGCAGTTTACACTATGGCTTTTGGAGTAAAAGCACTGAGAACTGCAAAAAAAAAAAAAAAAAAAAGAAACAACTCGTGCTGTCGTCTATTCAAGGATTTCGGATTATCGTGACCTTGATGAGGGTGAATCTGCACCAATGTATGCTCAGAAATTGGCCATTAACTAGAACTGGACAGTGAGAGGGCATGGAGGAGTTCCACTCCTCGTTTGGTACTGTGCCCTGATCTAAAAACGTGGGTTGAAACATGAACACACACACACACACACACACACACACACACACACACACGCATGGAGGCAGCTCAAGTGAAAGTCTTTCTTGCCTGCACTTGACATGAGCACAGCCCACACACTATTTTAATACATATATGTGCTCATATCTTTGAGCCTAATGATCAGTCTTGCTTTTAAAATCATTTAAGAGTAAATGAACCGGAAAATAACTTTATTTTATGGAATGTAAATCACTTGCTGTCTTACATGGCATGGTTTAAAATAAAGATCTAATGTGAGTGTCAGGATCTGTGTTCATTGTTAGTTTGTTTGTAGTTCTTTATTTTAATTTTTCACGTTTTTGTTTGCTCAGGTCAGTTAGATTTGGCAGCCATCTTGAGTCAGTTGGAGATGTACATCCAGTGTTCCTGAAATATTTTGCTAACAGACAGAAAAACAAACACAGACACAGACAAATTGACAGCATTTCAAGGCAGCAGGTGATGAAAGTGATAAAACTACACAGCTAATAAGTATTTATGAAAAGTCAGAAATCAGCTAATACTTCCTTCAATATCCCTGGTTTTGCAGGATTTTATAAATACATTTTTTTCCATGTTAAAGGAGCAAAATGTTTTTGAGAAATCTTTGTTTTGTGAAAACTGTTCATTTAAGGTATCTGCTTATGACATGATGAAAGCAACCCTGTCTTACTTATTAACTGCAGTTGAAGTCAAACCTTCTCAGACTGATGAAGACCTAAGCCATCATATCTGATCTGAGCACAGCCTACGTTGCATGAAAAGCCCTGGGCAACACTTTAAAGAAGAGCTGTACTTTCACTCTTCTTTTCATTCCTGCCTCACACACACACTTGTGAGTGTATATTCTTCTTATCCCATGAAGGACCTTTTCTTCAAAAGGTTCAAAGTTTATTGCAGACACTATTTGATCACATTTTAACTGATCTGCCTCATGAAAACAGAATGAAGGAACACATAATCTTCACTTCATTTTTTAACAGTAGAACCTAAAACTGTTAATGTGAAAGAGAGAGAAAAACATGTTTTCACCATGAAGATTTGACATAGTTCATATTTTCATTAGTTTAAATTTAAGACAAAAAGTGAAGTTGGATATTAATGTTTGTAACAAAGTCTGTAAGGATGTTTCTCTGTTACCAGAATATCTCATGGAACATCTGACAAATTGCACTGAAACTTATAGAAAGTCATCAATAACTGATTACAATTCAATTCAAAATGGATGACAGAGCCAAGTGACCATTAAAAGTCCTACAAAATGGTTTTAGCTCAGTGAATTTTGAGTTAAAATTTGGTGTGGTAGTAGCTGAGAGCTATTAACAACACATACTCCACCTGCTATTATTTGTGTAAAATTTATCCTTAAAACTTTGATATTAGTATAGTCAAAAACATTTAATGAATCACATGACAGAGTTTAACAAAACTTTCAGAATGTAATTAGTGAATAAACATCCACAACTCATTCCCTTTTTGGTGTTAATCAATACAGCCAACACAGCTACGTGACATTAGCCAAAACATAATGACTCTAACTCAGTCAATTTTACAGAAATTCAACTAAAATATAGTGAGGTAGTATCTGAAAGTAATTCACAATGCCTGCATTCAGGATAACATTTTGCTTGATTTTGGAGGTTTTACCAAAATGTCATTTTTCAACATAAAATGTTCTTAAGTATATTAAACTCTAGAATGAAAGGTGTTATGCAATGCTTCATAAAATGCTAGACCTTTAACAAAAGGCATACAGTTAAGTGTAAAAAAAAAAAACACCTAGTAAATAGCAGTGAATCATGTTAAAGGTGACACATCATACAAAATCCACTTTTTTAGCTGTTAAATACATTTTGGTGTGTACTTGGAGTCTCTAGGAGTGCAGAAAATTTGAATTTAGTCTTTCCAAGTGCTGTGTAGATATCTTTGTATTCTGTTTGGATCATATTTTTCAACCTTTTCAGTTTTCTCTATTTTCTATGACGTAAGAACTATTACTGTACATCACAGAATTTACAACAGAAATTTTAAAAAAGGTGGTCTTATCAACCAATTTCACCATCTTCATTCTGCCTTTTCATGGTCAAATTGTTTTCATGATGGCAAAGATGATTTATAGCATTTGTTTGTAATGCCTCATTTATTTTTATTTTATTAACACCTGAGAAAATGTTTGCGTTTCAATAGAAATACTGCATATGCCTCTGTTGTTTGTTAAATTTGTGCACATTTGTAATAATATTAGTGTTTATATTTGCATTCTAGTTATTTATATATTTAATTTTGTGATTTGTGGTTTTCACAGTTAAATAAACAATATTTTTTTCTAACCGGATTTAAAGATTTTCTGTTATTTTAAGTCTGTGTTGATACAGTAGGTTAAAAGTAAAAAAAAACAAAAACTTTACATTTACACATGGGAGGCTGTGCTGAACAAAATGACACCAAACGTGGCAGGTTAAACCATTCTTAAGGTGAAATATGAAGGTAAAATCAAAATACTTCAAAAACCTCCACTTTCACCTTGGACTCCAGAGGGTTAATCATTTTGTAAAAAAACAAAACAAAAAAAACTATATATAGTTTATATAGCTATATAGTTGTAAACTCCTCTATTAAATTAAAATGGACCACTCAGGAAGTTGAAGTGGGGGTGAAGTGCCTCATTTGGATTTAAAGAGACAACCTCAAAACGAGTTGATTTGAGACACACCTCAGAAAAGGGGTGAAAGAGGGCTTGTGGAGTTACAATAAAGAATGAACTGAATGATTTGAATATGAAAAAGAAAGGCTTTAAAAACATGATGTCTCCTTTAAGACATTTTCCCCAGGACCACTTTAGTTTCAAAAAACATCATCATAACTATTTCCAATTAAGGTACAATTTACTGTAATTTAAACAGCTCTGTTGTGGGACCTCCATGGCTATCTGTGTGCAAACGTGAAGCACCACAGGCAGAGCAAGCAGCAGAGACCTCAGAGAGCAGAGCAGAGCAGCATCAATGACAACAGACATTGATTAAGGCAGACAGTTTGAAAGTGAAGAGCTGGGGTGGGGGTGGCTCGCAAAGTGGGCGAAAGCAAAAGTAGGCCGCTTAGAGCAGTTTGAAAAGGTGTGTATGGGACTTGCCAGCTGAATGAAAAGAAGAGAATCAGCTGATCATCCCACCTAAACTATTATGTTTGTAACACTTCAGTTCATCTTATTTGCTGCTGATTTTTAGCACTTTTACAGTTTATAAATTGCATTTCTTCGTCATTAAGTTGGCAGCGAACAAGCGCTGTAATTAACAGCAATCAAGTTTGAGTCATTGTGCTGCAAAGTTTTTAAATAGAAGGCCTTTTTAATATCTCCAGATGAGATGAAACAGCAATTAGCCAGGAAAGTTTTACTCCAAAGCATATAAATATTTTAGGATAAGGAGGCATTATGAGAGAAATGATGTTTTGACATTAAAAACACTGCTGAAGACCTTGTTCACTGCAACAAGTTTAATAATTTAAAAGGTTGTATTGCATCGCTTCAGGTTGCAAAAGATCTGAGTTAATGTTTTATGTTGTAAGGCTATCTGTCGACAGGATCTAGTGTAATATATGGTGACACAACCTTAGCAAACTAATCAGGCGCAGAAATCAGACCACAGAAGCAGCAGAGTGGCACCCGCATGAGTGGATTTTATGATATCTGTTGAGTGGAAGTGATGGTGAATATTTTCACACTTTGTCATTAGGAGTTAATTCATTTGTTGATAATTCATGTGTAAAGGTATTAGGATCGCTGCAGTTATTAAAACTGGATAAGTGACCCATTAGGTAACGGGGTGCCAAATCTCTCAGAGTCTTTAATCAGTAATGATGGGAGAGAAAAAAAATGTCCTGAGGCCCGCACCTTACTTCAATCACTTCTCTGGCGCCGAATAATTATTTTTCAGTTCTGGCAAATACATCAGATGAATCTTTTAATGAGTAGTTTTATGTGTCAAATGGACAAATGAGTTACAGTAACATTTATGGAAATGATAAATTAGTTTAATGGATAGAATTATTTCATCTATTTTTCACAGACAAAAATGTATACTGCATCTGATTTCAAGATTTTAAAACCACTTATGCATTTTTTTTACTTTTAATTTCAAATTTAGATTTTTATTTACTGATGTCAGAAATGTTGATAAATTTATTTTTATATCGGTTTAAATTTTAAGAGTGATTTTGTTCATGTTAAGAACCTCAGCTCCCTTTAAATAAGACAAACATATTCATGGTGAGGAGTGAAAACGTAATGATCCTGGAGTTCAGACCATGACTTCTAGTTCTGCCAGAAGGTGAAAACAAAAGAACTACAAAATCACCTAGTAATTTTTTTTTCTTGCTTTGTTTTGAAACATAAAAGCCAAAGAACTTCACAACAGTATTTACCTCTTTATTTAATTTGAAAAAGGAACATCTCTTTTAGCAAAAATAGACAGTTGGTAAAATAATCCTGCACAAGATTTACGTCTTAACTCTTGTGGTCTGTATTGTATTTATTGGAATACTGACTACTCCTTGCAGATGTATGTTGTATTGAGCAGCACCTTTAATAGTATAATTCAATGAGGGCTGACCAAACCAACTGTGGAGCAAAACCTGTTGTGGAACCTCAAAAATTAGAGGTTGAACTACCTCATTCAGATTCTTCAAGGATGTAATGATGCTGCATGAAACTGAAGTCAAAATGAAGCACTGAATAAATCAGATATCTGCACACATCACATTTTTTACTTCGACAAACATAAGACATGTTTCTCTTCCTGTAGTAGCACTGAAATCTGCACTCTTCTCTAAGCTGTGTAGTCATGCCTGCATCATCTTTCTCACAATAATATTTTGACACACAACAGCAGGAAAGAGGACGGGTTTAAATGCTAATGAGCATGTTTGTTACCAGCATACTGCAGTTTCACAGTTATGGTTTTGTTCATACTGATTCGCTGACAAATGCTTGTGGTTTACTTGAGACTGAGCTACCATGAATGTTATTTAGTTTGTAAGAAATTTGCTTTGTGTTCCATAAAAATCAATAAAGTTCTGCCATGAAAAATAGTTTTCTCTCCAAACAATTCATGGCTGCAGCAGCAGCTTTCTGCACAAGAACAAAAAAAAAAAGATAAAATAAAATTCAGAAACTGAGGTTAAAATTTAGTCTGGTAAAAACCAGCCCCATGTTCTTCACTTTGCTTCGTACAGAGGGTCTGGACTCTTGGCTGTTGAGATGTGATTGCTTGCTATAGGAGTGGCCTCTGTTGAGGTTTAAAATGATTGGATCATTTGGCCGCAACATGTGTGTGCCAGCTCCCCTGTAAAGGAGGCTAAGCTAAGAAGCTAACCAGAAATTGCGTGCGCTGTAAACAACTCTACTGAAAGGAGAGAAGTACCGAGCTGAACAAGACGGTTGTAAATGATGCTGCAGGCTTTGTCAGACAAATTTATTTTAATTTGGAAGCCTTATCAACATGGACTGGCTTCATTCACTTCCTCCACTGCCACTGCTACAACTACAAGCAGACACTGCGCAGAAAATCAACGTTGTCGTTCAAAACTCCTCCTTCTGTTTGCTGATTGGCCCAGGTAAAATTTTACAGAAGAAATCCTTATCTATGGGAGAAATCCCAGATGGAGCAGTGAAGAGAAACTAGAATTGAGCGGAACTGCATAGGAAGGTAAGGGCCAGGCAAGTCAAAATTAAAAACTTGACTCACTTGTGCATTTAGGTTTAATTTCATAAATGGAGCAAATATTCCGTAGATCTTCATACACATTCATCAAAGAGATTCAAAAGTGAAAACTATGACATACAACATTTAAAAAAAAACCAAAACATCCATCCATCCATCCATTATCTATACCTGTTTCTTCCTTTCTTTAGGGTCACGGGGGTCACTGGTGCCCATATCCAGCTGTCACGGTGCGAGGGGCGGGGGTACACCCTGGACAGGTCACAAGTCGATCACAGAAAAACATAACTTTAAAAAAATGAAATCCAAATGTACTTCTTTTCATGTCAGAAATAGAGGTTCAATTTTCCATCAGTATTAGTTTTTGCTTCCGTTTTGAATTTGTTGATACAAACCAGCGTTACACTATTATTGAAACTGATTAGTTGAGTTTGGTTTCAAGGTTCTCCTTTGTCTGTCTATGTTTCCTACACTCACTGTCTGAAAAGAATCATGGTGGCCACAAAAACTGCTGACTGCATTCTTACTTCAGGGTTTAATGTGTGTAAAAATGTTTGTCTAAACGTGTGGGCCCTTTTACAAAGAAGAATGCTGCCCTAATCCTGCCATTTGCTGAGACCGGCTCCCTCTCGGTGAACCCTTTAAACAGATAATAGATGATTGGATGATTGCACACAATGATTGTGTCTACTCCAGCTGAGAAACATAAGTCTCTTCATCCTCAACCACGGATACATTTATCCACAAATGGCTGGTTAAAACTAAGATGTTGACTTCTAACAGATACTTTAAAAAAGGCTCAGCCTCATCACTAATCATTAAACTACCAGTTACTACATTTATATCTAAAACCTGCTAAACACAATTTAATTTTTTTTCTCATAGATGCCCCATATTAATGAACAGAGTAAAGACATTATTTCACACAAACACAACTGCGAAAAGACAAGCTGGTGGCCTTACAGGTTTGTCAAGTCATCTGGAGTCGAGGGTGCAGAGCTGCACAGCAGAGATAAGCAGCGGTCAAACAAATTCACGCGCAACCACATATTTATCTTTTCTTGCCGTGAACCTCAGCTGCCTTACGCTGAGCTTATGCGATGTTTAAATAGTGGTAATAAGGGGAAGGAGCATGTTAAAGTGCCTGAATAGTCTTGAATCGGTGCTATGGCTTTATTGTTAAAGTCACTGATAAACTCAATGGAAGTGCACACCGGTGACATCTTGCTGTATTCTAACAAGCATTAAAGAGCAGAAAGAAGCAGGCCAAAGATTATGTTCTCTTCGGAAAATATATTCCAGTTAAAAAAAAAACGAGGTTAATGCCACACACCGTTCTTCATTTAAAGGCTTCTATGATTCCCATGATAAATACAATGTACATTTTGAGACAAAATGTTCATTCAAGGCAGTAACATCTTATGTTTTTTATGTTTCATCAATGGGACACGGCAAGCAACACATTTCTCCATCTTTGCCAGTGTTTTGACTCCAACAGGTTGTAGCTCTCAGTCCAGAGGTGCTCAAAGTGATTCTCAACAACACACAGTTCCTCTGAACCAATAATGTGTTTGTTTTGTTTTAGTAACAGATGAGCAAACATGTTTTGCACTGGGGGTTCCTGGATGATGTTTATGGTTTGAAAAATAAAATCCCTCTGTCTGCACCCTCCACTCATTTCAGAATCCTGGAGTGATGAAAATAAGTATTTGACTCACCAAACAGACATGTATAATATAACTTGATAGCTCTTGAGACAGTGGATCCACTGAACAGTGGTTAAAGACCTGGAGGCTATGTACTCCATGTGTAATGTGTTATTGATCACGGGAAGGACATTATTTTACTTTATCTCATCTGGCAGGTCAGAGCTCCAGTATATAGAACAGCAGTGGTGTGGGAAGATTCACAGTTTGGCTTGAGGACTCTAAAGGAGTGCACTATTAACTGAGATTAATGAGTTAACGAGCTTTGTTGAGCCTAAAGCCAGCATTTTTAATCTCAGTGGCCTGAGAATGGTTTCTTTTTGACCTGCCTTTTTTTAGATCAACATCACTTATGATGAGCACATAAAGTGCTCCAGAAAATGTTATCATCAGAGTTTTTGATTACAATGTTAGTCACTCTAATCAGATCAGCAACATAACCACAGAGTATGGTTACTTTGTTGCTATGGGAACACAGGTTTACTTAAATAAAAAAAGGACAAAACAGGAATTTTGGTAGAAAAATCAAGGTGCTGTTATATTGTAGAACACAAAACATTAATTACCAACATCATACTAATTACTTAAAGTACTAATAAAATTTATTGCTTCAAGCACTGATGTAAGGATAGGAATAAAAATAGTAACGTTATCCCTCTTTTGAAAGACGTTTTTTCCAACGCATTTAACTTGTGTACATTGGGTGATGATATAACAATAATCTCACGCATTATATCAATATTTTAGGGAGCAAGGAAACAACTGATGAATTCATCCGTCTGAGAGCCTCAAGAGAGGCCATGTTCACGGGCTAAACACTGAGCTTGGAAGTAAGCAATATAATGGGCATACACCTGTGTTATAAATAAATACAAACTAAAAAAATAATAATTTATTGCTTTGGAATATGGAACCCCACATAGCCAAAACAACACATTTTCCACATATTGCTGACCATGTTGTTTTGTTGCATTTCTGATTAGTATTTTTAAGACTGTACAGTCTGCTTATATTCAAGCTTTTCTTTATCCTAACACTAACAGCTATGTTGGCCTTTCTTTTTGTAAAGTCAGTAAGACAGAAAAGAAGGAAGGGATACAGGGATGAAGAGTTCATGGACTTATTGAGGGAAGACATGAGACAGCAGAGAGAGTTTGAGGAAAGGAGGATACAGGAGAGCAGAGACAGGATGGACAGGCTGCTCTCTCTCTCAGAAAAAAATGGTTCAGAAATGAATGTATTAATGTAAAATGTTAATTTGTTATGTTAATATTATTTTGTTTGTGGTTTTGTATATTAAGTTCAAATAAAAAAATTGTAACAAAACAGAACTATTTACAATTCATTTTATTATTTTGTAAGAAAATACTACATAAAATGATTTAAACA
>JARVJO010000001.1:29410906-29422409 GCA_031762555.1 Cynodonichthys magdalenae
GTCTCTCTGCTTAGGCTGCTGCCCCCGCGACCCGACCCCGGATAAGCGGAAGAAAACGGACGGACGGACGGACGGTAGCATTATCTTTTAGCTGCAACATTTATTTTTATATTTAGATTTAGGATTTAACATTTACATATAATATTTACTTAAAATGAGGAAAATGTAGGAACAATGAGCTAAAAAACATTAAATATTAGTGAATGCTAGGATTTTACACTCAAAAAATGAGGTAAGTATTAGTGACATTTTTTTAAACATTTTCTTTTACAGTTGGAGCTTCATAAGTGTGTGCTTAAAACTCTGTGGAGGCTGTCCTGTTCAAAACACATCTAAACTCAATGTACCAACAGGAGATAATAGGTTCAGTTTGAAGATTTTAATGAATGTTCAAAAATTATGTCACAAAAAAAAAAGGCCACCATGATCTCAATTTTGGAAAAAAAAGAAAAAAAAGGTACTTCTGATAATTCTCCACAGCTGTAATAAAGCCAGATATGATCTCCTGGTTTGTTATTTCATTTAGCCTTTACGTTTTAACACAAATTCAAAAATACCGAATAACCCAAGTGGACATGCTAAATTCTTTGCTTTTCAATCGACATGCTTGTCTTGATGTAATTGCCCAGCAGGGAGGTTGTTAACTGTCTGACACAGAACGTGTTTTTTTTTTTTTTTTATAGGCAGTTTGCTCATTTGCATTTTAACTCAGGGGCAAAACAGATGAAGTACAACATATTGTAAATGAGCGCTGGATTAGAGCGAAGATGTTCACCCACACATATTAAAAAAAAAAATCCACAAATCACCACTGTGCCACACCTCCATTTAAAACAACTCAAGCATTTTCCCAAAATTAAATAGCAGTTTTGTTTGTTTTTCAGACACATTCATACAAGCTTCACTTAATTGCTCCACTCACAACATTGTAGCAACTGACAGTGTTTTTCTCTGTTGTTGATGAAGCTGAGATGTTTTTTTCTTTGTCTTTAGTAAACAAAGAACCATAATCAGGCTTCGATTGAGCTGATTCTGAGCACTGATGCAGAGCCGAGTGTAAATCCACTTCAGAGACTTCAAGCTTTTAGTTTAGGATTGTTTATAGTTTTCCTGGTGATATGCTACATCCGCATCATTTATTTATTTTTCCTGAACTTTTGAAATGCTTTTGACAGTTACACAGTCTCAGCTTACATATAAAAAAATAAAATAAAATCTGGCCATTCCAGCCCAAAACTAGACTGAGAGATGGAAATTTGAATTTGCTTCTCACTTTCTTTCAAATTGTTCCACAGCATGCTGGGTGTCATGGCAGCAGAACGTTAAAGGCACCTGGACAAGCAGCCTTGCATTTTACCAATGCTGCTGATGTAGCTCAAGTATAAACCCAGAGCATGACGCAAGTTATGTGAAGATTGAATGTCTCAGAGCAGCAGCCATGATCCCCCTGTCACCACTAGACGCAAAACCTCTTTTCCCCTGGGCTTGACTTGGACCTGCTCAGGAATCTCAGTCTTATCAATGGGTGGTCTTACCCAATTGCAGCCTTGTTTGTAGGACCCACTGGGCCAGGATTCCAGGCAAGCTGCGCCAAGCCAAGGATTTCATGTCATCAGACTGCAGACCATTGATTCACTAGGGAGCCACATCATTGGATGAGTGAGCCATTTTTATCTGCCATTTTCTAAAGCTACACCAACTTACTTTTATCTAATTCTTTTGTAATGTAAGCCTTTGGCTCATTTTTATGTTGTGTATGTCAAACCGTAGACTGAGCACCAGGCATACCATAACCTCACTGTCCTATGTTGTTGGGTATCACCAAAAAAACACATCAGAGGAGTGTCGAACCGCTTTGTTATGACAATCCTGTTCACACTGGGGCAGCACTCAAATATACAGAAAATCACTAAGACTGCAGTTGACTAAGACAGATCGTCCTACATTCAACAATGTCCAAAGTGGAGCACAACAAATCAACTTCAATCTACAGAGTGAGAGTAAAATGGCTCACCTTTGTCAAACCCATTAAAGCAAACATCTAAAGAACTGAATGTTTTTTTGTTTTTTTTAAATAAAATCTTAATGCTGATTTGAGCCAGTTTTGGTCCAAAATGTGTGTGAAAGTTTGTGGGAATGGGGGAATGATGTAATGTAAAGCAATTTGGGGTCCACCTGGGGCTTGATAAAGCCAGTCCATTTTGTCATTCACTATTAAAAAATTTGTAGTCTTAAATGTAAATTTTACATTTTCAGAAGGGAAGCGACTTTTTTGATGTACCTTGATTCATCGCAGTCTTTTTAGTGAAATTCAAAAGACTTTTTAAATTTATTATATGTTCTCCAGTTTTCCCATGCTTTCCCCCAAAGCAGAGTTTATGTTTATAAACTGTGAAGCACAGCGGAGAAAGAAAAAATACTGAATGCAGTCTCAAGTCAAAGGGTTTTCATATGCAAAAGTAATTAAAAAACCCATCTCTGCGCTGCTCCATCTTTTATCTCTTTGGGTATTAATTACCCAGAGCAAGGTGTGTGTGTCAAGAATGTGCCAGTAGTTCACATCTTATTTATGGCTCCACAGATGGGAAAGGAGTACTGTTGTGTGTCTGTGTGCATGTCCTTGTATAATTCCTTGTATAAACACACACAAACTAACACACCCAAAGTTGTGTTTTAATAATTTCAGATGTTATGCCCTTTTTCATCCACACTGGCCTTGCAAAGCAGGCGTTTGTGTGGTGAAAGGGCTGCTTTGTCCTAATTAGTTTCATTAGCTGCACCTGTAAGAGTTAAGACCTGCCTGGCATGTCTTGTAGGTAGTGATTAGTACTCTGCCAGTTTTTTAACCGTTGACTGTTTTTTTTTTTTTTTCATAAAAGGTATTGTTTTTAAAACTAAAGTTTTCAGTTTCTAATTTATGTTGCAGCTCCTCAAGCTGAGTTGTGATATCCAGAATCCAGAATCTGGTCACACCAAATATCCACCCCTTGAAAACCAAAGCTAACATACCAAAACCCCAAACTATATATTTTAAGTGGACACCTACCATTTATACAAAACTTTCAAAGTTATGTCACGCTTCAGCAAAGCAGAGACTTTAATAACCTTTCAGAGTAACTTTAAAACTTTAACCAGCATGAACGACAGACCCCAGAATATACGCAGAAACCTGCTGGAGGGTTTATCTAACCCTTCTTAGCCTGGACCAACTTGCGATGCCTTCAGGACGGGATGGAAAACGATGTCTGAGTTTTCTTCATACAGCTGTTGCCCCGACAACCTGACCTCAATTAAGCAAATGAAACAGAATGGATGTCAGTAATTTAAAAAAAATATGCATTTTTTTTTTTACCTGAATTAATGGAAATTAATTAAATAACTTGGTGTCTCAGCTGTGTTAGTGTTGCTATTAGTCAGTGGGCGGGGCTAATGCTGAGCTCTGTCATGCTGAGGTGCTGTAAGATCCATTTTTAAATCTAGTAGATTAGAAAGATTTTAGCAGATAATATACAAGTAAAATTTCTTTGGGCAATGTAACAGCACTTTAAAAATAAGTGATTAGCTCCACCTAAATGAAAGTGTGTTGATTAATTAAACAGGGCTCTGCACCAACTCATTTTCTGGGATTGATCTGTTTTGATCAGCTGTGCAGAATAATCAAGCAGATGTTGAGAATCCAGTGACTCTTTCAAATATTTTAAGTTTATACAGAGAAAAATAAAATTTTTAGTGAAACAATAAAGTCAAACTATTAATTGATACCACCTGTCAAGTCCTTATTTAAAAAAATCACTGTCCAGTTTTAGTAATTATCACAATTTAGTATTTATCATATTGATTACACTTGACTGAGTTTTTGTTTTGTTATTTATTGGATTCTTTAGGTTGCAGGTTTATCAGTACTAATCTTTTATTTGTCTTTGCTGGTTCAAGTAGAAACAAAACAAAAAAGAAGTGAAATAATCTGCATTAAAAAGATTGTCATGTTTTAGCTTCCATGATTCATTTTTGGGCAACCAGTCTAACCCATACCTTGCCTAATGTTTTTTTTTTTTTTTCTGCAATGCTGAAGCAAGTCTTCATTTTTGTCTGTATAGGCAGCGAGACACCTCAACGTGGATGTGTAAACAGATTTATGTAACCCACAACATGAGATGGAAAAAAGTACACAAGGAATGAAATAAAAAAATACTGGAAGCAGTTTAGCACTTCTGAAGAGAAGATTCAAAGGTGTTGAAACGCTGGAGCAAAACAGGGACTCAGTACAGATGTGAGCAGAAATGCTGCATTTTTCTCATCCTTTACCCCCCAAACACACACACACACACACACACAGGCTTTCATCCCAATTGAGATGTAGGTAGAAGACACAACTTTGAAAAACAGATAAAATTTGGTGAGTTTTGTGAAAAAACTTATATACAAAACTCTGTTAAACATCAAAATGCTGTTCAAATGTTAACTACACAGGAGTTTCTTTCCTGTTGTTTTTAAATCTATTGTACAGTAGCTTATGTGAACAAATTAATCCCAAACTTCCCTAAGTCTTAAAAGGGAAATATTATGTAAAATCTACTTTTTTGAGATTTATATCATGTTATAATGTTATCCCCTCATCAAAAACATGCCCAGAGTCTTGCTTTGACTCATTCATGCATGTTTGAGAAATCCTGTAGCGTCCTCAGGCAGCCAGGCAGGAGAGCAAAAACGACCTGTTGGGCCTAGAACCGCCTTTTGCGATCAGTTCCTTCTCTGGGCTGTATCTTCAAGCTGAGCAGCAACAACTATCAACATGTCTGATAAGCTCCTAATACTAACCACTTCTCAGTTCAGTCCTTTTTAAATTAAAAATGCCTTTGAGAAAATGGATTTTCATGCCAAGCAAACAACACTGAGCTTCCGCATCACACATTCCGGTCCGACAGTAAGGTTCATGCAATTTTCCAAAACCAATATTGTACAAAGTTGCTTATTTTTTTATTACCAGTACAACAAAGTCTGCTACAGTGCTCCAGGCTTTAAACAGAGTCCTGTAGAGAAACAGCTGTGATGATGCGCTAAAATGGGCGGGACAGAAACGGAAGGAGGTTCTTAAAGAGACAGAGGCCAATTTCAACGTGTTTAGAAACGGATATGATGAGAAGTCAAGTTTATTTTCTATTTAAACATATAAACAGCATTTTAATAACAACTAAAGGTGACATAGTTACTTTATTGTTGTATAAAATTTAAATATATGCCTGAGAAACACATAATATTGCCCCTTTAAAACTGGCATTTTCTATTTAGTGCCCTATTTTAAAAAAAAAATCTTCTATAATGGATTAGGCATAGCTTAAACTGAACCCTCAGATATCATCAAAGTATCTTTTCAAACTGGTGATGAAACAGACATCATGCCACTTTAGTTACAAAACCAGAAAAACAAACACACATGCACAACAAAATTCTCTTCTGTATAAAATATTCCTTTGGCCAAATGGACGAATCACACAATTTTCCTTACCAAACACACACAATTTCCTCATCGCAGTCTTTGTGAATAAGCATTATCATCTGTCAGCAAGTGGGAAGCTGCCTGCAGCAAAGGCAGAAAAAGTTGAAATAGAGACAAAATATTACCCTACTACAAAAAGCCTGGGGCAGACTAAAAAAAAAGAAACCCAAGAGACGGACAGTTTTACAACAAAGTCTAAATCTGTTCTATTAACAGCTATACATTTATAACAGTCACAGTCTGACCATACTTCTGCTATCCTAGATGTGCTACAGAATCTTGTCTGTCATGATAAAGATAAGGATGGATGTCACATTATTTATGCTTTAGAATCAGAATCATGTTTCTGTAACAGTTTTATGAGACATTGTCATGAGAGTGTCACTGATTGAGACGAAATATAATTTTAAAATATATATAAACTGCCAAAAAAGAAAATAAAGCAGATTTATAGATAACAACTTCTGTGTAATTTTGGATTGAGCCGCTTTAATATCCAAATTGATATGAAATCTCCCAGTTTTTTTGAGTTTCTGTTCATTAGCATACTGTAGCGATGCTCTAATGTTCTTTTTGGACAACAAAATGGCTTTTCTTCTGGCACAATTCCCATTCTGGCTCAATTTGGGTAATGTCTTTCAGACTGAGAAAGGAACAATTGTAGTTACCTAAAGAAACAAGTTCCTTTTGTTTTGGATCTCTTTTGTTTTGAACATAAAAGCTAATCTTTGCTAGATTTGCAAGTTGTGGGCTATTGGGCAGACGTTTGAACTCAACAAACCCATTTTCAAAATGAAGTGGGTGAAAAAGTTAAAAAAGCAAAGATTTGCAAATTACTTAAAGGCAACATTTAAGTTAATTTAGTTATTAGCCTTAAATGCTGAAACAAGTGTTTATGCATTTCTATTTGATTGCAGTAAAATGTTTTATTTTTTGTTGAAGCAGCTTAAAATTTAAAATTTAATTTACTTTTGTAGACTTTAATGTACACCTCATTTAATGCATGCCTCTATTTCTAATTTCTTTCTTGCACGCTATGGCAGTTTCCACTTGCTGGATCCATTGCTGGAAGCGGCAATAGATTTTGCTCACTTATGATGAATTTCAGAGGTTTTAAAGCCCATCGAGGGATTTTCCTAACACATTCCTGTGTATTTGTAATGCAGAACTGCCCGAGGACATCACAAACGGTCAAACAGATTTTTAATATTTCTGTAGGTTTCTTCTGATATGCTGATGGAAAAACATGTGCTGAAGGTTTTGAATCCTGAAAGAACTACCACTCCAACAACATTATCTTTGAATTATTCACCTATTTGCTAGCACAGTTTTACACTCTAACCCAACTCCATCTTTATTCATAGAAAGATTCAGTGAACACAGTTGTAAGATGCACAGGATTTTACAAAGTTTCCAGTGGTGGGTGGTTGTTATAGTTGTATTATGTTCTGATGGGTGTGTTTCTATTTATTTTCAGTGTCATACCACAGAAGAGTCCAGTCTACCACTTCTTGGGCCCCCAAATAACAAACAATAAAATAAATTAAAATAAATACATTAAAAAAACAGTTTCTACTAAAGTGAGAGGATAATAAACCTTGGAGCATAACTTCTAGAGGCAGAAATGACTTTAAGTGACCAGCGACTGAGCCTTTATGGGCTGTGGTCACAGTGGAGTAGACTGGGACGACCTGTGCTGCATGCTAAGTGAGCAGGAAGGTTGGGAAACCAAAGAAATTTACAGGAGCAAGCAAGTCTGCCGTGTTTACTCAACCTGCCAGTAATGATGATGTAGAGCAGTTGTTCTCAACCAATTTTCCCTGGAAGACCCTCACTTCTTACTGCCACCCCCTTTTCCTAAACATTCATACCTGCAGCCACTGAGTTTGCTCTCGGTCCAGACATTAGCAGTGATGGTCAATAATGAGCTTTGGTTTTGACTGCTACAAGGTTGTACAAGGCTGTTTCTGACAAATAATGAATGGGAGAATAACCTTTAAACGACTGTTTGGTCAGCCTGTTCTTTGACAATGCCAATTTTTTTTTGTCTGTGTTCTGAAGGAAATATTTCCCTGACACTGAATTAGCTTGAAGGTGAGTGAGCTCATTATCAAAGCTATAAATTGTATGTCCTTGAGGCTAAAAAGGCTTTTTTGTCTCTCCTTGCCAGGTTTCCAAAACTCTGGTGAAACAAGATTTTGGTGGAATATTTTTTTCTGATCATGTTCATATGGACAGACATTGACATTGGATTAATTAATAATTTTTTTTTTTATTATAGGAATGAATGACATGCTTCAGTCACTTGTGGTCTTGGAGTAATTCTATTACGTTGCAGCTATAAGACACAGGTGACGACTGCATTGTCTTCTTCCAAAAAACGACTTTTTTTGAAGCTCAACACTCAAGTGGTGTACCTTTGAACATTGAAGCACATATTCATATACAATGTGACTACAACATCTGTATCTCTACAAAGAAGCACAGCTCTTCAAAATGATCTTGTAGCCATGCATTTATTATTTTTATCCACCGGACGGGCAATGTGCATATGAGTAAATGTTCAAATAAGTACATGTTTTTTCAATCTGCGCTCAAACATATTTGTGGCTCTCTGTTTGGCGTTTTTCTAACAAGCCTTTTTTGTGCATGAACTGTGCCTTTCTAATCTGAGATACACACCCATACTCAGACTTGTCAGAAACAACTGTGTGTAGTTGAAACAAAACAAGTGCAGGGTTCCCATCTGCTCTGAGTAAACAGTCATTCTGATCTTCAGAGGAGCTCTTTTCAGCCTAAATGAAAGTCAAATTTATTGTACATTTATTAGACTATTCAGGACTTTAGCGTCAGTGCTAAACCTTCGCTGCCTGTATATAAAATAATACGAGGCTTACCTCCAGAGAATAATATGACACTAATCTTATTTGTGGCGCTGAATGGATCACTTGGCACCTTGAAATGAAATGCAAAGCGACAGTTAATGCGAAAGACTCGCAACATCACATTCCATTTTCTACCAATTAATCCACTTGATCTTGTTTTTTCTTCTGAAATCCTATTTTAATTAATCAGTCAGTGTCATACTCTTGCAACTTCCCCAAATTCGAAGGATAGTTACCCAAACAAAAGATTTTGTTTTCAAATAGTTGAATATTACTGCATATTCTCAGCAGTGAATCCGATGATTATCAGAATGAGCTTCGCAAAGTAATCAAGTGGGAAGCAGATGTTTGGAGCCAATTTGATCCTGTGCTATCTTAAAATCTTTGATTTTTGTCATGAGACGAAAGTCTTTAAATTTGTTTAAAAAAAGTGATCTTGAGGCCGAAGGGAAGGGAGGAACCACATTGAGTTAAAAGAAGACCAGGAAGTGAGCAGAATACTAAGACTCTTGTCATCTCCACCTCTTAGACCTAATATAAGAGCGAGCGAAAGATCTTTCAAGCACATGTGTGAAGGCTGCAGCGAGAGAACAAGAGAGGAGGAGGAGGGATGTGGGAACAGCAGGAGAGAAACGGAAAAAGAAAATTGCAAGAAAAAAAAGCAGGCAGACACTTCATTTCTTTTTTTTTTAGTTCTGTTGGAGCCGGATTTCCTGAGTGCTGAAATTTTAATTTGACAAGATTAGATTATTGCTTATTGGAGGCTGTGCTGCCAGTCTGTCGTTTGTCTCGCAGTATATTGAAATATTGGTGTCAGAGTTCTGTTTTGTACACAAAGCTAATTACTACAAGCAGAGTCTTTCACTTTGAGAGCTAAAAAGATGCCAGCAAAGAACTGTTTGAGAGTAATGAAAGGATTTTATGATGGTTTTCTATATGTTAGAGCACAATTGCATCCTTTAATTGACTTGTCACACATTTTCTATTCAAAAAAATAAAATACCTCAACAAAATGCATGTTCTCCTGTATACCTGCCTTTCAAGCCATAAGTTAGGATCATGTTATGTTGAGACACTGCAGGGTTGTAGCCATTTTAGTCCAACCTGGAAAATATCTTATAATTCTTTTTGATGTCACACTCAGAAAATGTGTGAGGGATGCCTCTGCTATCACATCTATTTGTAGCTCAATATTTGTAAAACTGACAAACTTAAAGCCATTGTGTGTTGGCCATCTTAAATTGAACATTACATTTTTGCTAACAGACAAACAGGGATGACGTCAAGACTTATTGTTGTTTTTTTTCAGTAAAACTCTTGCACAAGTGGATGCCTTTAAAGCCAGAGGTGTCAAAAGTATTCACATTCATTACTCAAGTAAAAGTATAGATTATAGGGTTTAGAAAGCCTTCTTCAGAAGTTGAAGTAAACTCAAACTTTTTACTCAAATAAAAGTACTGTTTCTAAAACTTCTTTAATTGTAAAAATACAAGTAATGTAAAGGCAAAAAAAGGGTATTAAGGACAAAAGTTTAGGCTGTACAACACGACTTACAGTGCTCATACACATCCAGAACCTTCTTATCCAACTACAGTTGAATCCGCTTATTCCGAGCGCCATAGATCTGGATAGTTTTTTTTTTTTGAATGACGACAAGCTAGAATGAACTACAAATAAAATACTTTTAACATTTTTAAAATGTGAGTAATAGAAAGTACAGATAAATGTGTGAACATATGAATAGAAGTAAAACATACGCTGAAAGATTACTACTCCAGGAATGTTTGGATTTCAAACTTGTGTTTGTGTCTTTTTTCTGTCCCCCAAACCCAGCTGGTTGAGGCAGTCCTGAACCTGGTTCTGCTGAAAGTTTTTTCCTGCTAAAAGGGAGTTTTTCCTTTCCACAGTCGCCAATGTGCTGCTCAGGATGGGAGACATGAAAATTCAAGACAATCTGCGGACTTCTTTAGATTTATTTTTTTTGTGTACTACTACTACTTTATTTATAAAGCACTTTTAAAAACAACCACAGCTGCAACAAAGTGCTGTACATGTACAATCAAAAACACACAATTAAAAACAATAAAACAGGAATAAAACAAAAACTAAAAACAAGTCTCAGGCTGTGTACAGTGCTCTGAGACGACAAAATTTTAAACACAGCTCTTGTGCCATCTATTTGCACTCAAAGTATGTTTTGTGAAGAACTCTTAGCAGCTACCATACCAACTTTTAACACATTATCTGAAGGTCAGCTGGCTGTGGTAGCCATTTTGGAGTTGAGTTTAAAAGGCAAACAGTTAAAGAAGTACATTCAGAAGTTATTTTCTGAAACCGTTAATAAATAAATAAAATATTTAGAATTTATAAAATAAAAATAAATGTTTCATGAGATATCATGATATCACATTAAAATGTTATTGCCCACCTTGGCCTATCAGCAGTGGTCGATAATCAGACTGACCTGTTGCAAAGATGCTCAAAATACTTTGTTTGATCCCATTTTCAAACCATACCTCTATTTCAGGTAGACTTCTGTGAGTGTTTCTGCTAATTGGCTCCCCTTCAAACAACTCCATCAACTAATGACTGTCTTGCAGGCACAGCTGGAGTGAAATGTCTCAGACTCAGACACAGGCAACTGAGTTCAACAGTGCAGTTTGAAGCACCCAAAACAAATGGCTAAACAGTTGCTATTAGTCATATAAATTATAAACATCTCTGCAGGTAAAATTAGTGCTCCAAAAATCTCACTAATGTTCAATTACAAAGAGTATTTTCTACAATAACCAAATTATACTCCATTATGAAATAATGAGTATTATTTTCTAAATGAACACAGTTACTTAAACAGAGCCATGCTGTTTCTTTTTCTCTATTCTTATAAGACATTATTTTTTTCTATCCTTTGTGAGATGTTACACTCCTTTTTTCCCCCCAGTTGAGAAACAACACAGATTTCTAGACAACAACACCAAGAAAAACCCTGACCACATTTATATGTACATCCTTTATTTTTCATGGGAGTAACCACAACCAACTTGCAGTTGTGTCATATTTTCATGCTCAAGCTTGTGGTTGGGGAACACAAAGCAAAAAAAGAAACTGAACAAAACAACAG
>JARVJO010000001.1:29429662-29447978 GCA_031762555.1 Cynodonichthys magdalenae
CAACAGTCAGTTTATGTTTATACCTTTTTATTGTTTTCCACATATTTTCATTGTGTGAACAGAGTTGAGCAAGTTTTTTCTTTTTTTTTCTGAACCATGGACAGCTTTAGGCAGACTTTTTACATGCAGGTGTGGTTGTGAGAAATCAGATACCCAAAGCAGGTTTCGACCTTGTGTGGATCTACCACCTTACAAAAAAACTGCATCACATGAAGCCTCCACTCAATGTTTGAAGGCTACACTAGTGATTGAATCCTGAGTTGTATTACAAGTTGGAAAACTCACTAAACCTATGTTTTGGCAGCTGTCAGAGTTTGTGACTCCAATGTGACCCAAACAGGCTTTCATCCCCCCCCCCAACAGTTTTTACAACCTCTGTCCGAGAGCATTCCTTTTTTTCCCTCTCTTTCTAAAAACATCATTTTATACACTACCTGACACATTTCACTCAGGTTTAGCTCAGTGTAAAGTTGAAATGTATAATGTTGCAGATAGTCAACAATCTTCTCATTGAAATTCTGAGTCTGATGGAGGTTGTGCTTATTTTCCCATAACATTATTAATCTATAATGTTACCTCAGGCTGTGTATTTGGAAGTGCAAGCCTTGCTTCACCTCTAACGCTGCAGACACTTATTGCTATTCCCTTCACATTTCTGCTTGACATGAATGGATTTCCAACTTGTCTCAGGTTTAACCCATCTTCCAACTTGGCGCAGGGGCTTCATAAAACAACATCCAGGGTCACACTAGGACAGACAGACCCTTCAGTCTACCCAAAACATCAGATGCGTAGCCCTCCTGACAAACGAGGGTAAATATGTCAAAAATGCATGTCTGCTGCTGATCAAAGGGCATGTTTTAGTGGTAATATTATAGGTATTACCAAAACGTATGTAAGGCTGCTGCTGCAGCAGCAAATTGTTTAATTATGTTGATGTACAGCACATTTGATTGCACGCTGCTGGCTCTGTCCACTTCCTTTCATGGACCACAGATAAAGGCTGAAGGCTAATGAAGTGATTTCACTGCGACTTATTCTGCAGCACATATCAAATTATGATTTCATGTACAAGGATAAGAGCAAACAAAATTGCCACAGTTATTAATTTTGCATTTGTTTGAATAGCACACGATTAGAAAGACTTCCATTCTTGCATTCAACAGAAGTGGCTCTGTAATAGTGTCACAGCTCAATGGGGACAGAGACCAGCATCATAAAGACAAAGCCTGGGTTCAACCCTGTAAATGGGCATACATTCTCATTTTTACAAGCAACAATGCATTCCACTCATTTGGATAAGAAGAGTACAGACTTTGTTGGAGTATTCAAAGAAAAAAGTTTTATTTAACTCACTAACAATGATTTTTTTTTTCCTCCCCTCACTTTTCTTTTGCTTTGAATTTTCAGAACATGACAGCTTGACTTCAACTAAATTCACTCGCTGGCCTTTCTCCAAAAAGGAGGAGCACAAGTCTGTCTCTCTTTTGCCTCCAGTGCTCATAACCATAAACATAAATGACTGAGGTTTCTATGAAATTCCACCTTTGCTGAAGATAGCTGGTGTGACCAAACCGCCAATGTCTCCGTGACAGTTTGCAGCACATAAAAAACTAACTGATGTTGACACCCGTAGATGTGCACGAGAAGTTACAAGCTGATTTTCTTTTTGGCACTTATAATAGTGCAGGTTTGCACCAGCCACATAATAAACCTAAATCATCTGCATTTATCTAAGACCCAGCAAAAAACATAAAAAAATCTCTCATGTGAATTATATCCTACTTATTAATGCATTAACTGCATCTGTGCATAGCATAAAACACATAGCACTACTCATTTAAATACCTGTCTATATGCAGATGATAAATAATGGATTGATTTCAACATACCTGGTTCATATGGTAATTGCTAAAATACATTAAACTTACAGTAATCTCACCAAGAAATCCTTGCCTTTCTTTTCTTTTAAACATTATTCCTGAAGCGAAACCATATTTATATTAGCTCTAAAGTCTGGATATTGCTTATTTAACTTTACTTTAAAAAGACAAATAGATAAAACATAACATTATTCCATAAATGTGTGTGTAATGTGCAGCTCGCCTCAACATCAGAAGGAAAAATAAAGAGTCTAATGAATTTCAAAAGCAATCATAGTAATGATTAAAAAAAAAAGGAGGAAAATGCAAGGCATAAGCTTTTATTACTGAGCTCGGAAGTGTCATCTGAAACAAAACATACTGATGAAATGTCTTTATTATTGCTCCAAATCAGTGATAAAAAAAAAATACTTCATATAAAATATTAATGTTACCTATGGAGGTTTGGATGTCAGTCATGTTAAAACCTCAAGGTTAGACAAGCTGGAACTGGGATTAAAGACCAATAATTATGAAATAAATTAATAAACTGTGGTTGTCTTTGAATCATATCAGCTCTGGTTTATATGATGTGTGTGTGTGTGTGGGCATGTTTTTGTTACATTGTGAGGGCCAATTTTCTGAAAATCACAGCCTTTGTCCCCACAGTACGGATGCTAATTTCGGGTGGGAGTTCGGTTTAGGACCAATGTATGAATTGAGTTTAGGTTAGTTTTAGAGTCAGGTCGGTACCTGTGAGGTTAATTGTAAGATAAATGGTCAAAATTAGGCTATGAAATTTCCAGAATATGAATGGACGTCAATCCACGGTCCCCGCGGAGATATAAAAACAAACCTGTGTGTGTGCTTGTGTGTGCTGTAGATTCTTGCTTCCACTCTTAGAAAAAATGCACTTGGATTATAAAATGATGTATACTGTGTTGCAAAAAGAAAACTATTTTAAGCTTTTCTAGTCTTTTTTAAGTGTAGATGAGTCTGGGATTGAAGGAGCTTTTTATTAATTAATTAATTTATTTATGTAGCTATTTTTCACACAGCTGCTTTTCCTAAACCAACCAGTAGGGGTAGTGTGTGATTTTTAGATCTTTAAAACAATACTGTGTAGGGATGTAAGTTTTCCACAGTAAAAAAAATAAATAAATACAAATTTTAAAATCCAAGCTTGTATGAAACCAAAAATATAATGATGATGTGAAATTAATATTTTTTTCTCCACTGCCGGCTTCAAGTCTCCTGCAGGACACGAACAGATTCGGGGAGCTGCTGAGGCGCTGTCCAGCTGCTGGCGGTGCTGAAAGTTTCCTCTCTGCGCCTCCGACGGACTTAACCGAACAATTAAGAGATACTTCCGTTTGTATTACAGCCACGAGAAATATCCTTTAATTGTAAGGTTATGTCCATCAATGCCTCGGCCTCTTCCTTCAGCTCTGAACATCGCAGGGGAGGTGTGGTTTGGAGCTAAATGGCACAAAGAAACAGATACAACGAGCACGATCGAATAAGGACAATAAAACAAAACTATAAAAACAAACTATTTTTAAACATAAACGTGTTTGTTTCCTTCGTTTTTGCTGATGGTTGCTCCTTTAACTCCGTTACGGTCAGGCAGAGAAGCTGTGCGTAAATCCTGATCTCCGCTGTATCTCAGCCGCCTTGTCTCGCTCACACCTGTCCCCCCCCACCTCCCCATAAAACACCAACTTTTTTTTTTTTTTTTCATTTAAGAAAAGTTCTCCCCTCCATTGACTTTTCACCTCTTTGATCAAACGTGAATCCCGTTGTTTCCCCACCCCGTTAAAGCTGCCTCAAACTATTCAATTATCGGCTCCATCCGCGCGTCTTTCTCCGGCAGGTCCAGATCATTTCTAGTCCGGCTCGTCGGGACGGCAGCCGAGTCGTGAAGTCTCCGCAGTCACGTGACTCTGAGACAGGACTGAGGAGAGTCAGTGTGTATGTGAGCGTCTCCGTGTGTAGTTACAGGGGTGTCCCTCCTCCGTATTTTTTTCTCCTCTCTTTTTTTATTTCCCTTCTGCTTGCCATGCTTTAGACGCCGGAGCGCAGGGGAGAGAAGCGAGTGTGAGGGAGGTGCGCCCGTCTCTCACCGGGCTGCCAGTCTTACCCCGGGTCCCCCCACCACCACCACCATAGGTTCCTCCTCGTCCCTTTGAGCCCACCTTCCTTTTCCTGCGGTCCGCTTGGTTCAAAACAAACCAAAAGGAAAAAGGGGACAAAACTGGTTATTTCTGCAGGTTTTTTTCCCCCTCCTCCGCCACGTGTTTGTTCCAGCCAAAGAGGAGGATATCAGCTTCTCACATGGTTTTAATCATCCGTTTTTTATAAATTCTTTTTTTTTCTTTTTCGTTTTCGTTGGGGGGGTCTCCGTTTGGACCGTACAGGACAGCCGAGTCGAGCTTGGATGAGCTGCTTCACTGAAATCCCGAGATGGAGTTGCTGCTGATCTGCTTTTCCTTTTGGATATTGCAACGCAATTCGGCCAGAGCGGACTCGATCATTCATATCGGTAAGCGTCTGATGGAGCAAAGAAAAAGGCTGTCAGACAGGTGGGAATAAAAGCTCAGCCACCTCATTCTGCCTTGATCACAGGATTTCAGTGAGAGGGCGGGATAAATGGTCTATTCAGCTCGCATCCCTGCGTTTTAAGCAACACTTTGACTCTCAAACCAGTTGGAAAGTTGCTGTTTTCTAAGCGACACGTTCCTCTTAGGTTTGCAGCCAGATTCATTCTAATGACGCTTACATTTCCTGTTATTTTTTAGCCGTTATTTTTTTCACTTTTCAACATCAGCTTTAAAAGAAAAAAAGCTGCAGTCTTTCTATATTCAAGACACGCATTACAGTGAGCAAGAAAAAAGGGCATGTTTTCATTAAAGCTAAAAAGAGACTGATGCCCAACAGCCAAATTACTGAGGCTTATTTTTCGTCTTGTGAAGCCGACAAGCTTCAACTTTCACCAGAACGTGACTGCAATGTCAAAAGCAAGAGAGAGAGAGAGAAAGAGAGAGAGAGAGATGTTGGAGTTTGGGTTTAGAGATGCAAAGGGCATAGAGCCTCTTTGTACTCAAACTTCAAACCCAAGGATGCAGAGATGGAGGATGAGGATGGTTCTCTTTCAGCATCGCATTTTCATTTTTAGAAAATTAAAAAAAAAACCAGCTTGCGTGGATACTTTCACTGCTCATAATGACTGGCCTTGCAATCTCTGATAAAAATGTCAATGCCACTGTGAGCAAATTTCTATCTTGGTGTTCCTCCTCTGCTGCTGCTGCTGTTCTCAGTTTACTGCAACAGTCTGGCAAGCAGCAGGTGCTCAGTCACTGGCTGTATACAGCAGTGGGACTCCATCCAGATTATATTGGCTGATGCTCCGCATAACTATGATGTACCCAAATTATAATCCCAAAACCCCCTCCCTGTGATGTATATCCTCCCAAATGTTATTTTGCTAAACAGAGGGAGCAGAGAGACAATTTGTCTGTAATGCTGAGTGGGCTGAGTGCAATTGATCTAATAAGCATGAAACACATTTAGTTTGAGTTAAATAATTTCTGCATCAAATACAAATCTTTACATGATCGCAACTTGTTGCTGTCCAAACAGCTAAAGTCACTGGAGATTCACCTGCTGCACAAATAGGAGTTGAAAGTGACACATGGGTTTTGAGAAGTCCCAGCAGGTTTTAAGAGTTTTACGATGTAGCTCATCTACAAAGTGTAAATGTTCCGTCTCTCCAGGTGACTCACTGTTTCCCTCCACAGGTGCCATATTCGAGGAAAACGCCGTGCGAGATGACGAGATTTTCCAACTTGCCATCTCAGACCTGAGTCTGAGTGACGACATTCTGCAGAGCGAGAAAATCACCCATTCTGTGAAACTTATCGAGCCTAACAATCCTTTCCAGGCTGTGCAGGAAGGTAAGCAACACCCCCCATAGGAGCTCGCCACCACCCTGCATCTCACGCACACACATCTTCAACCTCACCAGCTTTGTCTTTGATTGCCTAGGGCCCACGGGAAGGGTGGTCCTCTGTCCTCTCAGTCACCTCTTGTTACAATCGAGTCAGAAGTTTGACTCTTCCACCTTGAAATCTTAACTCTCCTGGTCAGAAAACACCTCAGTGCAGAAAAGCAACAGATGACGATTTATCTGTGAGTTTTGGGAAACGGTTGCATATTTTGGCGCACGCTTCTGTCTGTGTTGCACTGTAGTAACAGCAAGGTGTCTTCTGTGGTTGAAAAGCTAGGTGGAAGCATTGAGTTAGAGCTCAGCAGCTTCAAGATAATGTGAGGAACAACAGCAAGAAAAAAAAAAAGATCATTTAAAGATGATCAAATGTTGCTCCAGCGCTGTGTCATTTCAAGAGCGAAAAATAATGTTGGCTTGTTAAACCTCTTTGAATAATGAGTGCATCTTGCTCACTTCTATCATCCTTCTGTTTTTTTTTTTCTTGAGATGTTTTATCAGCATCTTTTGGCTCCCACATGCTGTTAGATGTTGCACGCCCACACATATTAGACAAATAATTATCACAATTTATTATTATTTTTTGCCAAGGTTATTCCTCTCAGATGTTAAAGATGGCCCTGTTGACTACAATAAAAAAGGGAATAAAGTGATTAAAAATCTTTTATTTAAGTGAGCCATTAAGATTTTAATAGGTTCCTGGGGACCTTCAGAAGCTGTTTATGTCCCCTGCTCTTCCCTACAAAGTCTGTACTTTTGTCCCGAGTTGCATAAAAGCCTTAATGACTCATTGCTATTCATAGTGCTCCTGACAGTCACAGAAAGCTGATAATATGTCCTGCCTTTTTTTTGCTATAATCATCCCGTTGTCATTTAGCTGTGGTCTTTAACAATGTCAGAGATATCTAGTATTCTAATTCACATCGCCTTTGTAAACTTAAATCCCTTTCTTGAAGCAGGCGCCGACTTGCTTTGTTTTATTGAATCTGAAGTATCCAAAGAGATTCCAGCTACAGGCTGCAGAGAGAAGATGAAAAATGTGGCATGGACGTGTGCTTATTTAACTGTCGCTGTTGCTCGGGATGCAAAAGTGTAGTAATTAAACCGAGCGACTAGCAAATCATTTGCCATTTGTTCTTTACGCTAATTAACTCAGCAGTGCAGTGAAATATGGAGTTTTACACTTGCTTGAGAATATACATACTTAACTCATGTTAATTATCTTAACAATGGCTTCTCATGACAATCTTTTTTTTTAGCTTAAAGCCACTGTGCAAACACTTCTGATGCCTTATCTCAAAGCTGAAGTGGAGGTGATGATGTTTGACTAATTTCTGCGTGTATTTAAACAAAAACATTGGTCATATCGGCCACTTCACTTTTGTATCATACACCCAATGTGTATCAATATCATATGCCCACCTAACAGTTATTTACTAAATGATTGTGTTAGGTGGGCATAAAATATTGCATCAGATCGATCACAGACTTGTGAAATGAACTGAATCAAAATCGTATCATAACAGATTTTGTGATATCGAGAAACATTGCATGGTCATCCAAATAAACACATATATTGTATTGTGATAAAGCTAGTGATTTACAACCCTAATGGTCACCATAGCTAATTGATATTAGCCAACACAAAAATTAGATGAAGTACTAGACTGGAGTCATCCTCAATAAAACTTTGACATTAACTATTAAAGTCAACAAATCACGCTTTTAAATCCGTCTTTTTCACAATTAAATCCTTCAGTTTGGGCCTATATAAAGTGGAACTGCAATGCATTGATCTGAATTCCTCATTATTGTAACTCCACAAGCCCCTTTTTCACCCCCTTTCTGAGGTGTGTCTCAAAGCAAACGAGGTGCTTCAAACCCCTCTTTCAGGTTTCCGGGCGGTCCACTCTAACTTGACTGAAGAGCTTACGACTACTTAGCAGTGCAGAAACATTTTATTTACAAATTAATTAAAATAAGTCAACAAGGGAAGACTTGTTCATCCAGCCTTACAGGTTGGAGCCAGAATCTGACTCAGAGCAGGAGGAGAATGAAGACCTCCAAATTGTAGTGGGTAAATCCAAATCTTATTTGGAAGTTTCGTGGGAAAAACTGTGATGTAATAGTTCAGAACCCCTAATAGAGAATAAAGAAAATTGACTGTGAACCTGGAAAGACTGAATTCAAATTTTCTGCACTCCTTGACACTCCAAGTTCACAACAAAATGTATTTAATGGCTGAAAAATTTATTTTGCATGATAGATACCTTCATTGCCTTCATTTCAATAACCAAATTCTACACATATTGACCTAAAATTTAAAGTGGTAGTAGCTGACAGTCACCCTCAACGCATTCTCTCCGTTCTAACCTATCTTATGAGATCTCACATGAGATTATGCCTAACATTTACAAACATGGACCAAAGTGGATGTAAGTCTGGATGATATTAAATAAACAAAAGGCAGTGGGTGATTTCGTCAAGAAATGCTAGACCTTTAATTGCCTTTTGAAAAAGATTTCTGCATTTCTCTCCTCTGAGCGTTGCTTTGTCAGCCTTGATTGGATATCATTTAACATGCTTAATTACTGTTTACAGCTGTGCTCCTGATAATCAGATATTCACAGAAGTGAGTGATTTCAGCGAGGTTCAATTTTCTGGAGAGAGTGGGGAGTTATGCGCAGTCAATGATGTGAGGATCAATGTTTGGCCTCAAATTTCTTGCACTGGAGGTGTGACAGGCTGGCGAGCGCTGAGTGACAACGGGGGAAAGTTAACCTTTGGATGTGCTCTTTTGTTCGCTGCCGTCCCTCTGCGAGTGGCAGTCGAGACCTTGCCACGGCAATGAGAGGAGGGAGGGGTGAAGAGGATGGACATAAACAGATGGGAGGGCTGGATGAGGAGAATAAGGATAAGATGACAGCGGTGGAGGATGCAGAGTGGAAAAAAAACATAAGAAAATGAGATAACTGTAAGGCTGAGAGCAAATAGAAAATTAGAAAAACTAGTATCTGCAGCACAAAAAGTAAGAACAAAAAAAACAGGACAAAGCAGCATGAGTGGACTAAATAAGAACAGGAGGAGTGCAACAATATCGTTATTGTAGTGTCATGCTTGCCTTTATTCGGACTTACTTTGTCCTTGTGATGGTGGAACGTGTATTAATGAGCATGTCACACAGTCACCATGCACACAGAAACACTCAGTTACTCAGTCCGCCCACGCCCTTATCGTGTTCATTTGACAGCTCAAGGCTGCATATACTGCCTGACCACACATCTGGCAGATGTGGTTCTATTTATAGGCTGGAGCAACTGCAAAGAATGGAGATAAAGATTTGACACCAGCAGCAAACAAAAAAAAAAAGCTTCTTACAACACGTGTGTCGTGAAAATTATAGTTTTAACATCAACTTTTAATATAGTGTCAGAAGAGAGAAAAAAAAGATATTTAGGCTAAGAATCATTTGCTTTTACCTACTGTAAATAATGATATGTCTGCCAAAGTTGAGAGAACAAAGTTTTCAGGAAAAACAGGCACTTAATTGAGCATTATTCAATTAAAGTGTAAATTTGTGTTTTGGTTTTGAATAAAATACAATCAAACAACAAAAATAGTTGGGATGACTTAAATTTAAAGAAACTACTTCTTGTACAGTTTGAGATTTCCACCTCAGAACTTTCACAGCGCTTTAAAAAGTTTGTCCTGAGCAAGTAAAAGACAGTTTGAAGTTTGTATTTGTTTCACTAAATATTCTAAGGAAAAGTCAAAAAAGGAGTTTGTAAACTTGCTGTGTTGTTCTGTAAATCTTAGCCCGTGGTTATTTTAACAAAAGATTAGCCTGTAAAGTGGATATGTATCCCCCCACACACCCCCTCGACCCTTGTAGTTTAGGAATTAAAGGATAAGCAGAGTAATCTGAACATCTGTGAAAAGAGATTAAAACAGGAGATAAAACAGCCGAACATGCTTGTTTTTAACGTGCAGACGTGCTACATAAAGACATTTCCACAGACAGAACTGAAGACATTAAGCCACTGTAGCAAATGTCAAGACATCTTCAAAGTCAATAAGCACCATCTTCTCTGAAGCCCGAACGTCTATAAAGTGCTGCAGTTACACCACTGAATGATCAGTGTAAGAGGCTAAAAATAGCACCACAGCCAGGGAGCCTACTACTACAATTTGAAACCAAAACGCTGGATATCTAGGGGCTACGTAGAACCACCTATATGGCAGGGGGTTTAAAATCCAATTTTGTTCATGCTACTTCCCAAATCATTAAAAAATATTGCAATATTAGCTAAAAAAGATTAAAAAAAAAGAAAAATGATACTCTCAGGCCACATTAAATGACTTCCTGCTTCTGCAGTGCAGCAAACGGATGAGTGTTCTGTCGCACTGAGTCCTCTTCTAACACCACACCAATACAGATTGAGTGTTTCCGTCTGACCCCTGTCAAGGTAATGTCAAGGAGGATTTCAGTTTTATTTTGTACACCTTTAGTTTTGGACACCATAAGACTTGGGAGGAACTTGGAGTGCAGTTCTGTTTTCTGTTTTTGTTCTGAATGATTTAAGGTGAAATAATGGTTGCTTTGACAGTTTCAGCATATTTACTGTAACTTCCTCTGTCTAACTTTGTATTTATGACATCTCATTACTTGCGGTTCTGTGTATGTGAAATAATGCTGCCCTTTAACTATTATTGTCCCAGTGAAAATAATAATACCTTGTAAATCTTAGTAATGGATTTGTTTGTGTTTGTATGCCTTTCTACCAGCTCAACACACAGGGAGGGTGATCAGGTCATTTTGCAAGCCCCTGTTAATTACCCAGCTGTAATTTTAATCCATCATAAGCTCCTCATTGGCCTGTACGAGGGGCTACTGGTACCTTAATCAGCTAAGTGATGTTGCAGCAGTTGGATTCCTTTCATTTAATCCCTTCACAAAGCAAGGGCCACTGCTCGACATAATGCAGACTTAAACTGTGGATCGTGTTTGTACAAAATCCACACAAGTAATCCAGTTAAAGGTACAAAAGCCGGTTCAGACGGCAGTTTTATACTGTGCCTTTTGATACTGGTAACTATTCCTGGATAAACCTAATAATGAAATATTTTAGTTAAATATTATTGTTTTCACAATGTGTTTTTCTCATTCTGACACCTACTAGATTTAGCAAAGCTTTTTTTCACTAGTCATTTTTTAGGTTGGTGTGTCTGTATGGTCAAACAATGGAAATGGTTAGTCAGATAGTTTGAATTGGGCTGCCCTCTTTCTAAGCACATAGCACAGAGCACCTTGGTCTTCCAACTATTAGGCTGACTCTCATTCTTTTCTGATAGCTGCAATTTCAGTTTTACAGATTTTGAGTTATTATTTTGATATGGTAGTAGCTTAGAGTCATCCCCAACACATACTCTGAGAGTGACATGTTGCACTTAATGCACGTTTTAAGGTTTGACTAAAGCACAAGATAATATTAGTCTTAAACTCTGGCATAAAAAGATGGTGGGCAATATGTATTCCTTTAAGGAGTCCTTTATGCAAGTCCAGTAACATTATGCATTTTATCGAGCTGCACAGCTATTGACGAGCTCGTATTGGATGTGGTAATAGTACAAAATTGCTGATAGTTTCTGTCTCTGCTCATCTTTTGCTATAAACACAGATATTGACATTTTTTTGCTCTTTTATAAGCCTTCTGCTTTTATCTAAAACTATTTCTTTTGTTGCACCCATGTCACGTTTAAGTCTCATTACACTTGCCAAAGCATTTCTTAGATAATACATGACTGCACCTCAATACTGAATCCATTCACTGCATACAGTGAAGATGAGACCAGCTGGGCCTTTTGGGACCTGCAGGCTGACACGAACGTTAAAAGATATACAATCCAGGGGCTTTTCTTCAGATTAGTCAAAGTCAGCAATGTTTAGCAACTGAGCTCCACCTGACACGGAGAAGGAGGGAGCAGAATACAGAAGTGGAGAGGTCAAGTCTTAAATGCTGAATCCATTTTGTAGGCCTCCAGGTTTCCTGCACTGTCATAGAAGACTGGCTGTCAGTATGTCTCTCAAGTGTTTGTGTGTGTGTGTGTGGGGGGTTTCTGTGTCACATGTTCTCAACATCTCCAACAAATGTCTAATTCTGCTATCAGAGTCAACTTAAAGAAAGCTCAAATGCATTTAAAACAATAATAATAACAAAGAAAACCCTTCAAATGACATTAGCTTTGGTGTTGGACGATTTAATAATTGAATTCAAGAAAAGTGTCATTTCATTTAAATGCCACATCTGATCTATATTATATAAATTTAAATGTGCAGGTTGCTAAATGTCACCATATGTAAAGGCATAAAACAGGTTTGAGGTGGGCAATCCAGTTTCCATCCATCCATTTGCCTCACCATCATCCTGCAGAATGTCAATGGGCTTCCAGCTATACACCTTGGAAAGTCCATCAAAGGGCTTCAAATTGGTTGAGTAATCCACTGCAGTTATTTTGTGTTTGTTTTGTGATGCAATCAGACTTACTACATTGCTCTAATTAGAAAAAGTGGCAGTCATGTCGAGCCTTTGTTCGTTTATGTATTCATTACACTCCCTGTGTTGCCTCACTGGCAGACAGCTGAGGGCTGACTTCAAAGTCTTCTCATGGCTTTTCAAACTGACGTGTTTGATTGAGGATCTTCTGAGGGGGTCATTGTGTGGAGGGATGACTGATGGCTTCTGGGCAGCATGATGGCGGTCCGTCTCTAAAGGACAAATGGGGGAGAAAAAGGACGCCAAAAAAAATGGAGACATTTCAAATGAGCACAGAGCATTCAAATTTTCACAGATGTTTAGACTGATGGTTCCTCCCACAATCCATCTTGTGTATACAGTATTACTAAATGCAGTTTCAGACAATATTATTTAGGTCATTTTGCACTGTCAGCCATTGGTTTCAGAACAAACAGGCCAAATTTATCCTGGCTGCTTCCTGTAATTGTTGTTTGAAAGACATTTAGCACCTGCATTGATTTCCCACTATGGCAGGTGCATCCAATGCATGACGAATAGCCAAAAAGAGCAAAACAATGACGCCTGTCAGGACACTTGTTTACACGCCACACATTTCAAGCTGCTTATTACTCATGCACACAAACGCTGTTTTTTTCCTGATGCAGGTCCCTTTGGCCCATGTCATATTCATGTTCTCACCTTCTTTTGTGTGACAGATTTATAACGAGCTGCCGAGAATGCTGTGACAGATGTTAGTGCTTTGCCACGACCCCCATACACCCCCAACTACCACTGGGGATTAGCCATCAATACTATTCTACCTGTTAGGGTAGGAGAGACTGACAGATAGTTCGACATGGAGAGAGAAGGGGGCTGGTGGCCCACAGGATATGTCCTGTACAATCAGATTGATGTTGATGAGGCCCATGGCCTCTGTCCATTGTTGCGCTCCACAGTCCCACATGATACAAGCGTCATTTCTCTTTGTACACACTATTATGCTTTACTGTTATTGAGCTGCCTAAAGTGTGCTGAGATGACATAGATGCAGTGGTGGGGGAGGCAGAGTGGGTGTATAAAAGCAGGGAGAGGATTTGTTTGTTTGTACGTCGTGCTATGAATGTGTTCGTATCCTCATGCTGTAAAGTGTGGGTGCTGCTGGTGGCTTCGCAGATGCAGATGTGTGTTTGAAAAGTGCTTTTGTGGTTCAGTGAGAGGAGGTGTTGGTAGTAAAAACAGCTTGGTGACGCGAGCTTGTAACTCCCTCTTTCACTCACTTCTGGTGCTGACTAGCTCAGGGGGAAGTGTGCATAATTTACTGCCCACCACCTGCACTGTTGGCTGCAAGAAGACTTCATTCCAGGACGGAGGACAAAGAGCAGAAAATCAGCCTGGAGTAAATCCTATTAGAGGCTAAGCAGGAGTCAGCCAAAAAAATTGCCGTGCAGCTATCCCCGATGATGCATTCTTTGCACACATAGAGAGAAAGGAGAGAGATGTAGGGTTAGGAATGAGGGGTGGGCAGGATTAAAACTGGAGCTTTGGCAAAACAAGAAGACGGGTGAACCGGCGGGCAAGCATGACAACGAGGGAGAACGTGGGGGAGTCAGAGATGCCAAAATGGAAAGGAACAATGCAGGAGTGGCTGTGAAATGTTCCCACTGTATGGAGGACAGGATGAGAAAGTCATTTGAAACTGCAGAGTCGGCTGACTTGCCTCATTGATAAAGAGATGCCAAGATGTATTTGGGTGTCGTTGTTTGCGTTACTGCCCACAGATACAGATGCCAAGTGGGACCATCTGTCACAAGAATCCCTCCTCAGTCTTCCTCTCTGACTCTCTGTCTCTCTGTCATTGCTTTGGGCTCTCCACCAACCCAAGGCAGCGTGGATACCATCCAAAGTTGAGGCTAAGCTAGTGTGTAAGCTCTCTCTTAGTGAAATCAAACCCCAGCTTAAACCTCTCATGGGCTTTTTTGAGTTTCCGGGGCAAACACGGGGGCTTCACTCAAAATTGGGTCAAATGTGCATCCCAGTATAAGTCCACAAGTAGATAACTCTTTATAAGTCTTTAAATTGATTCTACACTTGCTGTTTCACAACTTCTCTGCTGTCTTTATTTTAAACATCTCTTTTTCAGCCTCCTTCATTAGCAGTTTTCCCCCTTTTTTTTAACATTTTCTGAATCACATGAGAAGGCTTACACTTCATTGTGTTATTGCCTATAAATGGAAAGCTTCTTTGACTGATTGGCACATTGACAAAAAATGAACAGAGTCTTAAAGAGTTCAATCAGTCCGTCTTTCGTACAGGCTGTTTCTGTTTCAAATAAGAGTAAAGTCTCAGACAATGTTAATAGGTTGCAATTGTTTCTGGAATAAGTAATCTGTGATATATTGTGTTATCTAATCCACTTCATTATCACATTCAGGCAATCATTTTAGGAGCGCTCACAGGATGCAAAGACCCAAGTCGTGTTGTGCTACCCCATTCATTAGCAGCTCTGAGCGTCATCTCTCTGTAGGAGGAATCAAGGCTAGTAGTCATTATAGAGGCTCTAATGACTGCTGGAATAAACTTCTGTAACACAAATTTTAAGCTATCTACGTTTTAACCTTTTAATTAATTCATTTTGGTTTAAATCAGCCCCATTTCACCAAAACACCCCTGCAATCCAAAAAGCTCATCATATTTTAAAGGAGACGTACGTTTTTAAAGCCTTCTTTTTCACATTTAAATCATTGCTTTGGTCTGAACTCCACCTTATTGTAACTCCACAATGCCCTCTTTTCTGAGGTGTGTCTCAGATCAACTCGTTTAAATCTAAACCAGGCGCTTCACACCCCACCAGCTTCCAGATCAGTTTATTCTAATTTGATAGAAGGGTTTACAACTAAATAGCTGCACAGAATAGTTTTTTTTTTTTTTTTTACAAATTACTTAAAAGATGGAAACAACGGAAGACGTGTTCATCCAGCCTTATATATTGGAACCAGAGTCTGACCCAGAGCCAGAGGAGAATGAAAATGATGAAATTGGTTGGTAAGTTTACCTTACTTAGAGATTCTGTCGCAAATTCTGTGACGTAATAGTCGTAAAATATGACCCAAACATAATGTAAATATATCTATGCAGCATTGTGAGAGACTGAATTCAAATTTTCTGCACTTCCAGAGACTCCTGGTACGGAACAAAATGTACTTAAGGGCCAATAAAGTGGATTTTGCATATTTCCCTTTTAAGTTAGATATAAGGAGTACTATATGTTTGTGTCATGTTTTCATTTTTAATTTTAAAAGGCATGAGTTTATTGTTTTGCAGTTACATTAAAAATCTGTAACATAAGGTGGGTTTTGACTAGACTCATTTAGAACAAAAGCACAAGTTCACAAAACAAAATTCTGATTATTCTGAAGATTGAAACAACCTGTAATCATACAGGAATTACACAGGCCAAACTTTCACTCAGGGACCTGTAAAATAAAAAAGCTTTTTTTTCATGCTAAAGCAAGCTAAATATGCAATATTGTACTCAAACTGAGCCACATTGCTGTTTTTTTCAGCACTGGATTTTTGCCTGTTCATGTAAACGTGGGTTTTACCTTGAATCAAATGATTAACAGCATGGATCTGAGACAGCATTCACGAAAATAACAAAATAAAAACCCAACCGTACAGAGGTGCTTTGAAATATAACAGGGTGAAAACAACACAGCTGCTCCAGAAAGGAAAATAGACTCAAATAAGTCTGCTGACTGCGTGAATGTTTCTGTAACATTTTGCAGTTGTGAATATATTTTAATTAATATTTTGCAAGTGTAATTAGTGAGAGCTCAGGAGGTTTTACTGTTACGCTGTTATGATGCATCACTGGATGTTTTTTATTACTTAAGAATTCAGTTCTTAGAAAAGTTTGAATACAGTGCATTCTTTTTCAGCTCTAAACACAAATAAAATACAAGTTTTAGTTGTTCATCAATGTATTTTGACATTCAAAACATTTTATAAAGTGGATGTTCATATTTTCTGAACTTGCTGACCTAATTTTAGTTTCTGATTTACTTGTGCATTTATCTTTGTGATCTCTTATTGCAAAACCTACCGTGTTCTGATGCAGGGTAAAGTCATCATTGTGACAGAGCTTTGTTGAAACAGCCTTAGGCCTCCTCAGTGTTAAAGCTGTAATTGTCTTGCTGTGTCATTTATCCTATTTAGACCATAGACAGTTGTTAGTGGGCTACAACTAGAGCACAAAGAGACAAAAACAACTAAATATTACCATCTCACCCCTTTTTCTAGACATATTCTGAGGCCCATGTTAGAGCTAATTTTTACACCTCTGATACATTAGTAAATATAGTGTGTAACAATTTTAGCTGCAAAGCCAAACCAATGTCACTCAACAGTTGGTGAGTTGTCCTGAGTTTCTTGTGGCAGGACCCAGAGGCCTTCTGTGACAGTCCCATTCCAGCTCTAGAACCCCTTAATTTATCTTCTTAACCTGAATGGCATCTGGAGCTGACAGCACCAGATAGTCCAGGAGACAAGCTTTTGCGGTTTGAAATGCTTGTTTTGTGCTGCTCCCCCTGTTTTATCAAACTATTAGTGACAGGACTGTAAGGATGTTAGTCAGATTGAACACAATAGAGACAAATTGTTTTCTCCTGCTAACCTGTAGTAACAGTGACACAGGAGGTAATCATTTTAGCATCTGCTGGCCATACCAGAGCTTTACCTGCCCATTTGCTTGGATGATGGGCTGTAACTTTTGTAATTTTCAAGATGAGAGAACAACTTTGATTCTCCGTGGAGATGACCATGAATTTATATATATCATGTCTTACCTTGTTGAATCCTTTTAAATCTGCAGTTTTATTTGCGCTGTTGCTGTGAAAACCACAAGCTGCTTGATGCCTGCTTTTTTTTTCCTCCCATCAAAACGAATAAAATAAATAATTATAATAAAATATTACAAGGCCAATAAAAGTGTTAAATAATCTTGCCTTGGAGAATTTTTATTTAACTATAGCTATAAATCATCATTCAAAACCAAACCAAAATGTTGTAAAAACTACAATAATCTGCGGTGGCCCTGAAGCAACAAACGCCACAGCATGAGATAAAACTTGTACCATCTTACAAAATGAAATGTTTTAACATCCCTGTTTTTATTATTATAAACAATACAATTTTTTAGATGCTTCTTGTTGGAAGAGTTCTGTGATTATTTCTAAAACAAAATAATGAATATAAAAGAACAGTAAAAGTACTTTAAAAACAGAGTGAAGGTCACAATTTGGTGATTCTGTTTGCTACTGTTAAGTGTTGTTCTACTCCATGAAAAGAATTATTTTTTAATCCAGTGATCTGAGTCTTCATTGATCTTTGCACCTTCCACAGGGTAAAACGGTGGAAGAGGTAATGTTGGATGAGAGGCGTCTTTGAGGATTTTTTTTTCTCTGAATGCAACTAGTGCTGCAAAGATCTTCCAGAGATGGCAAAGGCCAGCCAACGATTTTATCAGCTGTTTTTTTATTACTCTCTGAAGACATCCCCTGTTGAAACTGAGCATCCTGCAAAGCACACTGTTCTGCCATAAGTCAGTTTGCTCTCAAAGGCAAAGTAATAAAAGGCCGTGAGCAGTTTCTCTTCCAGCTTGTTTCTTCATTTACGTCATAAGAAGGAAATGAAGTTGCTGCTCATCACAGTGGAATTTATGGACAGAAGTGGTTCTCTGACACGTGGATTCTTAGGAATTTGAAGTTTTGGTTTCTATACAGTCCACATTGATGAACAAATAAAGTGGGGTCTGCTTCATGTTTTGTTTTCATTAGTTGCATTTCTACGGAAGAGTATTGATGTCATGGAGGAAAATAAATTTCTGAACACTATCACGTTTGTACAATATACTTATATTGTACGAACGTGATATTATA
>JARVJO010000001.1:29449354-29475828 GCA_031762555.1 Cynodonichthys magdalenae
TGTACAATATAATATCACGTTCGTACAATATAAGTATATTGTACAAACGTGATAGTGTTCAGAAATTTATTTTCCTCAATGACATCAATACTCTTCCGTACATTTCAAAGCGCAAAGAAAAAAAGAAGAATTAAAGGTAAAATTTAAGAAACAAAATAACAAGAGCAGTTATTTCTAAACTATTTGAGGATTAGAAACACACACACACACATTTCTTTCACACACTTAAAGGAATAAGACTCACAATAATGGCATAAAGTTTACATATAAAACACCAAACTGATCTGTGATACTGGTTTAAACACTGATGTATTTCTTTACATTAAGCAGTACAATTATTGCTATTAGTAACTAGTATTAAGTGCTAGTAAGGCTTATTACATACATGACATTAGGAAGAATGGATGTAAAGTAAATTTAACTTTATTACTAAAATTGGTAATTCAAAAAAAAAATCTTTATACAAACTTTATAAATACACATTTACTGAGCCAGCATTTTTATTATCACTTTCCAGATTATTCCACAATCTTATCTCTATTAACACACTCCAATGACTATCAACATTCAAACATTTGTTGTTCTTTTAATGGCAGAACTAGTCGTTGCAGCGTAGAAGTACAGGCTGTAGTTATTCAGAAAAGACCTCTGACTTGTAAACCTAACCTGTGTGATGATTTAACAGGTTAAGAAGGAACACATTACTCACAGAGAGGGGTGGTAAAAGAGCAGCATTAATGTAGTGTTTGCGTCACCAAAGCCTTTTCAAACACAAAGCAGAGAGTGATTCTCTTTTTTTTTTTTCTATTTGATTGTGACAGAAATGTTCATCAGCTCGTTATCCTGTCTCTCTTAGTCATTTTGTTTCAAAAATGCCCTTTTTTTTACTGACATTGAAAACATTCGATTGTGTGGTATTTTTATTTAAAACATAATGGAAGAGTCAGATTTGTGTATATAAAATTAAAGTAAAGGATACAGTATTAATTGTGTATGCAAGTGGGGATGGATGATGCCTGTTATAAAGACTTAGTACAGCTTTGTGTATCTGCACTATTTTACATTTTGATCCTTTTTCTTAATTGTTTCTCAAAATCTGCTGAGTGAAATTCATTAGCTGAGCTTTTCATGCTTCAGTCTTGTCTCTGTGATGAAATAATGATCAGAGTGTATAAAGTTACAAAGGCAGTGAAAAACTCAAAGTGCAAATGTACGTGATATTGTGACCAAAACTTGGTATTTAATCAGTGTGTGGTACATCATTTCTGCTGAAGAAGCTTTATTTATTAACATGACTCCAGAAACAAAAATAGTTGTCATTTGCTTAAGTTCAAACTAAGTTAAAGACTACAGCTAAATTACATTTAATGCAGATGTTTAAGATCTGCAGAAGATGATTCACAATGACTGTAACAATCCTTTTACTTTGAGCACATTAGTCAGAAAGCAAATGGCTGATTTAAATGATGCATTTGTTAGGGAGGAGAACTAGACAAGAGGACATACTGTATTTTTATGTTTTCACAACCTTCAGATTTTGTCATGAAGACCAAGAGTAGAAGCGTAGTGCAGAAGGAACATGTGTTCAGGAGAACCACAGAAGAACAATGAGACCAAAAGTCTCTAGAACTGCCAAAACAAACCGAGTGACAACCAATAGAAGAAGAAATGGAACCATGAATCCCCTAAAAACTATTAGGAAACAGGGCACAGAAGAACTAATTAGGAGCAAACCAAAGTCTCCAACCAAAACAACTTTTTATTTTCCCCAAGCCTTCCAATCTTACTGACATCTGTGCTTGAGTTTCTGAGTAGTCGAAAGCTTGAGGGGAAAAAAAGAAAATGCATAAATAGAAGAATCTGTATCGCCTTTGTGACTGTATGTCTGCTTAGAAACAATGCATAGCAATACATTTAAAAGAAAACCATGTTTGTGCTATGGATTAAAAATGCACTGTAAACCTTATGTGTTTATGTCACTCCAAATTTTAAAGGAATTAATCAGGAAAATACTAAAAAGACTGGCCTCAACATGATACAACCCATGCTGTGTTTGATTTAAAAATAGACTTAAACAGCTTCACATGCAGTATGTGTTGTGAAAAACCAGTGGTTAAACGTTTTAACCTAAAAAAACAAGCAGAAGACTCAATTTCAATGTTCGAAATATATCTTATCAATCTATCTGAACATCTAAAAATTTTTCTTTTCTACAAACTTATTACGGCAATAATAGTTATACCAATATCTCAAATAACCCAGTCACTTTGTTCAGAAGTCATTATATAAAAGCACTTGAAATCTGAGCTGGAGTCCAATGCAGGTCAGTTTTGACTAAATGAACTCATCTATTCATCATTTTAAACTATGCTTAGACATCATTTATTTTTATAGACTAAATTAACCTAATTTAAATATAGATATCAATGGATGGTTTAAATCATATTTAGACATCTTTTCAACCCTAAAAGTCTCCATGTTAAAGTTTCCCAGCTCGTTTTTTTTCTGACACGTTCCTTGCTTGTTTTGTGAACATTTTGTTGGAGTCAGAACAGCCTTGTTTACAATTCACCATCTCTGTGAGCCTTCACAGACTTGGGGTAATCAGACCTCAGAGGTCTGTGAGTGTAAAGGTTAGGATTTGGTCCAAAATGAGGTTTGTGTTTTACCAAAACAACGGCATGGAGGGCACATTTACACAGGAAAACACAGCCAACAAGAAAACAGAAAAAAACAGGAGAGAGGTAATCTATATTTATAAAAAGGTAACCTTTTCTGTCTTGTCAGAAATATAAAAGAACTCATTTGTGATTGACACAGCTGTGAGCTAAGTGCTTCTTAAACATATGTGTTATGAGGTAACTTAGTGTGTTCACGTTTTCTAGAAAACTGAAATAATTTTACACACATTCATGATGTGAAATACAAGAAGCATTAAATATTTTAAGCATATGCTTCGACTCCCACGTGAGGGAATTCCACAATGCAAACTCCCATCTTTTTAATGAATTCCATGTATATACTAAAACCTTCTCAGTGTCCCAATTCTCTTTGCAGTCCTTGAAGATAATCACTGTACCAAGCCTCATGCCTGAGGGTCTTTTTTTTCCTCTTTTTGTTTTCAGAGAGAGTAGAAATAAAACTGCAGGTGTGGTGTCAAAATCAATGAGGTGGAGGATCTTGCTTCACTTTTCGTAAACAGCTTAAAAATCAGCCTTGAAACACCCAGACTGCATCGTAACTCCAGTTAAAACAACTGCAGAGTGTTTGATTGCACAGGCTCGGATACAGGTTCATAAAAGAAAAGAGCATAAGAACATTTTCACACTGCCAGGTGCTTCGCCCACCCACTGACTTTCAAATGACAATGGTGCAAGTGGTGCACTCATAAAGAAAGTGTTTGTGACTGCGTCTTGGTAGAAATTGGACAAACCCTGCGCACACGCACACGCAAAATACCCTCAGACAAAGAATAGGTGCCAGAGAGGTACTTAAGTTTTCAGCAGAAAAGCAGCAAAAAGTGTTTTCAGGGCAACATCAAAAAATTTAATGCAACAGCTGGAGGAGCTGCGATTTCGGCAGGTCAGACAAAAGTGGGGAAATAAGGAAAAAGTTTCAGCATGCAGAGATTGTTTTACTTTCACAATGACGAGAAGCAACAAATACTTGAAAAATGCCCAAACAATGCCAAAAACTGAGAGGGGAAGAAACAAAGTGGCTCTTGGGGAGCAAGGGGTAGAACAATAGAGGAAGTGCCTTTCAGAACTTGTTGCTATCTTTTTCTTTTCACTTGGACACCAGGAGGATGTCTGTCAAGGAGATGGCATCATTTTTTGGCAGTGCCAGCTCCCTTTAGCAACACCCCAGCAGTCTGTGAAACCAGGAAGAACGGGGCTCAGAGAATAAGGCATCTCCTGACAGAATAACTGTCCCTCACTGACTCGCTGTGTGACCACTCAGCTAGCCTAACAAAGCCTCCTTTTAATGACACGGTCACGTTTCTTCCGGCACAAACAGTGTGGGCGCATTTGTTACTGGCTTGTACGCTGGTTAGCATTCAATTTGTGCGCAGAATCTGAATGCATGACACACTTCCATGTCTTTTTTTCCCTCCATTTTTTTTCTGTGTAGCCATGTCTGACATTTCTTCAAGAAACGTATAACAAGATGTCAGGACTTCACTATGTATTGTGCTTCCTTCTTACTTATGTATTGAATTTCAGTTTGTAATGCGATGCCTTGATCCATTGCATTGGTTGATATGGCAACTGCTTCCTACTTGGGGAAAACTATTTTTCTCTGTCCACCTGTTGACAAGAGAAAAACAGACACGGGAGCAGGAGTGCTGGGAGCATGAAAATAAAGTCGCACGCAGGAAAGCAGGGGTGGCATTTAAAGCATTTGTCACAGGAGCAATAATTTTCTCCCTCTCAATAAGTCAATACCTACATGATGAAACCAGTCTCTTGAGGGAGGTGTTTGGAGCGTTGCTTTTGAACGCTAGTGCCCGCTTGCAGGGATTTCATATCCTGTTTGCAAAAAAAAAAGGACTGTGAACTGAGCAGCGCCTCTGCACCATATAGCCAGTCCCTTCACGAAAGCTTGCGTGGCCTAATGTGATTCCGCTTCATGTATAAAACAGAGGTTGAATCGTGGATTAGGGACAGGATTATTCCGTTTAAATCTGTGTCACAACAGAAAAGGAGCGAGCTGTAAAGACTGCTCACAGTTACGTCTCTCTTGAGGTTTGAGAAGAGGAAAGACATCAGCATGGAAGTCAAAGCTGCTGCACGTCTGCAGCAGTTCAGGTTTCCTTTGCTTTTGTTGACTCTCCTACGACAAATGGAGATGAGATCTTTGCAGTGTGAGTTTGTGTGTCTGTCTTTCAACAATTCGGTAGCTTGCTTGTATTGGTTTTTAAAAGTATTACTTTTAAACAGCTGAATATCTCCTGAGGCCATGTCTGTACTGTGTTTAAGTTTGTGTAATGTATCTATTGCTTGTACACTACCCTATTTTCATGTCAATATATATTTTGCATGTTTTCAGGGCAGACTGTAATTAGTTAATCTTTTGGCTTGGTTTGCTTTATATATAAAGAGCATTGAGACAAGCTGCTTTTACCAAGTTAAGAACGTATAGGAGGGGGCTTTTAAAATCAATTTCTAGCTTGAAAATCCACACTTAGCACCCAGTAACTTGTTAAAGACTAGTTTCTTTCTGAGCAACATTTGGATCATGTCACTGCTTGTATTCAATAAAGTGTCCAGGAAAGTTAATACATTTGTCTGTTGGTGTGATGCTCCCCAGAGGCTCGTTGTCATCCCCGCCAATAAAGAACAGGATTGTGGCTTTTAGGATTTTGCCTTAAATGCTGTAAATCTCAGATTAAGTGCTCCTCCGTCAGAGTGCAAGGTCTAAACTGAAAAGGCTCTTGGAATGTACCATCAATAATTCTTGACAGCCCTGTAATGCCCACCAGTCCTAAATTTTCAGTCTTGTCAATGCCAGTTCAGTGTTTACCATCTCAGTGAACCTTAGTGGTTCTTAGCCTTCCTAATCCAACAGTCTGTCTCTGCTTCATTTATTGCATCCTAATATGAGACACTTCGGCAACCTTTTTGTCTGCAGTTTGAATGGGTTCGTCCTGATGCTGTGCTGCTGAAAAGGAAATGAGGTGAAACTTTGTTGCTACAGAACTGGATGCTGGTTTTAAAAGGAGCGACTGAAAGGGAGCCTGAACTAGAGTAAGACTTCAGTCAAGGTGTGTGAGTTGCCCTTGACATTGTCTGACCGTGGATACGCTGGGCTGTGTTCGTTATTGATTGAGGTTGATTATTACTTAACCACAGACCTTGATTGTAACAGGGCTATTAAATATTTGCTCCCAAAGGTCTTAATTAATGCATGGACAGTGAGAATTAAATTTAGCTGAATAATGGTGAGTATGCATTTTTTTTGCATTGCCTGCAATGATTTTTTAGCAGCAAATCTGTCATGGTAATTTAATCATTATGTCATGATTGTATCATGATACAATTACATATATATTTCTAATGTCCAAATTTTTTTATTTATTTATTTTTCTTTTTTCTTTTTTTTTACTTGCTTTGTTAAGTGGATTGCTTGCAAATCTAAAATAAAGGTGAGTTTAAAGTGTTTTGATTCAAGACTTCAAAGAACTTGAGCCAGGAAACTGCACCATTTCTGTTTAATATATATATATATTTTTTTCTTATTCTTAAGCCAACAATAGTAAAATCACTTGGCTAAGATGTTATGTGCCTCACAAACACCTCTGACTGTTTCGGGGAAATGTGTAATGAACCTTAGGGTGCCCTATTGACTAGCTGTAAGATTCCAGCTTATTTTAAGTTTAGGTTGTTTTTTTGTTTACTCCTCTAATTCACCACACAGAAGTCATTTAGGAGTACTTTACACTGAGAAAAGGAGATCCTATGGGGTTTGTAGGGTATAGGGTCAGGCCTGCATCGATCAAAGATCCTCTTTCTCATAAGAATCAGGAAAGTTTGGAGAATCATTGTCATGCTCCTTGAGCTTTTTCTGTGTCTAAAGGGGCCACTTCCATCACAGCACATCCATACAGCAGTTTCTGTGTTTATTTGTAGTCCTGGACATGCCATAAACACAAAGAAAATTATGCTTTTTTTCAAAGGAGAACAGCGTTTAGACTAGAAGAGTGGTTGGCTTAATAAAGTTATCATGAACAGCACAATGAGACAAACAACTGTTTATGGTCACAATCAAACCTACACACATTTTTGAAGTGTCATTTACCCAGCATGCATGCTTTTTGTACTTTGGCAGAAGGCCAGCATACCAAAAAGGACATATCACACAAAATCCACTTTTGTAGCCATTAAGAACATTTTGTTGTTAACTTGGAATCTTTAGGAGTGTAGAAAATTTGAATTTAGTCTCTTCCGGTGCTGTGTATGTATCTTTATCTTCTGTCTGAGTCATATTTTTCAACCCGTTCAGTTTTCTTTCATTCTCCTCACTGGCTACAACATATAAGGCTGGATAGAAAAGTCTTCTATTGTTGACATCTTTTAATTAATTTTTAAATAAAAGGTTTATGCACTGCTATACAGTAAAGGCTCCCACATACTCGGGTGTACTGTGTGCGATCTGTGAGCCGCGCAGACTCCGCGCATATTGTAGGACGTTTGAGACTTCATACTCGAGCGTACTGACCGCCTGACAAATTCTTTAATTTCTTGCAATTTCAGTCATGGCAAGGATGAGGACGAACAGATAGTTTGCATTTTAGCCTTAAAACAACAAAAGAAAAGAACTTACCTTTCCCAGGGTCTGAGCTATGTCCTCCCACATATTTGTTACTCGCTGAAAGTCTTTAGATTCCTTCATTGACGTATCATAAAGTTTTCTTATCTCCTCCATGAGATGCTCTTTAAATTTTGACTCCATTTCATCCACAAATGACACGATTCTCAACTTTATAAGCTAGGTGTGGCATTCAAAACAGTTCGACGTGAACTCGGCGGGCAGTTTATTGTGTGACAACATGGATGGGACATAAAAAGTTGACGGCGGACGGCTGCTTTGAGTCCGCAGTGAGTCCGCCTCAAGTCCAAGCGGACCTCCGCAGAGCGAAGTACGCCCGAGTAAAGCTCTGTTATCAAGCTACAATGGTCCACTCTCAGAGCAGGAGGGGGGCACGATGTGAAGCTCCTCATTTGGACTTAAAGAGACAGCCTCAAAACGAGTTGATTTGAGACACACCTCAGAAAAGGGGGTGAAAGAGGGGTTTGTAGAGTTACAATAAGGTGGAATATAGACCAAAGCATTGCAGTTACAGTTTATATAGACACCAAATGAATGATTTAAATGTGAAAAAGAATGATTCAAAATGTGATATGTCTCCTTTAATGCTGAGTTTAATGATGTGTATTTTCTCTTTCTGAAGATTCACTGAAATCTGTTGTTATTCAAAACAGTTCTTCCTCATTTTCCTTGGACTTGTATAATTTTCCTGGCAAAAAGTCAACCTGTTGGTTTCACTCACAGCACAACAATCCTCGGAAAATGTCTGAGTCACAATTGTTTCAACGTGCTGTCTGAAATGACCAAACCTTTATTTGATTCCCTGCGGGGATCCATTTTCTAAATGGCTTCACCTCTCTCCTCTAAAGGCTGTAATGAACAAAGAAAGGGATGTTTTTTTAGCTACTCAGCAAAAATCACAGGAGTTTGATGTTTAGGACACACAACAAAAAAAAAAAACGATTTTGAAGTGTCCTTTTTACATGCAGGAAATGTGCTACCTGTGAATTAATGAACACAGTATCCCAGGCATTGATATTCCTGTAACAGTTAGAAAAGATTTAAACATGTTTAATGTGTGTAAACTATCAATACTGCTGTATGTTGTTTTGGATCACATGTAATCTCGGAACACATGTTGAATTGCCGACATACGCTACTGGGGTCTATGAAGTACACATATTGATTTTAGTTTTTAAACAGCAATTCTTAATGTAACTAAAAATGTGTCCTTTGTACTTTACAGAAGCCCTTATTCCATATTGCATTTTAATTTTTTTTACTTCTGAGAGCTCTTGAATTGAGCATTTATATGACACCTTTTGCTGTGCAAATAAAAGACATAATGTAACCTGGCCTGGACCTCTGCTTTTGACCATTCTCAACTCTTTGTGTTGAGTTGCACTTTCAGAACACTCCTCAGAACTGATTTTAAGCTTTTTTTATACCTTCTGGCTGACATATGTGGTTTTTACACAAATAGAAACAGTAATAAGTAAACGATAATTGATAGGTTTTAGCATCAATAATGATGTGTAAATGTGTTTTTTCTGCTTGTCTTTTTGGACCTGTGAAGTTAGTTGCTGCTTAGCCTTTTTAGAACTTTTTTCTTCTCTTGAAAATAGCAAAGTCTGAGCATATATTTAGCTATTCTTTTATTAAGATGTGTGAATTGCATAGACAGGTAAACAGCCAAGTATTGGCCAAAGACAGGCAGTGGTGATAAGGAAGTGTGTTATTGATTACAAATGATTGTTCATAAGTCTAATAAAGAAACAGGGCCTCTACTAATAACATTTTAGAAGCAAACTGGATTTCAGTGCACTGATGCAAATCGCTGAGTATTATTTCTCCCTCTCAAGCTTCATTGCAAAGGACAAGGTATAACGTGATGAGCGTGACCTTTTCATCACAAAAAAAAAACAAAAAAAACAAAACGGAGAGTGACTTTTACTCCTCATCAACTGGAGAGTGGATTAGTTGTCTGGCAGCTCTTCTGCTTTTCACATCCGGAGCACAAAATTAGCCATAGCAACCTGCTGAGGCTCCAACCTTCAATTTGCAGTTCTCCGTCGTAGTTGTTGTTGAACACCGACGATCCTGCCAAGAACAGAGCAAACCAGTGCCGCAATCTTCTTGCTCCTGATGTGTTCATGTTTATTTTACATTTTCTACTCCTTTGCCCGTGTTCCATCTCAAGAGGCTTGCTCATTACAGAATAAATGTTAAGAATCGCTTCCTCTTGTTTTCTAATTATTTTCTGTTTCTTGCATTTGGCGCCTCTTTTTCATTTTAACAGTGTGCCCTCTTTCTGAATTTTCTCTCATCTCGTACCTTTCTTCTCATATAAATTAGCTAAGGGGCTGATATGCCCAAGGATTGTGTGTAATACCTGAACTAGCCAGAGGTCTCACTCGCAGGCGTACACAGCCAGTAACAGATAGTAAGAAAAAAAATGGTTGTTGCTAATTATTTAAGTAATTAATTTTAAAAAAAGTTTCTCTGTTTTGTTTTAATTTGAGCATAAATTGGATTGACTCAAGAGAGGTTTCTACTTTGGGCTTTGTCTGCTTTGGATCACTGACCTGCATAAACTCTGTCTGATTATCAGAAATATGAAGCACTGGCATTATGCCAGAAGCATTTCATTGACTTCTATTAAGCAGCGTACTTTATGCCCAGATTCATAACCTTTATGCACGTTTGAACACTTTGAGCTTATGTCCACCAGACAGACTCATTTATATTAACCTAAATGCCTGTAAACATAGGTTTTTACAGCACTTTGTAAATCTTAAGGGGCTATATAAAGTGTTTTTACAATGCTTTTGCCTCCAACTCAGCCCCTCTCATGTATTCAATGTGTTGTTGTTGAAAGCCAAGCCATTATTTGCCCTGGGTTGTTAACCTTATTGTAATATTTATGCAGTCTCAACCTTGCTGTGTGTGCTCCAGTTTGCATATATTTAGCTGACATCGAAGAGATTCAAAAATAAAATAAAAAAAAAGAGAAAAAAAAAAATCCTAAAAAACAAGAATAAAATAAGAGCATGTTGAACACAAGGTGACACTCCCTTTTTTAAAGTGGCTTTTATATTTTCAGTTGGTATTGAGATAATCTAATCTAGGTTACACAGGGGTTAAAAAATCCGATTGCTCTTCTGTAAATCCTGCCAAAGGGTAAAATCGTGTCCTTCAGGGTGGGAAGTAGGTTGTGATTTATGAACAGATCATGAAGCCATTCAGTATGGGCTATTATCATGCATATGATCATCATTATTCTCTCCTGCCTGTTGATCATTGCAATCTCTCCCGATGTGTTGGCAAGGTGATCACATTTAATCTGTCTGTGTAAAGACCACTCCAAAAAAAGGTTGTTTTATCTCTTAGAAGAGGAGGCTTGCATTATCCAAATGAAAAACAAGCTAGAAAAGAGGCTGATTTGTCACAGGGTGATTAGACCTCTCTTTGGCACTCTACTTTGCTGCTACAGGAGCTCTTCAAGGGCACGATGAGATACAGAGGGTCCCGGCACTGTTTTCTTTTACCCAAATTCTTTTCAGACGGCGCCGAAAATCTTCCACCCACTGAATGTTTTATGTTCGCACAGAGGAACAGCGTGCAATCTGTGTCGCTGCAATCTGCATTTTGGCTTTAGTTGTAGGAGCACAGGATTTTCTTCCAAGTGTGCTTCTTGTTATCACAAATGAAGCCATTCACGTCGACATAAACCAGACCTTTACAAACACTTTTAAATGAAGCGTCTGAGCATCATTTCCCCTGAGGAGATTTCAGTTTTGTACCATATTGTATCATCTTTTATTGTATGTGTCTTAATGTATCATACAGTATCATACTGTATCTTCATCATATCAAAAACAAGTTTTAGGCAACAAAATAAAAAGGCTCAGAGGAATTTATAAATCAGTTTTTTTTATTACTTTTTTTTATTTTTACAAAGCTTCCAAAATCAGACTTGTTTTAGTGCAACCATATTATTTTCATCTTTTTAATTTCCTTATCATAAACATGGGAACTGCTAAAGTGTGGGTGTGTGAGTCATTGCTAATATGTTTGTGTGTGGTTTTCAGATTAGCCCACCTCGTAGGATGAGGACATGATTGCACATTGAAACAGGATAAATTGCCAGGTTGCACAGTGTGTGAAAGTGTGCCTAAGTTCTCTTTCCCTCAGGGCCACTTGAATCCAAGCTGGGGGGGTGGGGTGGCCACGCTTTCCCTGGAGTGATCAAAAGCTCAGTCTCACTAACTAGTCTTCTTTTTTGTTTCATCACTGGTCAATAAAGCTGCTACTGTCCTCATCCTTCTCAGTGTTCAAAGCAGATTGGCTTGGGGATCAAGGCAGCCACTCCTTGCCTTTATGTTTTCAAACAGCTGCGTCTCTTCTACTTAAGCATCCTTGAACCAGGCACCACGTTTCTACGAGGTTTACAAGTATCAGACTAGATGCAAATGAGCAAACCGATATATTACGCTGAAGTATTTTTGAAGCAGCACCTATTTTCTACTCATTCATATGCCTTAAGTTGCCAGTCTTAACTCATAAGGTAAAACACATACTTTAAAAATCTGCTTGACATCTGTGAAGCGTTTCGCTCCAAACAATAACACGGCACAGCAGGTTAATGTTGGCGTTTGCATTTTAAATACAATGAATTGTCTTTCACATAATTGCAGAGTCATTCTGGCATTTCTGATTAAGTCTGGCTGTATCTTATCAAATAAAATTGGCAGTGCCGGTTTGCTTTATTGCATTGTAAATCAAACACTTGTAGCTTGTTGGACTTTGGTCAAAAAATCCATCTAAAATGTATTTTTAGCTAATGGACATTGTGATGTATATATAGCCTATTCCCAGCAGTCTTTTCATTACTACCTAAACACTTATTCAACTATTGGTACAAAGACGAATTAGCCTAAAAATAATATTTGCACTCCCAGAATGTAGCTTGCATTTTGTGACCTTTTCACCCACATAATGATGCGCTGACCGCTACAGAGAATGTGCAGGGATGATATTATCTTACCCCAAGGGGAACTTGCATTAGGAAGATATGGGTCAATGATGGCTGGGTGTGGGAGCTTAAGAGACTGTTTATGCAGAATCTCCAGCAGCGCAGGGGAACCAAGCATGGCAGACCTACAGTATAGAATAAAACAAGCACAGAGGACTCTATTAAAAAAGGTGGACTAATACAGAATGTTAGAGTCTGACTGATAAGCTTCACATTTTGTATTTTACAATTACCACAAAATAGCCGAAACCTTAATGATTTTCATTTTCATTATAAGTAGCAGGTTTTCATATTAAAATTAAAAAACTAAAAGTTAAACGGTTGTGTAATATTCATGTTGCTTTTTTTGAATCAGTTAAAGTTTAAATCATTCACAATGTTAAGTCAGACAATCAAGGACAATATATTGCACTAATGAATTCATCTAAAAGCTCACACTATCTTAGTTTAAACCCCAATGTTTGTCTCCTAAAGTGAAAAACTAATTTGTAAATCAGTATTTGTTTTTTCTTTCCCACTACATTATTAATTTTACACCGTCTTGGGCCATTCTTAAAACTATCCAAACTGTGCATAAAATATAAATCACATTTTAATTTGACAACTTTAAAAAGGAATTTTATGATCAGGTTATGTAAATGTGAAGTACAATAATAATGGCTAAGTCTACATAAAATTTTTCACTTGACTTTGAATAAATGGAGAACAGGGCTATTTTAGAGACCACTCTAGTATTTTCAGCATCTGTAAAAAATTAGCATGGGTGTCTAATTTCCAGAAAGGGATTTGAGATTCTGCAAATTGGGAAAATGCACAACATATAATTTTACACATGAATGGAAATATACGGAATTAGCTCAACAGCTAAATTTCATCTGTAATCCTAAGAAAACACAACAGAAAAGAAAACACAGGTGGCTGTCTATGCCGGATATTTGCAAAATCTGCGCTTTGTTGGGTGGTTTTATTTAAACGAACGCGATCAAAAAGTATAGAGAAACAAAGTGTTGAGTTGGAGGTGGGGTTGGGAATCAAATAACATAATTCTCACCACGTTTCACGCAGTGAAGTAGGCAGGACTACAGCTTTGTTCATTGGTGTCCCTGGTGTGATGAGCACTGAGGCAAGTTTTAGTACATGGTGGGATGGTGGTAGGTGGTTGGAGAGGGATGTGACCTGAGGGTCGATGTGCAAGAAAAAGATATTTCGCTCATTTGCTATGTCCTGGGTCTTTCTCACTTCTTTCATCCCACTCCTCACGTCATGCTGTTTGTCTGCAGTTTTCCCTCATCCTTCCCTCAGTGGGTGGTCTCTTCAGCGTTAATTCTGCCCTCCCGCTTTCTTCACCAATCTCCAGAGGCTCAATTTCTTTCTTACTGAGATGATGAGGGCTGGTACTGATAAACCCGGGTTAGTTGTTCAAACAGCATATAACGGTTTCATGCACACTTGATGCAATAAATGCACACTCTACTATGAAATTCACGTCTTCTGTTGTTCATGACTGATTCGTGTGCTTCTATTGGGACTCTGCAGTAGTATTGTGGAGAGAAAAAAATTGAAACACAGGAATTGGATTCATGTTTGCACCATAATCACAAAACTACCAAATTCTGTGTGTAATTTTCTACATCTTCTCCCAACTTTACAACAGATTACATACTACAGACAAGACAGAAAAAACTTTATCAGGATAAAGATTTATATAGAACATTGTAAACATTGCTGCTATTTAAGATATAAAATTTCCATGTACAGTTTCTGCTTTTTTGCACGCAGAGAAAAAGGAGAAGAAATCTTGGAACTATAACATTTTCTTTAAAAGAAACCAGTCTGGAAGTTGAGACTCTGTTTTAATAAAGTGAAGCTTATTTATATCTCAGCCCTTAAGAGACCATGAAAAGGTAAAACCAAAACCGTGAACTATTAGACACCTTCTGAGTTTCCTATCTATAGGAAAAAAAAGTAGATAATATTAAAGAAAAGGAAAAAAAAAGTCAGGAAAAAAATTTCCAAACTTTGGCAGACAGCAGATTAGAAGAGATTGTGGTTGATCCTATGCAACTTAAACCAAAAGTGATACTGCCAGACATAAAACAGATCAAAGCACTGAAACATGAATAGAGAACTCAAAAGCGCAGAAGTGAGGAGTTCCTTGAATTGTTTTGCACTCATCAACTAATTGGGGTAATTGTAGTTGGCTTGCTTGTTTGTTGGTTTATGAAAAATGTTCATACTAACCAGCTATACTCAATATAAACGCAGACAGGTGATCACAAAATATACTTTGCAGAAAAAGACAGGAAATTTGTGTTTGGGAGATTATTTCTTTGTTGTAACAAGTCTTCTTGGCAATAAATCTTATGATTGGCAGCACCCGGGGGTACCAGAACCAATGTCAATAGCAACAGTAAAAGATTTGGCTTTTTTTTTTTTCATGTGTGCAACCCACATACTCAGCTCTACTGCTCATCCCACAAATGCATGTTCTTTACAAATGTGACAACATTTAAAAGAGAAATTAACAGGCTTTCTAACTGTATGAGATTTATTGCCAAGTATTGTTACAAGAACAGAATTAGTCTACCAAACAACAATTTCCTGAGTTTTTGTGCTACATAGAAGAAAGTTTTATCCTATTAAATTACTAGGGCAGCTCTGTAAAGTCATAAGTGTGAGCGTTTGTGGTTTATTTGTGTCGACACTGTGATCCTTCTGGATTTATCCCACCACTAAACACAACATAGCAAGTGTAAAAACCACAGAGAATTTTTAATCTGACTTTTGTCAGAAAAGCAATACAACTTTGACCCAATGACACAAATGTATTGCTTGTAATCATAACTTAGCATTCAGCCACATTAAGACCTTTATATTTAGTAAATTTGACAGCTTGTCATCAACTGTCCTAATCCACAAACACTAGTGGTGATATTTATTTACAACTCTATTAGTGGTTGAAAGAAAAACAAAACAAATCAAAAGAAAATTAATGTTAACGACGTGTTTGTGATTAAACCTTAAAACCCTTCTGATTAACAGCCCTTTAACTTTAATCTCTCCAAACAATATGAACAAATGTGGTTGTTGATGAATTTCCAACAAAAAACAATATTTCATTAATTAATGCCCCCAAATTATTTGTTTTGTTATCATTACTTAACAAGCCAGCTTACTGACACAGCTGTCACTTCTTGTTCTTTTACTGTAGACAACAGTTTTTATGCAACCAGTTGGTTTTTAGCTTAGCTCAGTTTTTTTACCAAATGTGTACCATTTAAAAGTTTATAAAAAGTTTATAAGAGGTCACTCTTAGCTTGGAAACTTCAGAATCATTTTTTTTTAATTTTCAGAGAATGTCTCCTGTGATCTTATAATTAGATCACTGTGATGTGTCAGTCCATCCTTATTCTAGAGTTTAAAGTTTAAAGCCCTAAAGTGTTAGGAGGTGGCAGCTTAGGGATAAAAGTTACTGTTTTTATTGTCTCTGCTCTTTGGTGATTAGCCAAGTCACTTTCCCACCATCTCTACTGTAGATCAGAGGTGTTAAACTTACTTTCAGCGAGAGCCACATGAGTGTTACAACAGTCATAGTTAACTTTGATGATTTGAGTTTAACTTCAACTAAACGTCACACGTCATGTTCCTCGTTTCGATGCTACAGCTGAGCACTGCTAACAAACAATAACTGAGCTCCACGTGATATTTCCTGCATGGAGCATTTTAACACATCTTCCTATAAACATTGAAAAGTTTTACATGTACGACTGACTAAATGTGAAATAAAAAATACAGAAATACTATTAAAATTAAAACTAAGAGAGTTCTACTTCTTGTTACGTTGTTGTAGCTGCCGTCTTGAGTTCTGAATTCTCCCACTTTCTGACAGGGAATTCCCATACATAATCAACATGCATTATGGGAAATGTAGTTTAATGCCATTTAAAGACATTTATTTTGAGACATTAATTAGGACTATTCAACTAAAGTGCTCAGTGAAGCGCAGTTACTTAAAGCCAACAGCTCATGGGCAAAACAAGTATTATATTTCACCTTTTAAACTTGTTTATTTTGTTGCAATGAAACAAAACAACAACAAAAATATATTATCATTATTTTATTTTTAAAATTAATTAATTAATTTATTTTGGAGGTTGGTTTTGGCGAGCCAGACGGAAGCCACCTGCAGGCGGTGAGTTTGACACCTGTGCTGTAGATCCTCAAAGACATGTGCACTTTTATTTTTGCACTGACAAATTGATCCAGCTTGAATATTGTTGACAGTCGTGAATTAGATGTGATCTCTGTTCATTCACTGATGCTCGTTAGAGAATGAAGCAAGATGGGTCTGTAGGTGCAGGATTTAATTTGTTTTACTCGAGTTAACGTCACTACTGAGAGAGAATTTATTGCATCCTATTTCTCATGATTCCATATTCATAAATACACATTTGACCTTTACTTATGCAGTCAGGTTAGCTTTGGGCAAACATTTAAAGCTTAAAGAGAGCAGTCACTTTACCAACAATTATAAATGTATTTTTAATGTTTCTGCTGATTCACATCATTGATGAATAATCTCAAACAAACAAATTATAAAAAACAATGAGTAAATTAGTGGTCATCAATCATTCCATGCATAGTGAGGAATGATGATTCTGAGTAAACATACTGTGTATGTATATGCCGCAGTCATGAGTGGTGGTGTTTTCTAAGCATTTGTGTTTGTGGAAAGATTCACTTACACAAATGTCTTTGAGGGTTGGAGATTTGCCTCAGGTTTACTCTCCAGATTGTGTGTGTGTGCGTGATTGCTGCTGACTGTGTGTTGTGCTTCTAAATGAAGAACTGACCACTTTAAAGGTTGTGACTGTGAATCACCAGCTGCCTTTTCCCTTGACACAATAATAAAGCATAGCTGTTTAGAAATTAAAAACGTTGCAGACCCCCTCACCCATTACTCTTTCTGTTACTCCCTGTTTACTAGAGCCGAACTGTGATGTAGCCGAATGCAACACGGTCTGAAGAGTTAGCTGCCTATGGCTCATCCTGTTCTCTATCTCTGTATTGATCATGTTGCTGCATGGGCCTCCTAATCATTCAAATGGCTGGATTTATTGGGATTAAGCTGTCCACAGTGAATCCCAGCAGTCTAAAAGCAAGAATGTGTGGGCATCTGCACACATAAGTGCATTTTTCTGACAAATGCATACATTTTTATACAAGCACTGTCATTAAGCACAAATTATATCTTCCTTAGCTGATGTATTTCTTAGGGTTTTAGCATGTTGACTCCTACACACTTTGACAGGTATTATTAAGCAAAACATTAGACATTTTTTGTTGTTTCTTTAAGTTTTAGTTTATATTTTACTGTAAAACTATAATTGTAAAACTGTAATTGCATATTTCAACTTTTCATTACTGTGAAAAATTGCATGTAAGTTTTAGTTTTAGTAACACCGGCACATTCTTTTTCTGTCAATCTAACTGATTGAAAGCTTCATGTTCATATCCCCCACAGTTTAAAGGAAAGCTATTATCCACTTATCCTACCAGCTTCTTGGAAAAACACCTGTTTGAGGTTAGCTTGAGCGTGCGAGGCCTGTCTGAAGTTTTCATTTTTCAATCAACACATTTGATCAACATATGTTACAATAACTTTTTTTTTTGTTCCACTGCTGACTGTTTTCACATCTGTTTTTTTATCAGATGAAAAGAGAGGTAATGAGCTCCACAGACAAAAAAGAAATTCTTTGTATTCCCTCTCACTTTTTATCTGTTGGTGCTGCAGACTCAGGTGGCTTTAAATAGTGTGTTCTTCAAATGTTTGTAGAAGTGAGACTAAATATCAGTGTCACACCTTTAGATTTTTTTAATAAAATATAAAAGTCAAAGGTGTTCTTATGATCTATATGAACTCTCTGAATAATAAAAAAAAGAAAACAATATAAAAAATAAATATTAGTTGCGCATGCATTCTTTCTGTTTCACTCCGAGAATCTGACATCTTCAGAGGAAGCAGTTTTATTCACATCATAATTTAAATTTCAGGACAATAAACAACAGATTTGTTTAAACGCTCTGTCTCTGTTTAACGTTATCATCATTTAGCTGCGGCTCAAGTTTCATGTGGTGTTATTTATGTACAACGAAACAGAAAATGTATTTTTACTCACTTAAAAATAATTTCTGGCCACTTCAATAAAAGAATTAGATGAATCTTTGTGTAAATGCAAACATTTTCCTCACATACAAAAGCAACAAATGAGTAATATTTTAATAGGTTCTTGTATCACAAAGAAATTCATGTAAAAACATGAACTCGTCAAAAAAAAAGAGTGACTGAAAAAAGGATTTATTTTAATTTCACTCATTTATTCTGACTTTTCATGTGTCAGATATAAGCGTTTCTCTGCTCCTCCTTTACTTTATTTTAGCCTTTGTTCTTTGACTAACTTCTGTTTTGCCTGGAACAAAAATCAAGCCGGTTTGTACTGCATCCTTCATTGTTGGTGTAGGTGGGGGGGCTGAGATCAATCTCTACATTTAATGCACTGATTTAGCTTATAAAGAATGTTTTAAAGTTGATTCAATCCATAGGGAAACCATTGTTTGTGCTATTCTAAATACCAGTAACTGATGTGCTCTGTTGTTAGCTTTTCTACTTTTTTCTTTCACGACTGGTATCATTATCCCCACATTATGTCCTCAACTCAGCCAGAAAAATAAAAGTTAACCTTTTGAATGTCTTTATTAATATAATCTGTCAATGGCCAATGGATTTAAAGCAGCGGGGGTCAGCTCTAACATGCTGCGAGTCAATACCTGTCTCGTGTTTATTCCTGAAGTCCTGGTAACTCCTCCGGATTCAACTGTGATGACATTTATCTTAGTTCTGACCTTTCTCAACATGACCAGTGAATCAAATCATTACATCTCAATTCTCTGTCTCCTCCTTGCTGATAAATTACTCCCTAAAAATGAAATTGTCATCCTCATCAGTGGCATAGGACATGGTGCAGCCCACAAGGCTCTTGAGGGATTTCACCTCAAGAGTGAGTCACACACCTCTCAGACAAACAGAAATTAAATCTTTTTATTTTTTGTGGAAAAAAAAGCATAAATTAACATTTTACACTCTTTTCAGTTATGATCAGACCGAGAGGTTTGATATTTTTGACGTTGGTGTCTAACAGCATGTATGCCAGTTTTTACATTACATATAGACCTGGCTGGCAGGATGAACTTCTAACCTGCCAATTACACAAAGCATCGGATAGAAGGCTGTCTCCTCCATATAGATTTCCTCCTGCTGTGTGAGCCTGGGATTGATTACATCTTGCAGTTACTTGGAAACGGAAGCAAAGATGGGGATGCTGACATGCATGGAGTATTTAGCGAACCTTCACACATGTATGTAAACAGTGCCTATTAGTATGTATTGACTTAGATATTAAAGGTTATATTTTTATAAAGGAGATGTAACTTGTGTGTTTGCTGATGTCCACCTGTGCTTATACAGCCAAAATGCATACCAATTAGAAAAATGGAGCTTTTTGCCTGAGCTTCAGTCAACATTTCATTTTTTTTTTTCCTGCTAACCCTCAGGCATTGCCTCACACAGCAGCTACAACATTGTTGTGCCATTTAGGCGTATACAAAATAGCTTATGTTTATTCAAGATAAGACTAGCATATGTCTGCTGGTGCATTGATTGTATGCATATATGATCTGCAGCTGTGCTGATAATCCTAACTGCCTTACAGTGATGCATTTAGGCATGAGGTGAAATGCAGGGCATGTAGATAATTCTGAACATAATGCATTATGATTAATTACCAAAAATACCATTATTACTCTATCATTATATTATAATCCATTATTGCTGACAAATCTGAATTGGACTGATTTCCTTTGTTGCTTTTTAGCACATTTTCTAAACCACTAGTGAAGCTCTCAAATTTCATTCCTTCCTATCAATTAGTGCCACATAAAACAATCCATTATTATATTTAAAAGCCAACATCATGAAACAGATATGTATTAAATCGTGAAAACTCACTTCAATAAATGAAATTAAAAGGAGAGAGAAACTGAGGGCATTGGTTCTTCATTGTCTTTATGTTCTTTTGCCACAAAATGGTGTGCACTGAATGCTCCTCTGACAATGGTTCATGTATCTCACTTAAAGTTTCCTCCAACCTCTTTGATCAATAGCGGTCTTTGTTTGGATGCTGGTAGCTTTTTACATGCCTGTCTTTGAATGGATGGTTCTTTTCGGAAAACTGTCAAGATGAAAAGAAAGGATTTCTTTTATGTCAGATAATGAAGCATTTTTTCCACCTTGTGTTCTCATTTGTTTTATTATAAGCACAATAAAAGCACAGCATGCATCTTTCTTTTCATCACAGTCTGGTAACTGGTAACTTGGTCTGTTGTAAATAGATGCACAGTATTTGCCTCTGAAAATATTAATCTGTTAAAGTTTTAAGAAGTTTTACACTGTCAAGTAAAATCCTTATTTTTAAACCCAAGTTCAGTATCTAAGGAAATGTAACTAAACACATCCTATAATTAAAATAGATATGATTTTTAAGGAAGTACTTCAGATTTCTTTCTAAATTAGAATGACATTAAACTTTCCTGATTTTCTCAAGTTCATAATTTGTGGTGTATATACCCCGCTTTAACCACCAGCTGTCACTGACTGCTGAGTGAAAAAAACAGACAAAAAACCCCAAAAAACTTGACAGCTGGTTGAACAAATGAATGCTAAACATAACCGTTTCAACAAAAATAAACACCATTTGAATCCCAAAGCAAACTGTTTTTTATTTTTTGCATTTTTGTTTTAAGTCTGAAAACACAGAAAGAAAAAAAAAAGTTTTGCTGCTGTGAGACAGTGAGATTTTTTTACCAGAGAGTCTCACTGGGTGTTTGAAGGAACATCAAGAGAATAAACTCTTCTTTATGCGAATAAGAGAAGTAACCGTTCATTTATGAGCTTAATTTGGCATGGCGTGTATTTCTATAAAGTGGAAAATTAATTACGACATCACCAGCAACATGTTTACTAATGTGCACTCGCTCCAAGATTTGACACGTAGTTTATTCACGGAGTTAAAGCTGCCATGAAATCATCTGAAGCGTGTTTCACAGGTGCAATTTTACAAGCTTCCTGGTAGAACAGAAGATAAGTTTTCTAAGAATCCAACCCTGAAAATCTGAGTAGACTTATGTTGTATCACAAAGGCTTAGTATTAAAAATACTTACTGGACATTTATCCATTTCACCTGAAAGCAATACTTCAATTTTGTGTTAAAATGAGGTAGCGAGCAGTTGTGAATCACAATGAATTTATGTGATTATCTGTATTTATTCTGAACTAGGAGTTTATTTTTTTATTTCTCTAAACTGAGGCTGTTCAGTATAACTATAAATATTAAAATAGTAATTCTTCATAACCTTTTCACACAATTCCATTTTAAATAACCACCACTTTGTTTCTAAACAACTATTTTCTGCAAAATAGGATTGCAATTTGTTGCAATAGCAGTGGGCTGTTCAACTGGTGTTCCGTTCGGCCTGCCAATGAGGGTTTATAAATTTAGCACAAAAAATAAGGAAATTTGTGTTTGGTAGATTATTTCTTTGTTGTAACAATACTTCTTGGCAGTAAATCTTATACCGGACATCTCATTAGAAGTGGTATTAGAAGCTCAACACAAGTGTCAATAGCAACAGCAAAGTAAGCTGTTTGTCAGGAAGAGGAAGTTTTGCTAGACTTTTTTATGTGCGCAACTCTCAGCTCTACTGTTCAACCCACAAATGCATGTTCCTTACAAATGTGGCACCAGATAATGGTACGAGAAAACGCTATGTTATTTTACCGTTGTTTAACCAGACAAATCCCATTGAGATCGCTGATCTGTTTTTCAAGGGAGGACTGGGCCTGAAGGTAACCTATTGTACTTGTTTATGGGATGCGGGGGGAAACCGGAGTACCTGGAGAAAACCAATGCAAGTGCTAGGAGAACATGCAAACGCTGCACAGACAGACTCTGGGTCAGAACCGGGGATTGAAGCCAGGACCTTCTTGCTGTGAGGCATCAGTGTTAAACACAAAGCCATTGTGCTGCCATAATATTACACAGTATTCATATTTATATTTTTATAATAAATAAACAATAAAGATAATAATGAAAAAACTAATATGTATATATATATGGCAGTGGTGTTGCCTCATTGGCAGACCTGTTGCCTGTTCTTCATCTCAGTGGAAAAGTAAAAGAGGAGCATGAAAGGATGAAAATACAAGGAAATTATACAGAGTGGGGGAAAGAGTGTCTTTAAACTTTCTGTGACTCAATTCTTATTGATAACAGCTGCTCAAAAGACTCAGATTATTCATGAACATCACATCTTTGTTAAATACAACATTACTGTAACACTATAGACAGTTATCACTTCAGATCGTCACCCACTTGAGACCCTAAGTCCAGTATTGATTTCTGAAAAAGAATATAACACATTTTGACATCCTCCAACCAGCTGGAGGCAATAATACCGGCACAAGTGAGGCCTGAGGGAAGAGGTATGGAGTGCTGCTCTTGGACCCTATTGGTTTTTGCCAGAATTTATGCTCTTGTTGGAGGGCCAAAGAAATTCGATCAAGTGTTTAACTGAAAAGAAAACAAGAATACGCACTCTTAAGTAAGAAATGAGTCATCAGTGTTTTGTTTGTTTGTTTTCCAGGAAATAAAAAAAAAAAAACACTTTTGGCAAAGACAATTTTTTGGTGTAACATATAGAAAACCTTGAAGCAACAAACTAAATTTGATCATATGGGGACTGAAAGACTCAGCAACCCTCGTGCTTTCTGCAGGCGGTTTTGCATACAAAGCGGCTACCGCCTAGTTTGGCATTGTGTTAGTCTTTGAAGTCAGCAGAGCGTCTCGTTATCCCCCCCTTAGCCCAACATGGCCCCTCCCTGGATTTACCTGCATCTGATGAAAAGGCTGCGCTGTAGTGGGTGATAGCACAACTAGAGCCAGCTGAGCTTCCTCAGACACAGAGAGGAATCAGAGAGACATGTTTAATCACTCTCTCTCAAACCCCTCTCCTCTTTTATTAGGTCCAGTACAGTCGGTGTGGGAAGAAAGTGGGCATGTGTGCTGAGTCACATCTACACCAGGAAGGCAGACAACAAAACAGATAATAAAAATAGATTTGTTTAAAAAAAGTTTTGAAATGGGAAACTTGAGCTACCAACTATCAAAACATGCTGAAAATGAAGTGATTTGTGACTAATTAGACCCTAGATAGGCATTTTAAATTAAGAAATTTGGCAGTTTGTTCAAATCTCATCTTAGCAACAATAAAAAGTTTTTTTTTTTACAAATGCAGCTAGTTCACTCTAATGGAGGAGAAATTAAGTTTTAGTAATTACTGACTAAAGTCAGTAAACAAAAGTGTGAGGTTCTTGACAATCACTTCAAAAATCTCTTTAATTTTAAATGGTAGTGACGTCATGACATACAGCTGTCCGTAGCATCGTAGGCCGTATGAACTGACACGAGACGTCTGGGCCATGCCGCATGTCCTGTCAAGTGGGAACCCCCTCATTCCCCTCTTGAGCTGCTGCACTCCTCCTAGGAACAGCTCTCAACTGTCTACAACTTGGTTCTTATTGTTCTTTGTAAAGAGACTTTCAAAAGATCTGAATAATTCGCAAATGCCATATATTTGATTAAGTATCAACAATTAGACCCTCATCTTGATCAATGTGACTGGTATTAAATAAGTTTTACTTTGATTCTGAAGCCAAAGATGTTTTACTTCCCATCCAGGAAGTCCAGTTTTGTTTTGTTTTTTTACTTTTTTGAGGGGACTGATCATGACCTGGATGACAAAGAATCTTTACCAGCATAAATTTTACTTTTTTGTAATTATATTGAAAATGCTTTCCTCTGCTCCTTTTTTATTTTTCAAACAATCATGACAGAAGGCAATAAAAGTACACATAGTATCATATAGGAATCTAGTTGAACTGACCAGTTTTTGGAGACAAGTAGGTTCTTAAACTACTGTGTATGTGTTTGTGTGTGTAATAGCTCAGGTTTTTAATTGAAATCAGTTTAAAGTGATTTATTTATAGTGCAGGACTTTACATTTTGACATTGGAGCCAAGCTTAAACACATACAGTATTTTCTTAAGATGGATTGTTTGCAGCTGCTTGAAAAGATGGCAGCTTTTATATTCACCTTTAGTTTATCTCAGAGAACTAAAAGGAAACCGCAAATAACCTGCTGCACTTTATTAGTTTATCTCTCCCTCTAAATGCAGACACATTTCTCTGCATTTAGCATTTGAGTGAGTTAAAGGATAATATATGATGCCAGGAAATGGGGGTCCGGAAAGACACACAAACATGCATTTAGGAACATTGTGAAACTTGTTTTATTGCTTGAAATATGTGGTTTTGTGATTGCTTTTGGGATTTAGTTTTATGGACTTACACCATAGACGAGTAAAGTAAAACAACAACTGAACAAACTGGAGATGCTGTCAAAATATTGATGAATTTTGTTCCATTTTCACACTATTTCAAAGACAGATTCAGAACTGAAATTCGATTGATTGTCTAAATTCCTTTTTATGAGAAAATAAATGTAATCTTGAAACTCTTAGAAGTAAAAATTTGAAACGTTCATGTAACTGTACTTGGCATTGGTGCTCAGTTCTCTCCTGGTAGCTGAGTGAATACTGATTTACTGGGCAGTAAGAGCTTAGGTGTACAGCAGCTGTCTCTGTTTTGGACTGACCTATGCCTCTAATTACAGTGTGAAAATATCAGTTGTCCTCTTGCATAAATGTCGTCTGGGAGCGAGCAAGGTTTAATTGAAACAGAAGCTCATCCCTGATCTGACTCAGAGGTTATGAATGCTGATGGCAGTGATGGGTTGGGTGGGGAATATAATTTCTTCTGCTAAGTCCTCCCACTCCTGAGAAGATAAGTATGTTTGCCAGAAAAACAGTAAGAATTTTACCCAATTCATATACTTACTATTATGTAGTGTTCAAACTTGGCTACAACCTTTTGATCTCTGAGATGTCACTCCAAACAGAATTTCAGAGCAACTTGTGAAGTTGCAATTTGAAATACTTTAATGTTCACAATCTTAAAAAAGTAAAAGTAAAAAAAAAATTTAAAAATAACATGTTGCCAATATTTAAAAAGTGAGCTGTCAAAGAGACATAGCTTGCCAAAACTTTATGGCAAAACTAGATTTAACACATCAAGTGGTTGATGAGTCGTGTCAAAAGTTTCCATATTGAAAGATTTATTTCAGATAAATATATCTTACTCTCCTGGCAATATTTCTGAATCTAAAATGTCCAGTTGCATCTGAATCGGATTTTTAATATGTAACATCTTTCTAATGCACACTTAGCAGACATGAAATCTAAGAAACACTAAAAACATCTGAAATATTTTAGAAACAAATAAAGAGCTGGGTTTCTGACATCTGACAGCCAGCTTCCATGTTGATTCTACAAATCTTATAGTTCCTGTAACATTATTGCGTTAAGTATATAATTGACAGCACCTGTGAACATTTTCCATCTTTTTCTCATTATGTATATCTGAAGAGCAGTTCAACAAATAATGGTTTGACCAAAATGTAAAGGAAATGTGAGAAAATATTACAACACATTCTAAGCAGTGCAGTTTGTCATGATTTGGATCTTTATTATGGTTTCTGGTATGATTTTTAAATGTATATTTTATGAATCTTTGTTTGGATGTCCTGTGTTTTCTGCAGGATTTTGTCAGTTTTGGTGAATTATGATCTTATTTTATCTTGTTTCCTGCCTCTCCAACACCACCTGTATGCTATCAATATAACACAGCTGTTTTTACTCAGTAATCACCCTTAACAGCATATTTACTATTTTTTCAGATCATCATTAACCTTCTTGCATCTTGATAATTGTTGTCTCTACTTTTGTTCTTAATCCTAACTCAGCATTTATCGCTTAGATATTTTGTCTTTCTTTCTTTCTTTCTTTCTTTCTTTCTTTCTTTCTTTCTTTCTTTCTTTCTTTCTTTCTTTCTTTCTTTC
>JARVJO010000001.1:29490195-29506067 GCA_031762555.1 Cynodonichthys magdalenae
GCATTCAATTTCAAGTTATGCACATTCAGATTCAATCTGAGCAATTCAAATTCAGTTCCTGCTGGCACATATTTCTGTCCATACATATTGCCGAGCCCTGATCCATAACTTTAGAATAGTTTTAATGAGGCATGCAAAGTTGTTTGTAAATTACAAAAGAAAAAAAGAAAAAGAAAAGAAAATACTGCAAATGTAGAGCTACAGTAATTTGATCTCTATCAAAAATAACACATTTTTAAATCATCTAATTGGAAATTATTGGTGTGGTTCATGTACTCAATGTAGTTTTACACATGAGTGTATGATACACATTCATGTATTATATAATGGATTTTGTAATTTCATTAACACCTCCCTATACCTGGACCTGGTTAGCTCATTGAGAGAATTTTTGTGAAACTGAATGTGTTCACAGATGCTCATAAACTGAAGTTGGATAGTATAAATTTCCATTGTTATAGCTTGACTGAGACCGACACATTGAAGTCACTGTGCCAGTTTGCAAGTTAGCAATTGCAATAATGTCAGCGCCTGAGGGCCACGCCGTAACAGAGCTCATTGAGCGATAAGTCAGTCACACAAACTTTCAAGTGAAGTAGAGCTGAAATGTTGCTGTGAACCTCTTGGGGGGTCATGTTCACTCCAATTACCTGACAGGAAACTTTATTGATTTAATAAACTTTAATTTAATAATGACAAACATTGATATATTCACACAAAACATAAGCCAAACAAATGTTGGTGAAAAATTTAAACCTTTAATGCATTCCTTCATTCCCTGTTGTCACAGTATTGTAATATTCAGCAGCTGACACACTTTAACTTTTTGTTGTGTATGAAGCTGTGAAATTCAGTGAATAAATATTGGAGTGTGAACGCAAAACATAATTCCATTTTTACGGAGAAAATATGTGTCAAATATGGATATCCTCATGTTTATTGTATATATTTTGTTTGGATCGTTTGAGATTGAAAAATGGAAACTTGAATACAGGGCCAGCCGTGGTATGGGCAGTATAGGCAAATGCTAAAGTGGACTATTCATCTAGGGGAGAGCTACAGATAAGGGATGAAAAAATAAATGTATATATAACTTTTTATAGGGCTACATTTGATTTAGTCTGTGGAATAATGACTGGTTACTCAGGTTCTAAAGGTAATTTGTTTTGTGTGTTTCTCAGCTGCTTTGTTACTACGTAAGGTGTTATATGGTGCACAGGATGTTTTGTGATAAAAGTATCATATTTCAAGACTAACTATATATACATTGTAACCTGTACCTAATTTTAGGCCCTAATACTGCAAGTGAAGAGAATCTTTTACGTCAAGAATTTCTTTGTTTAGATTTACTTATTTTACTTACTTTTTTTCACTGAGACAGTGCCTGATACCGTTAGAGACATGGCCAGCATATAAACATTTTTTTAGATTAGCCCCATCTTGTTTGCAATCACAGGCACTACAGAGTTTACATTTGTTTCAACAAGGGTTTGTGCTCCCAGTGACATTTACTGCCCCCCGCCCACATGGTCTAAATGAGATATGCTTCGGCACAGGTCCCGTGAAGTTTTGAGAGATAAATGCTCAAAAACCAATAAAGAGGGTTGGGTGAGAAGGATGCAAAGTGTGTGTCACCAGCATGGGAGGTTAAAGTGGAGACAGGAATTTTTTTGGCAATGAAACAAATGAACAGCCCGTCGTAGGGCTGAAACCGCCTCCTATGTGATTAGCTCCCCATAACTACAGGCCTCTTGCATCTGTTGCTGCTGAAAAGCCGTGCAATTCCCTCTTGGTGAGTCTGTTATTCCTTCAGATGTGAGAATTTAGTGTTTCTATTACCTTAGACTGTGTGAGAACACCTGATTGATGTGTTTCAATCTGAGTTTTTGAGGTGATTGGCATTAAGCTTCCTTTACCACAAAAAACTCTCCTGTGGTCCATTTGGGTCTTATGGTTGCTGATTGGGTTCAAGTGCTTCTCGACTGCAGATGCCATTTGAAGATTGCTTTTATCCCTCCTTGAAACACAAGGACAGATAAGAAACTGACTTTTCGTCTCGGGGGGGTTTGAAAAGCTCCCGCTCGCATAAAAAGAAAATACGTGTACACAGTCTAGCTTTTCCTTACCTCTTCCCCTTTTTTCTTGTGGCTTCTGTCAGGCGGCCATACACATTCACACATCTAGAAAAAAAAAATACCACAAATTGTATTTGCTTGCTCCAAGGCAATTCTCTTCAAAAAAGAAAATGATGTTTATAACGATTGGTCTTGAAAACCCTTTTAACTCACCAGTCTTCCACCAAACCTCCATGCCATCTTATCTCCTCATACAGCATGCTAATCAAAAGTGGTCGCGCCCTGATATCTCTCACTGGGATCAGCAGCTTTGTCTAAGCCTCTGCCATGAATGTCTTAAAGGGAACACCCTATAAATTAGTCCAGGTGTTCGTTTGGCATTAAAATCCCTGCGACACATATCAAATGACAAGACTGAAAATAAATTTATAAAAATGTTGCAAATACATTGTTCTTTTTAAGTGTTTTTTACAACCTGGCTCGTTTTTATGTTGGTTTGAACACAACATTGAGAGTTTAATATTTTTATTAAAAAAACAACCAACTAATTGGCCTCAAACCATTACAGCCTGGCAACCAGTAGCCCCTGTGGTGATCTTTTCTCAATATATCAGACTGACAAGCAGCACTTTAATGGTGATTTTCCCTCAGGCCACACCAGTCAACCTTAAATCCACATCTTCACATGTGCAGCCAGTGAAGCCAATCGAGCAGCGTTAAACTGTTGCAGCACCACTGCTTCGTCAGAAAAGACGCAGGGAGGTGTCACAATCTGAAAACAAGAACCTGCTTTGAAAATCACTGCTGTAGATTACTTCCTGTAATTTTTCTTTTCAAGATATGTGGCTCAATACAGTCCAGTTTTTGTTTTATTAGTCTGCCTTAATACAATCAAAGGTAACTATTTTTCCATACATGCATTGCTTCTTGATTCTGTCTAATGAATTCAAGCACAGGATGCATCTTAAGGATTACAGATAGAAGCAGGATGCACAGGAGTTTAGTTTTAAGGATCAAAAGAAATAATCTATAAGAGAGGACTATGTTGTTTCTTTGTTGTCAATAATTTTGTGAAAACCGATGAGAGAAAATGAACTGTATAATATGACTTTGAAATGTACAAGCTCAAACGTGTTGTTGTCGGTCTACACGATGGTTTCTTCTTTTTTTTGTAATCTGAGTCTGTTTGCCATCACACCAGGCTTGCTGCACTGGCATCTTTAGATGAATAATTTTCTTCTCTTTGAGTAGACTGGGAACTTTGCACCATTTACAGCATCAAAATCCCACAGAGTACTGATAGTGCATGATAAATAAAGGAGAGATGCTGCACCCTTAATGCTCCTGGGAAATGTGGATAAGCACATTAGGCCACTGACAATTGCTGGAGCACAGTTTGCGCATCACTTGATAGTAATATTAATAACACTTGGATGTTTTCATTCACCTGATAACAGAAAGCAGTAAAAATACTTATAGGTATGTACTGATAACACACCAGTTTGCTGTAAAGAAAATGACTACCTAAAATGGTCAATTAAGGATGATTTGAAAGTATTTTGTACCGGTCATGTTGTATGAGGCTGTGATGATTCCTTTTTCAGTTCACAAGGTATCTGACTTGTAAGAAGCTGAGACTAGAATATTGTTGCATCAGAAGTCAAACACTGAAAAGATTCTAAAAAAATGTCATAATAGATAACTTTTTGTAACCTTTGTTTCTGTTTTTTTGTGTGTTTTAAGATCTTAGTTTTATCAAAATTTTTCTTTTTTTTGTCCTGCACTTTGTCTTTGTCATCATGTAGCTGTGTCTCATTTTCTCCTGGTACCAACATAACCAGTTATTTATGCCTCATACTTTTTCACTCCATTATCCCATCATTTCCCTTTACAGGTCCATCTCACCCTTTCCAGATTTTTTATCTTTCCTTTCTCTTTTGAAATAGCCCCCTGGATATCAACTGCCTCTTATGGCTATCGTTTTCCATTTTTTCCCCCGTAGCTCTCCCTTTTCCCCCTCTTCCTTTTGTCCTATAATTTTATCAATAAGGATTTACACTACCACAGGGAGCAAGCACAGAAGATACCTGGTAGAAAGGGATAACGGTATAGAGGGCAGATCACAATGACCATCAGATGAAGTTCACGGAGGGGAGAATGAATAGTAAACAGGGGAGAACTCTCAAAGATGAACTAATTGAATTCCCCTCTGTATTCTCTGAGTAGCAGCTGCTATGAGAAAATCAGACAACAGAGGGGAAGAAAGAGGGAGAATGTTAATGGTAGCAAAAAAAGTAGGTCTGGGAAAAGACCAGAGCACTGGATAACATAGTGATAGTGAGAGCAAGATACCTTCTCCAGCCAGAATAATTGAATTCCAATTTTCCCTCTGAGATTGGTTAGCAGCAGCAGCAAAAGGCAGGCAGACAGGCTGCCCCCAGCATGGATCAACTCTATCCAACCAATCACGCTAATACAGTGTTTATGTCCAATCTAGTGCTGCCTGGTCAATAGTACAAAGCCAAGAGGGAGTTTGCTGGAGACAGAGCAAACTTAAAAAAATGATAGATAATTGAAAACATACATGTCAGCCTAAAGCTTAGAGGTTATTGCTGCAGTGTTGTAAGAAATGCAAATTTTATTATGTTTTCTAAATAATATATTAAGCATAGGAAGTGAAAGAAGGTGAAATATAATTAACAGGGTCTGTATTGTCTTCTCACAGGAGGAAGTGGTAAGTAGGAAAGTAACTTCTGAGAAATGGACACAGTTTACTTGCTTTTAAAGGCAACTTGAAGAAGTAACATCATCACCAGTCCTCCACAGTAGACCTTGTCAAAAAGATTTTAAGTGCTTTATATTACGCTAAACTTATGCTTTCTCATGAACAGCGTTCTCCCATGAACTGTCAATTGTTCTTCACATCCCCACAAAGGATATCCCCATTGAGTACAAGACAAGCACAAGGCTTTTGGGTGAGATTAAAGAGGAGAAACACAGATGTTCTTCTTTGGGATTTTTTCTTTCACAACATCACTAGCAGGCAAAGGCTTGAGGGAAAAAAAAAGTTGGTAAAGTTTAAAGCACATCTCAGTCCTGTTTCATGTTGCCTTTAAAGGACTTTAAAAGACAACAGAAAGTCCAAAATGGACAAGTTTAAAGCAACAGAAAACTTTGAGGTTTATTGTAGAGGAGAAAAATTAGGATTTGAATCCAAAGAGCTGGGTTTGCTGTAGGATGGTTTTACATGAAGTTTATTGTTCTGGTTGATACAATTTTCTTTGGTGTGTATTTTCACCCCAAATTATTTAGGAAGAAATTACACACTTTTTGTGTATCTAGGCTTTGATTCTTTGAATCCAACCAAACAAACAATTTATTTTCTCCAGTAAAAATTATACAACAGCATTTCTTTCTTCTTTAAATAGACATGGTTTACTGGTGTTGCTTGCTGGACCTGTTGTGTTGTTTGTTTTCTTTTATTTTGTTGTTCAAAGTTGAAGTCAGCTGGGATTAACATATTCTGAGTCTAAGAAGTAGTGCCATCACAATAAAAGACCCAAAATTTAATCTTTCCATAAAATAGTAATAGTAGTCAATATGGGTTTAGAATTAATAATTCAAAGTCTGTGGCACTCGTGTAATTAATAGAAGAGATATCAACTGCTGTCAATCAAACACTTAATTGTGTTAGTGTTTTGTTCATTTGAACAAGGCTTTTGACACCATAACCTTCTCATTGAAAAGTTAAATAAATATGGCATTTGAGGATTAGCACTATAGTGGGTGTATAATTATTTGAATAACAGGAAGCAGTTTGAACAGGTAAATAATATCTGAATTATGTAACATTAGTCGTGGAGTTCCTCGTGGTTCTGTGCTTGGACCAAAACTGTTTATTTTGTATATGAATTGATTACATTGCTGCATAAAGTAAAATAGTTATTGTTGGTCCTAGAACCGCCTTTTGGGATCAGCTCCTCCTCTGGGCTGTTTCTCCGGCTCGAGCCGCGACTCTTGCAGGCTACCGGCAGCAACAACTAGCAAACATCCAGTGAAAAACGTGATTGTTGAGCTCCTAATACTACTTCTCATTCCAGTCCTTTTAAGGTTAAGACAATGCTATTTCTACACTCAGAAGGACTCAATCATCGTGGTCAGCTGCCCAGGTAAGCTGAAAAACAACTCGTATTGATTTGTTCACATTGTTGTTTGTTCTATGTGTGAACTACGGTTAGTGTTTGTAACTTATTACGATCAGTACGTGTGTATGTGTAAGGATGACTGTGAAATAATCTTACCAGCTGAAACGTCGTCTCTGTAATCCCTCCGGTTCTTTAGAAAATGTACATTCCGATCTGATGGTAAGGTTCATGTCCTGAGAGGCAATTTTCCAAAACATATATTGTATAACGTTGCTACATTTTTATCATTACTACAACAAAATAGGCTACGATGCTCCAGGTTTTAAACAGCAGAGCCCTGTAGAGACAAGCTGCTGTGATGATGCTGAAATGGGCTTGACAGAAGCAGAAGGAGGTTTTAAATAGACAGAGGCCAGTTTCAAGACATTAAGAAACGGATATGATGTGAAGTCAAGTTTATTTTTAATTTAAACATAAAAACAGCATTTTAATAACAACTGAAGGTGACACAGTTACTTAATTTTGGTATAGAATTTAAATATATGCCTGAGAAACACATAATAATGCCCCTTTAAGGGAACAGAGAATTTTGTAAAACCTAAATTTCGAACCAGTTAGAAGGAATGCAGTACATCAATTCAAGGAATAGTACTGTGGAATAGTCTTAAGATTGATTTTAAAACTGCCAAAACAAAAGGTATGTTCAAGAAAATGATACAGGTGAGTTTGTGGAAGAAATACAACATTAAAATGGGCCTGTAGTACTGCAGCACCAGCAATCTGGTGTTCTGATGTGTTGGTATGAGTTGTTGTTTAGGAATTGATTTATTTAATTTTTTTTTTGTATTATTATAGTTTGAATTAATTTTTTTGGGGAAAAGTGGCAAATATGATCAAATTCTTTCTACTTTCTGCTTCCTTTTATTTCATTTATGACTTGTTTTATTTGTATTGTAAATTGATTGATTTATTTTGTTTTTAAGTGAATTAATAAATGAATAATTAAATAATTTTTCAGAAGTTTTAAAATTTGTAAAAAACAACCAAAACAACCAAAACATTTGCTGAAATTTAAAAAAAAAAAAATGATACAGTAAAATAAACAAAAATGACAAAATAACAAATAAGCTCAGCTTGAAAGTGAAGCCCTGACATCCTCTGAGATTCCACAGATAAAATTAGAAAGCTTCTTCTGGGAACCAGATTCTTTTGACCTTTATGAGTTAAAACAATATCACAAAAGTGAGCTGTGATTTCTTGTTTTCTTTTCTTTTTTTTTTAAAGACTGATTTTCTGAGAAAGGACTGTTAAAACTATGTGAGGCAGTAGACTTAAGTGAAAATGTTCTGGATAAAGATTCCAACTACATTTATTTTAACTTATTGGAATTAGTGGCATTTCATTCTTGATCAAACGCACATCTTCATGCTGCTTCTGTTCATTTCTTGAGTCTAGGTGCAGTTTGCCCAACTATAATTGCACATTTATATTTATGAGTTTTACCTGTACCTTTCCTGTGTGCCTCCAGCTGAGCTGTAAAGCATGAGGGTGTCTTTCTCTACGCTCATTATTTGCTTCCCATCCCCTCAGTCCCCCTATCTTTCTCATTGTGCTACGTCACTACCTATCACCACTCAGCCTTTATAAATATTTAACCACTCCTTGAGCTTCCCTGCTCTGCACAGCCTTTCACTTATTCCCTTGTTTTTCCTCTTATCCTCCGTCATACTTTTCTTGTTGTTGCAGCACACATTTGTCTTTCTTTCTAAAGTCATGCCTAGCTGTTTTTTTTTTTGCTCCATCCTTGCCGCCTGTCTGTCTATCTCTGTTTTAGCACATCGTTTGCTCTTCCCCACAGTTGGAGTGGAGAGAGGAGGCTGCAGCTACGCCCAGTCGTTGTTTCTTATTTAATCTGTTCCACTTTATTGAATTTAATTATTTCTAAATGATTAACTCAGAGTTCATGGTGGGAAGGAGTGTGTGTGTGGAGGGGGGGGGGGGGGGGGTTGCATGCACTAGAGATGGGATAAATGGTTCTTTGAAGGGATCTGGATCTTGAGGAGCCGTTTATTTCATAATGCCGTTTAAAAGAGCCGTTCGATTTTAAAAAAGTTTTGTCATCACAAAGGTAAATACGTCATCACGTACGGCGACGTGATGATGTCATCCTGTTATGTGGGTGGAACCATGTGTTTTCTCAAGCAGGAACCCCCCTCCCCCTTTACCTGTGCACATCTGTACTCCACTGCTCTGCCTGTTTTCCATGATAAAGCAAAGTGGGAGCGATTTAAGGATGAAAACAAATCAAGGTTATATCCCGCACACAAATATCCACCTTTTAGTCTAACATTACGCACACTGTTTGTTTGTTTGTTTTTGGTTTTTATCTTTCTTTCATTTGTTTTTCTGACTAAACCTGTTTTCCACACCTTAGAACTGAGAATCACACTCAGGTGGGGAGGCTGTGTTCTCTGTGTGATCTCTGTCTTCAGTCCATCTCAGACCGCTATAGTGGCAACTCTGAACCATTTAAGAGACCTCTGGAGCAGTCTTAACTTTTCAGGAGATTAAGAAGGATTCTTGGGCTTAAGATTTGTGATAACTGGCACCTACACTTAACTGTGAGAGTAGGAGGAAATCTAAGAAAATTTCTGCACTTAAGTCTGAAATTCCACTCTAAGAAGTTTGATAAATACAGGCCCTGAGCTTTAGGAGGGCCTTAGCTAAAAGCGGATTTCCAAAATCTCACTGCCAATTTATATACATTCATATACAAAACTAGTCTTGTCAAATTTAAAAAGTAATACAGATATATTGATTTTGAAACAGAGTCTCAGAAGCCTACATCATACTTGCCAACATCTATTAATATCAACGAGAAACATTCATGTTAAGCAGCTGTTGAGTGAAGCAGTCCTAGGGGCGTTCAGGGTCATGCTCCTCCGGAAATTCTTTTAAAAATCTACCCAAAAATATGCGTTTTCCAGCCACTTATATATAATTTTACTAAATTCATAGGAATCATAAAACAATTTAAAATCTGTATATTATTAGGTACAACACTGAAAACCAGAACTTTATTTTTTACACTCTGAGCATCATGAGTTAGCTTTGACTGCATCATATGATACTTTATCACAAACCATCCTCTGCAGCATATAACACCTCATGTAGGAACAAATCAGCTGAGAAACCCACAGAACAAGTTACCTTCAGAAACCAGGGATGACCCTGCAGATTAAATTACCAATAATCAGAAAGAATAAAGGAAAAAAGGTATAAAACAACGTACTTGTGAAATACAATGTTCCTACTACTACAATAAAAAAGACTTGAGAAACTATGTAACTAATTATCTTACTAAATAAACTACCAGTGGCGGCTGGTCCATAGGGGGCGCTAGGGCGCCGCCCCACCTCTATTTTTGTCACACAAAAAAATCCATCCATTATCTATACCCGTTTTTCCTTTTTTTTAAGGGTCACGGGGGTCACTGGTGCCCATATCCAGCCGTCTCAGTGCGAGGGGCTGGGTACACCCTGGACAGGTCGCAAGTCCATCACAGGGACACATAGAGACAAACAACCATTCACTCTCTCACTCACACCTAGGGACAATTTAGAGTTGTCAATTAACCTGACAGTCATGTTTTTGGTGTGTGGGAGGAAGCCGGAGAACCCAGAGAGAACCCACGCATGCACGGAGAGAACATGCAAACTCTATATATATATGTTTCAGTTGGACTTTTTGATCTTCCGGACCTTGGTCTCTCAAATGTTCTCTGACTGGACCTCTTTAAATTTTTATTGAATACCCCTGGTCTATGGTAATAAGCTGAGCTCCTGAGACGCATAGCTGAGACACCACATGTTTTACATCAAAGTTGTTTTTGACTCACTCGGAGGCCCACATACCATCTTCTAATAAGGAAACTGCTGAAATGCTACATTTCACACAAACACATTCCTTAAGTGAGCCTCTGTACCAGGCAAAGATGCACAGAAACCACAATCCTTCCTTGCACCATCATTTCCAGAGGTTCCACAGTCGTCCCCAGAACAAAACTAGCCTTCTTTATCAGGTTATTTAGCTTTTTAAGGTTCCTGACTCCGATACTTCTACCCCAACAGATGACAGTAGAAGAGATGAAGCTCTCAACAACAGAGATAGAAGATCTGCAGCATCTTTCTGCAGACATTGAAGGATCTCCGCTTCCTCAAGAAGTACAGTCTGCTCTGTCATTTCTGACATAAAAGTCTTTAACTCATTTATAATAATCGCAGTTGCAATATGTAATAACATTACATTTTGCTGCGATTGTTACAAAATGTGGTGGTAGCTCTTTTTAGATAATGTAATAATGTAATAAACGATCACAAACCAGTTCATCCTAATCAATACACTTCTAATAATGATCCTGTTGCAGCTACTAATCTTTGAAACTGTAATCAATAAATGCCAAACTTTTCATCATTTAGTTGCCTATTCATAGCCAGATTCCTCTGTATTAATCTAAAGATCGTGTAAGGCAGAGACGATCACGTACACAGCTTTTTATAACTGATTGGATTTCAGAAAAATGTTAGCGCATGTTTTAAAAAGCAAAAAGAAGGTGGGAAAATGTTTCTGTGAACATTGCATGAAAGAAGCACATGAACAAACAATTTAATGGAAGTTGAACAGAACCACAAAAATTCCCTTAGATGTGCAGGATTTTATCAGAGGATAGCTAAAACCATCACTGCACATTGCCCACACAAACACAGGCCAGATGTGTACAATGAACTGGCACACAAAAACAGCAATGTGGCACCGCACACCTTAACACAGTGCCACATAGTGTGATGCGTATGGCACAAAAAACAGTGGATCTGACAGGTATTTTAATGAGACACCCTAAATAAAAAGAACCAGAGACAAAGGAATAAGCTTTCAGACAACTCTTTTGCAAAAGGAGAGGTCGAGAGCACCCAGCCTGTTAGAACTAAGTCCTCACGAGCTCTGAACATCAGCTCAATGTGTCTTATTTTATTAGTGAAAAAAGGGGTGTGTGGAACAAACAGGAACAGTAGGTTTCAATCTTAAATCTTATCCCTGCATTGCTCAGCAATGCTCAGCAGTTGGTCTGAATGTCAGAGAGAACATTCTCCACTGTGCCCGGGGTGCAGTAGAGTTTTGCAGACACAGATAGAGATAACTTCTTTATGAGTAAGCATGAGAAACAGGGACTTGGATTGATAGACATAAAGATGTAAGGCTGATAATGTAAAGACTCTAACAGGATCTGTCTCACGTGAGGCCCAATGCACAAAAAGTGACACAGGCGCACACACACTTTTGACTGATTCAACTGCAACTCCATGGTGATTAGGAAACTGCAGGGGGTCCTGATGTGTGCTTGTTTGCTCACTCAGGGTCAACAGGAGTCTCTCCAGGACAGTCATGATGTGTGATGTCAGGGCAACAGTTTAATAGTCATTGAGGCATACATGTCAACCCCTTTGGAGGTTTACCTGTATAATGAGCCCCAAAAATCTGTAATTTTTGCAAAAAATCTGTACAACTCGCACCTGGGGTGGGGGTGCTGTTGGCCGTGGAGACGTCAGCGCCAGGAGGACAGGAAAGTGGAAAAAGTAATCTCCCACTGATAAAAGAGCTATTTCATTAAATATACTAAAACTTACTAAACAACAGGTGGTCCTCTACAACATCTTCTACAAGTGTTTGGTAATAAATTAGTCTTCATGTTGACACTAGGGAACACCTCTCCTTGGCTACAATAAAGACCTTGCAACGTCAACAAACCTGTTATTATAATGAACCTTTAAACTAATAAATATAACAGATTTATTGTTCTGAGGTAGAGAGGCAACTCCTGTCTGTACTTATTGACGGGCACAGAATGAAATGCAAATGCAAATCTTGTAAACACATTGTTCCAGGTTCTCTTTAAGGTCTAGACTGTAAATGTATTTATTGCTTTATTGGTGATTTATGGATGGAAGAAAACAATTTTGTCAACAGGACTAACAATACTGTTGAAGACCAGTTTTACTGTAATGAATCAACAGGTATCCAGCAACAAACTGTGACCTCCTACTTTTTACTTGCAGTTATTGTCTCTTTGTCATTTCTTATAACATGTGGAAATTTTCTAGTAATCATCTCCATTGTCTACTTCAAACAGCTGCACACTCCAACAAATTATCTCCTCCTCTCTCTCGCTGTGGCTGATCTACTTGTTGGGGCTTTAGTTTTACCTTTCAGCACAATATTGTCTTTAAAATCGTGCTGGTATCACAGTTATTTACTCTGTGAACTTCGAAATCTCTTTGATTTTTTGTTGTGTACGTCGTCTATTTTGCACCTGTGCTTTATTTCTGTTGACAGATATTACGCTGTGTGTGAGCCTCTAACATATGCAACCAGAATGAATATGAGTGTTACTGCCACCATGATCATGCTAAGTTGGACCCCTGCTGCTCTGCTTGGAATCGGTATCACATTTAGAGAGATAAAAAATAACAATTCTAGGTGGAAATGCGATATATTTAAAACAACAAACGAATCCAGTATAGGCCCAGTTTTTGCATTTTACATTCCAGCTACTGTGATTTTAACCATCTACCTAAAGATTTTGATGGTGGCAAAGAAGCAGGCACGCAGCATCCAGAACACTATAAAGACAAGACCAGCTCTCAGTAGGATAGAGAGAAAAGCCAGCAAAACTCTGGCTTTAGTGATGGGAGTGTTCCTCATTTGTTGGACTCCTTTCTTTGTCTTGAAATTCTTTTACCATGTAAAAAATCACACAATGCCAATTATTGTAATTGAAGCTTTTAAGTGGCTTGGATGGTCCAATTCAATGTTGAATCCATTTGTGTATGCTTTTTTCTACAGGTGGTTCAGATCAGCTTTTAAGATGATCATCTTTGGTAAAATATTCCAAGGAGATTTTACAAATTTAAAGCTGTTTTGATTAATGGTTAATCTGCACAATTATTACATATTTTTATTTTCCTTCATCTCTATCCAAGATTGCCAGTGCACTATTCTTCTTCTACTACATAAAAATGTAAAATGTCCAATACTTTTATTTATTACTTTTTATCTCACAATCAGTGGTGAGATCTCATTTTGTTATTATTGTAACACAAATAAAAATGCTGCAAATACAGTATAAGACTAAGCAACAAAAATGTTAATTATTTAGGAAATGTTTGCTGGTTTTGACATTTTTAAAACTTGAGTGTATTTGTTATTGTACATTTCCTTTTACATCTCTTTATAATAGGATGAATGTATCATTCATTCACCAAAAACAGTTTTTAAAGCCCCAATCTTTTGTAAGGTATAACAGTCATGAAGATGATGGTCTACACTAGTGATCATCAGCAGAAACAGATCGGGGTAGCACAGAACATTTCCAGTGTGGTAAGAGGCCTTCTCAGTTAATGCCATCACCTACTCATCACTTCAACGCCACAAACATCTGTTTATGATGGCCATGCTTTGTTAATTCTTTAAATTGACTAAACTCCAAATTGTGTTTTCCTTGACAAGTCTATCAGTTCTTTTATATTTTCTTATAATTCCTACAATAAGGTTTTAATTTTTTTAAGTTTTTAAAGTTTCATAACAATTATGTGGCCTTCCTCATGTTAGAAGTTCAAATGATTCAATTAAAGTTTCAGAACTGAGGGTAAAAATATTAGATGGATTTGGGGATTTTGTCAGTCTTAAGGGTTCAGCATACTCGATTCAAAGCCAAACAGTCAACTTGGTCATGTAGTTGTGAGTTGTGAGTTTTCACACACACAAGACACATGGAGCAGAAACACTTCGGCTACTGTCACAACACAAGTTTTTTCCAGCTGAGGTTTCGGCTGTTTGGTCACATATTTGTCATGGGACCACACTTTTAAGTAGATGAATTCCTTCATACACAACACATCTGTGTTCTCTCTATCCATGAGTTTTTGGCCATTTGGCCAAGTGTCTATAGGAGTTATATAGATGGAAATACTTCCTGACTGCCTTAGACAACTGCTCATCAAAACTATCCATATTGTGTGAACAGTCAGCTTCTGGAAAAAGAGTAGTTAAACCAAAATGCCACTATTGTTGTCTGAGCATTTTTTGTTTTTTGGCCTTAAGAAAAAGCCCAGTCTGGGTCTTGTGTTGAGTATGGGTGGGCAAAGCTCTTTGTTCAAAATGATGCAATTTTCATTATGCAACTTCATAAGTGAGAAATTATTTTGCAGAATGGGATGGAATATGCTGGGCTCTTAAAACTCTCTTGCAGCCCAGAGTAGCAGGGCGGAGCCAATTATCCTCAGTTGTACAGTGTACATTTTAGGACATCCTCAGTTTTCAGAAAAAACTCTGTCAGTTCACAGGTGTCATAAAACCTCTGTCATTTGTCATTGAATCCTTTATCATTTCTCAGTAAAACCTCTACCATTTGTCAGTAAAACCTCTGTCATTTCTTAGAAAACCCCCATGTCTGAGTTTGAGGGATAGCTTGTTCCAAAGTTTAGGAGCTGCTGTAGCAAAAGATTTATCCCCCTCGAGTTTGAATCAGGTTTTAGGGACTCTCAGGAGCAGCTGATCAGCTGATCTAAGGGAGCAGCAGGGATTATATTGATGAATCAGTTAGTAATGTTCAGTAAACATAGAAAGAATAGTGTTTGGATAAAATTTATGCAGAATAAAATGTTTTGAGCAAACTGTCACATGACTGTCACTTTTACTTTTGTTTTGCTTTCACCCCCTACTGAGGTCTCATCATCTGCTGCTCTGTTTGTCTGGTCCATTTTCACCATCCTCTTTGTCTGGTCTATCACCTACACTCAAAAAAAATATTCTAAATTTTTGCGTTGAATTTACTTAAATATATTATGTCAACAGGTTCTACTCAACTGCATTAAGTAAATCTAAAGCAATTTTTCACTTACTTAATAAGTTAACATGAAGTAATTGTGTTAGATATACTCAATTCAGTTAAGTGGATAAAAAAATTGTCACTTTATTTGAGTGTACATGCTCCTTGTCCGACTCATCATCTCCATCCTCCTTGTCTGGTTCATTTTCACTATCCTCCTAGTTGGTTACTGTCTCTCCTGAGCCACCTACATCCCCAGCTGCCTTTTCGGCAGCTCCCAAGTCATCCACGCCTGCTCCCTATTTCCAAGTCATCTACATCCTCCCCTGTGGTGATTTTGATACTTTTGTAGACTGTCTTCCAGACATTATTCTTCATTTTATTAAAAAAAAAATCCTCTGTCTTGGGTAACAGTTATGTTCCAACAATACACATCGAGTGCCTGTGAAGAGGGTGGAAGAGAGACAACAAAGGTAGTTTTGCGAATTCCTGGGACACCTGATCGTGTGATGTACCATAATATCCGTAAATTGACTGAACGCACAGCTGAAGTTGTCAAAGCTGAGCAGCCGGGAAGAAAACAGACAAATTAAAGGGTGGTAAAAAGGTAAGTGAGTTTATTTACAATTATGTACAGTGTACTCTGGAAAGGATCTGGAATGGGAGCAGGTTGTCAGGTTGTAGCGAGGAGATGAACCCAATGTCCAGACGGAGGAGAGGAGTTATATATATAAAAAGGATATTTATTAAATAACAAAATAAAGAGCT
>JARVJO010000001.1:29518185-29529525 GCA_031762555.1 Cynodonichthys magdalenae
GAAATTGTCTGAAATAAATTTCATTCATTCATTCATTCATTCATTCATTCATTCATTCATTCATTCATTCATTCATTTAAATGCTAGTCATTTTGACTTTATTGCAAAAAGGATGCTCAGGTTGCAAATAAGTTCTGTTCATATTTTTGTTCTGCTGAAACTTTATATTGTGTCTCAAATAATCTCACTGTATCATAACTTTTCCTATAAGAGTATACATTTCCCCAGCAGTCTGCATTTAATTGATTGGACATTTAGTTTCTCTCATAGACCAATGATCCATTTTTTGCATGTTTTAGTTTCCAAATAGAGAAAAGTAATCATGGAGAAAGTAAAACAAATTACTATCAGATTGCTTATTAACGTAATTGAGTTCATTTAATTTAAGTATGAACAAATAACTAGGTTCTTAAACATATTTGCAATCCTGTTGGCAATGATTTGATGTTTAAAGGACTGTAAAAGTAATGCAATTATTTGTGAAACATGCCTGAAGGTATTGCCTCAAAAAAGGGCAGAACCACATTTTTTTTCACTAATTGCAATGTCAACAACACAGCAATGAAAATGTGCAAAAAACAATAACCAGAGCAAATTACTGCCTTAATTTACCAAATCAATCCCCTTAAATAAAAGTATAAAATGGAGTATTGTGAAGTCTGATATTAGTTACATTATTTACACACCTTAACCACACACTGTTCTTAATCTTGCTGTCACAAATTAATAACTAAAAGCCTTGAATAGAATAATTCATGTTTTTCTATCTGTATATACCAACAGTCCTTGAAAACCAACAAAACTTGTCGTATCAATGAACCATTTCAACCTTTTGATGAATAGTCTGTTCTTCAGTCTTTCTGGGTCCCAGTGCCTTAATTTGGTCCAGTGTCAACAATGTTTATGCTTGAGCTTAACCCCCCTCTTCAACCCCATCTGCCTCTTTTAATTCTCACTCCTTCTGCTCTCTCTATTTCCCTTCTGTCAGTCACTTGGAAAAATTCTTCATTTAGATGATTCACTCTAAGAAGTAGATGTTTGAGATAAAACTCTGGAGGAAAAAAAAAAAACAATCTGTGATTAGGATTCAGTTGAACCAGTTTTCACTCATTTATAACCGCACAGAACAGGAGGAATGTGGTGCTGATGGCTAAACAGTCTTCCCAGAAATCCCTCTGAAAATCTAGCATGAAACTTCATAAATATAATAGAGAAGTGAGGTGATGTTTCTCCACTACAACCATGACTTGAAAGCTGATATCCATGCTCAGATTTTTACATGCAAGTTGGCAAGTCAAGCATGGAAGTAAGACAGAACCATTCTGCAGTAACCTGATGTTCAATTGAAATACACTGTATGGATATCTATCCCCTTCAAGTGGAGAAGCGCAATAAAGAAGTTGACACAAATTATCAGATTTTGCATATGCAGATAATTGCAGTTATTTGTAAATTTAAACATTGATTCAAAAACCCCACATGCTAGTATGAGATTTGCTTCTTTATATGTTACTTGTTAGTGTGTTCATGTATTGTGTAGCTTTAATCTGAGTGCACATAAAGCAATGCAAGTAATTCTTTTTTGTCATTGCATTTGTCATACTTCATACAAGTGCAATTAAATTATGGTGCAATGAACATAAAACTGAACATCTTTTAGTCTTGTTTGCAAAAAACATTCCACTTTTTTTTAAACCCAAGCTTGTAAACTTGCTCTTACAAATCCAATGAAAGCTTAAATGCATGAAGAGCTTACTGGCACATAAAAGCAACAATTCGCAGAGACATTTCAGAAAGTTTAATTTTGCACCAAGTGCTCCATAAAAAACTTTGGATGTCAGCAAAATTGTTTAAAACTACCTCTCTGTTTTTGCAAAAACAGGTGTGGGAGAAAGCAGCTGTTCTGCAAGGATTCTTTAGGTTTTTTTTTTCCATGTGCATGAACATATGCACAAACAATACAGAAGGTCGTCCTCGTATACATGCTGCATCTATAAACAGCTGGCTGACAGCGGAGTAGGCACTTTGGAACAAATTTAGTTTTTTAAACTAAACATGTTGAACCAGCAAGTAAGACAAAAAAATATTGTCAGAGATAAACAGAGAGCATTAGCAAATGCAAAATTACATTTCAATCCTTTTTAACTGCAACAAAAACAAAAGGACCATCTTTGTGTGAATCCTTTGTATTTATTTTTATAAATGCATAAAATTTGAAACTAGGTCCAAAATGTGCATGGGTTGTTTTTATTTAAAACAAACAATAAAGTCCTACTGCTAACCTGTTCTATTGTTTGGCTCTTGATTTTAAATTAACTTAAGTTTTAATATTTTAATTGAGCTCGTCTCCACGCAGGTATTACCTTCTTCACTGCCTGGGTTTGTCTTTTGCAGTGTGAAAATGCTCAGAGAACAATGTGGCATTGTGCTTTAATACCAGGAGTGGGATATTTTCACAATAAAAGGGGTTATTAGCAGCCAAATGCAATCGCGTCAGGAGAGATAATCAGTCGTCAGCTGTTATTATTGCATGCTTGTCAAAATAATTTGGTAATTGAAGATGAGGACTGGGTTGTTTAACTATGAGTAGTGCCTCGCATTACATTTTATTAAAAAAAATAAATTCAGGTGTTGTTTTTTATTTATTTATTTTTTGTTCTTGCAGGATGTTCATTCTGTGGGCTTTGTGTTTTCTGTGTGCTTATTTGTTTGGCAGGGCAGTATGTTGTGCGGTACACTTTGTTACGTATTAGACTGGCTAATGGAAAACAATTGGAGTGCTTATTTTTCATTTGCTCAGAGTCAGTCTGGGTCAGTGCTGTTCGAGAAGATACACACACATCTTCTCTAACACCGGGCCTAATCTCGACCGGGTTTTAGTGCCATTGTGACATTTTCCTAAACAAAGTAGATGATGTTACTGATTTTAAACAGTCTATTGAATCCATTTAAAGAACTGAACAGAACATCTTTCTCCAAGACAGGAGCATTTATTTTGTCACCCAACAGTATTTTGCACACATCATTGCTCTGATTGGTTCAAAGTCTATTTAGTTGCATCCGGGAGCATTTTGGTGTTCTCCAGTTGATAGATACTGCTTCCCATTTGTCCAGTGAGGCTTGACCAGAAGCAAAATTTGGTTTGTTTATGAACAATTTCTATGTTTGTGTGCAGTATTTTATTAATTTTTTTTATTTTGCATTAATGTATTTGTGTACATGCCATTATATTCATCTCTATGTGGATGTACTGTAAATAAGTGCTTTTATGCATCTGTGCACCTCGGTCTGCTTGAGATTTATCTGATGGAGGGAAATTCAATCAGACCCTGCTGTTGAGTCCACCCCACAAAGATCCATCAACAAAGTGGGGGACATTAACACAGCAGCCGTGAAGGGACATCCTTAACAGCACAGACAAAGAGGAGGAGAAACATGTGGGCACTCTGTACTCATTTCTGAAGCTCCCATTTGTGCAGACGTGGTGCTGTGATTTGAGAGCAGGAAAATGACAAAGTTAACAAAAACAGTGAAAGTCACAGCAGCTCTATGTGAAATAATGCATGTCATTTATTCATAGTGTTCCTCGGCTTTGGTCATGCTTTTGTCTTGGCAAACGAAATGGCCCTCCCCTCGTGCTTTCCTGTGACTTTTTTTTTCTTTTGCATTTGATTTATTTTTGTTTTTCTTTGAGATTTTTCGGTAGGAAAATGTTTACTCCAGCAAAGTAAAGGCTAACTAGAATTTGGTTGAAGGGGACATATCATGCAAAATCCACTTTTTTTAGCCGTTAAATGCATTTTGCTGTGTACTTGGAGTCTCTAGGAGTGCAGAAAATTTGATCTTAGTCTCTCCCGATGCTGCGTAGATTCTGTTTTGGGTCATATGTTTCACAGTTTTCTCTATTTTCTATGACGTTTTCTGATTTATTACATCACAGTATTTTTGACAGATCTGCCAAATATCGTGTTTTATTTGTCGCCTTCATTCTCCTCTGGTTCTGGGTCAGACTCTGACCTCAACATGTAAGACTGGATGGACAAGTCTTCTGTTGTTGACATCTTTAACAACATTTTAAATAAAACGTTTCTGTCCCAATATATAGTCGTTAACCACTCTATCAAACAAGAAAGGCCCACCCTGGAAGCTGGAGGGGGGAAGGCTATGAAGCATTTGGATTTAAAAAAACAGCGCAAAAACGAGTTGATCCGAGACACACTTCAGAAATGGGGTGATAGAGGGGCTTTGTTGTTTGTCATAATGAGCTGAATGTAATTGAAATGATAAAATATGTTTTTTAAATGATACTGTATGGTTTTGGCATTTGGCTAATATCCAGTCTTTTAGTTTGTAAAATAGAATGTTTCATTAAGATGGCCATTTTCTCTATTTTAAATGTGTACCATGCAGTAAATACGCTTGAGATTTTAAGAGGTTACTTCAGGACATGTTTTGAATACGCTGGCCCAGGCTTGAGTACCAAATACCAGTTAGGTCATTATTATTCTTTACTCTGCTGTATAGCCCTTCACAGCCTAATTTTACTTTGCCTTTTATGATGCACAACAGAGCTTCTAGACTTTTTTCTTTTCTTTCTTGCACATGTAATTTGGTCATCTTTGTGCATTTCCCAGTCACAGATAATTAGCTTGCCTGTCATGAGGACACAACTAGATGAACTGGCGCCTCTGCAGATGAAAAGGAAGTGTAGCCATGGATATAGCTCTATGAAATTAACATCTCAGCCAATCAGTTGGCTCTCTTTCTCAGGCTGCTTGAAGTCACTGTACTTCTCCACTGAGAGAGAGCCTGTCGGGAACCTTGCAAGCCGAAATACAAGAGCCTAGATTAAATCCATGTGTCACTGCCATTATTGATGCTAATCTGTTCCTCTATTTGGAGATCTTCCGGCCTTGTCTCGTCGAGGATTAGTCTCTGCCTTGATTAGACTGAAGGTCTTAGGACTTTGCTCATGAGAAAGAAGCAGTGACCTTTGCAGTCATATAGCTCGCAGTGAGTTAGGATTTTTTTAGGCAGGAATAAACCTTACTTTATTAAAAGAAACCTGGTTTTGAAAAAGTGCCTTGAATAATTTTTTTTTTTTTTAAGAATTACAAATTAGCAACTGAATTGTGATGTAGACCTTTTAAAGAAGACAATGTTTGGTTAAATCAAATTTATTGTGTTATGCATTTATTATCTTCTATAAAATCAGAATTCTAAAGTACATTGAGTAAAATTGAGCATTGTGTCTCACTGTCAATATATGTACAAGAACAAGTGAGCAGTTGTTAAAGTTGAGAAAAATGAACAAAGGCTCCATAAAATGAGGTTCAGTAAAAAAAAATCCTTCACCACAATGATAATGAGGAATCATTGACTTATTTGACTTCGCCTTGCCTCTCACCTTCTTATGCATGCACAGCTCCATCTCTTTCTCTCAGCAGCTTTCTCAGAAAGGTTTAATAGCCTTTGATTTCATTTGTGACATAATAAAACCAAGCCATTTTTCTTTCCAATACCCTCACTGCACTCATGAGACGACGAGGCAGTTTGATCACACTGGTTGTTTTCAACATCAAGTCTTTGTCTGCTATGAAAGCTATGCATCTCAGCGTTGAAAGACACAAAGCATTGAGTAGCTTTGATTAAACAGGATATTTGATCAAGAAATTGCAAAAATGAGAGAAGTGGAGGCGTTGTGATGTAAACAGCATCTAAACAAACCTGGCGAAAGCAGAAAAGAGAAATTCACAGCACACTTGTGCAGTTGGATCATTAACTGTAAAGGCTTCTCTAAGACATCACATTCACTTCTTGACTAGAAAATGTTCACGTTTAAAGTTGAATATTTAACACAATAACCTGAAAAATGTTTACCATTTAAACAATTTAATATTCAGTTTTATTCTCTCATTTGAAGAGAAAGTATTTACTTTTGGTCAGCTTTTTAAGAAAAATTTCCCCTGAAGGTCGGCCAGACACTTTGCTGTTTTGGTTTTTTCTTTTCCTCTGTCTCTTTAGACCATAAACCTGTGTGTCATTGTCGAATGTTACGCTCAGTGACTGGAATAAATCTGTTGTGCACTGGAAGCACAATTTCTTGTGTGTTTGTGTGCACTTCTGAGTTTTTACAGCTGCAGAGGTCAGACTCAGAACTATTGCAAGCTCCACATCTGTGATGGTTGTAATTTCTTAATTTTCTAAAGATAAAATACATTTAGGTCATTAAATAGCTGCACAACCATGTAATATAATCTAAATTACCTAGAATGAATAAATAAATTACACTAGATTTGGGTTTTTTTTTTTTTTTTTTTGTTAAATTAAAAAAATTTATTTATTTAATTAAAAAAACACAAGTATATACAATAGAAAACAAGAAAATACACAAATCAAAAATCAAAATTTCAAAAGTTTTTAATGCTCCTTCCTGTTTTTTTTTTAACACATACAAATATAAAACAGTTTCACATCTCTTAAAAATGTATTCTACCAAAGGGAATGTAGTTACTTCTGTGACGAACTTCTGACCTGTCCAGGGTGTACGCTGCCCCTTTCACAGTAACTGCTGGTTATGGGCACCAGTGACCCCCGTGACCCTGAAAGGAAGAAATGGGTAAGAGATGATGGGATTTACTTCCACTTCAGTTGTAAATAACCACCACAATGGCTTCATTCATCCAAGAATGAAGGTGAAGAACAAAATTAGGAGCTTCTGCTTTATTTGTTCTCAAAACCACAAATGTTTAACTTGAACATTGGCAGCTTTATTTAGAAAATATTGGAAATTAAAATAAGAAGTAACAAGATTGTTCTAATAAAACTACACACTTTGCCTGAAATAGCACTCCCCTACACATTTTTATGTTTTTATCTTAGCTGCTTCCCTTCTGCAGAGGTCACCACAATGAGCAAACTCACTTGAAATTTGCTATTTTTATGCCTGATGCTCTTCCTCATACAAACTCAGGCTAACTGACGATGCAACTGTGACCACCACCTATCCCTCTGTTTTGCATGATTCTGCCCTTCTTGTCTTTAATGCACATAAAAACATGTCTTGGAGGGTCTTGGACTGAAAGCAGTGAAAATATGTTTGCTGCACTGTTAACTGGTACCCTACAGAGTTGCGAAACTGAAAATCTTATGGTACTCTGCAAGGAATCTGACTTTTGGTTGCTATATACAATTCAGCATTTCAGTATTTGACAGTTTCTGTAAAATTAGCAACACGCTCTGTGTTCAGCAACTCCATGTTTATTCACACCCCTGCTTTTCTCGATGCCATGGATGAGTCAATGCTATGAAATGCTTATGGCCAAAAGTAAGTTTTCTTGTTCAAAAATCTATTCTAAAAATCAAGCTATTTGTCATGTACCTCATTTCAGAAACTAGTCTGAAAGATTATTTTAGGAATATTTAGAAAGAAGGCAAGAATAAAGTTTTGCTATGCTTGGAGTTTTTAATTTTCTTGGTTTTACGTGTTCATAGTTGCAGTAACAGTGCTAAATCCCTCTTTGTTTGAGAGCAGCTTTATCCCAACACAATCACCAAATTTCCACATAGGCTGTTACTGCCTGACAGGTTGGTCTGTTCTTTTTTATTTCTCTAGTTCCTTTGCTTTTTTCCCATGCCCTTTCCCTCTCTGTACTGGGCTAATCTGGCCTGTCGGGGTGAGTGTAACATTACATAAAGCCTGGAGCCATCATGTCGTTTGCTAATTAACTCTGCTCATCAGCTATTGCTGTATGAAGAGCTGCATCTATATAGCGGTATATAAAATGCCATGATCAAGAGAAGAAAATGAATTTCCTAAGAAGCAATATTCAGTTACTTCAGTCAAACTGGCAATTCAAAGCTGCCACCCAAGTCACTGTTCATTATTTGTGGAATTGACATGCCTATTATTGAAAATGACTCTGAAACATCAGCGTAAGTGCACTATTGTAAGTACAATTTCCAGGATCCTTGTCTATGCACACTGTAGCTTCTCTTTTGTCAAAGTTCAAACAGCAGTTTTCCTCCAGCTTCAAGTGTTATCTCTTTCTAGACTGAGTTGAATGAATGGATTATGAGAGCGAGAAAATAAACTTCAAAACAGCTCTTCTCCTCGAAACGGCACAGCTTACAGAAACTTTTTCTTTATGCTGGTGAGAATCCATTTTGTATCAAAAGTTAAACATATACAGTATATACAAGCATTTAGCTTCTATCACTGACTCATTGATGACTTGAGCTGTCTAGAGCTGTTTGTATTGGAGAATGGTAAAAACAATTTTAAAGAAGTGTATCATAATTAGTAAAAGAGTTGTGAACACCATAGCTAAACTCTTTAACAATTTATTGCAACACATTGAGTATCTATAGCAGATGATGGTATAGTAGATAAGTATAAATAAACCCAGCAATTTTTTCTCAAAAATCACATCAGTTAAAGTATTTACAATGAAAGAAACTTTAAAGATTCTTGTTGGCAGAGAGAAAGACCCTTGGTCTTTTAGCATTTGGTACTTTACTCAACCATTTGTAGAACACAAATGAGACTAATATGGGCTTGTTTAAAGGCCCATCAATGCTGAACCTTAGAGGAAGATTAAGACTGAGAAAAAGATCTGCGTGTTCAGTTTTTTAAACGCAGGATGGTCAGCTTCTGTGATTTGATTTAGGGTCTGTGAGAACTGCAGTGTTGTCTTTTCTAATCAATCAAACACTGGATTCTGGATTATCTGAGGTAAAAACTGTATGTCAAGAATCATACTGTATTTATTAGTGTTCAAATAGTAAGAGACCCGACTGAATGGTCAGGTTCCTTGATAAATTTTACTACAATGATGGTGTCATTAAAATAAAAATCTCCAGAGCACCTTTCCCTCATAGAGCCATGAACCTGTTTTTTTTTTTGGAAATTGAGTCAGCAGAGTAACTTCAGTGTGAGTGGGCTGCTGCTATTGCTTCAGCTGTGGTTTCATTTCAGGTTTGTAAAAAAAAAGAAAAGAATCTGCTGTGATTGTGTGTCCTCTTGGGAAATACTCGGAGGGTATGACTCAGGGTGCCATCGTCGGACATTCAGGCAGTTTCTTCCAGGTTTCATTCACTGGCTCATTCTAAGGCATTGCTTTTTCTGATAAACACTCGTGTTCTCAGCTTTCATGCTTTTTATGAAAGTTGTGGTTTAATGCCTCAGACAAGTTCGAGCTGAAACTCAGTGGTGGTTTATGTTCTGAAAAGAAACAGTTGCATTTTTTTTCCTAAGGAAACTTGGAAGTTGCAAATTAAATTACCGATAGTCACTTTACTAAAAAGTCACTTGGTCTAAAAATGATTTTAATATAAATTTTAGTCAGTGTATACATTAAATTAACTTTATGCCTTAAAAAGATTTACATATAGTGTCTTGTTCTTATACTTAAACAAGCCCTACCCACAGCAGGTAGTGGTGGACATGAGGTTGGGCTGAGTTCCCACAGGCAGCCTTAGGTTATATAGTTAAAAATATTGGCTGTCAGTTAAAAACAGCCTATTTCAGTTCAAAATGGAGAAAGGAACATAACAATTCAACTTGTTCATCAGCAGAATTGAATATAAGCAGATGCATTGTTCTCCTCTCCTCTGCAGTTGTTGTGTTTCTCCTTTCTGGCTCATGGGGAGTTGGTGCTTATCTCCAGCAGTCTCTGTGAGAGAGGCAGCGTTCACCCTAGACAGGCCACATGTCTATCACAAGACTATAAATATAATGTTAAAGTGCTGTTTGCATTTATTTTCATAAAATAAAAACAGTTATTTTGAGGGTGGACCAGGAAAACTGTTTGAAAGATGTAGGGATCTGAAAATGTGGTGTTGCTAAGTTTTCATTGCTCAGCAGGTGTTCGACAAATTACCCATAATGCTTCCTAATTGGCTTGTTTTGCTGCAAAGGTAGATGTTGACCTATGTCAGTGTTTCACGCCCTTTCTTCTGAGTCCTTTGTTTTGCATTTAGACTAAGGTTTAACGTGTTTTAAGTGAGAGAGGGGCTGTTAAGAAAAAAAAAAGTCTTTAAGAGATAATGAGAGGAGGGAGAACGATGGAGGAGGGGCAGTAACTTTATATCCAGCCAGGTTTCATTAATGCTGTGAATGTCTTCAACTCCTGAACAATAATTAAACTTTATTAGCTCATTTGGTACTGGGGCAAATGGTGAAAATGTTACAGGTAAAGAGACCTACCATCAGTACCACACATGAAAATCTGTGTGAAGAAGTGATGTGTGTTTGTCTGTGATTAATATTCATCAAGCTCGTGAACAAGAAGTCAATATTTTTTCCTCTAACATCAGAGGTCTATCGTTTGACAGTGGATGTGTGAAACGTTATTATCAACCTCTATGCGTTGCCGGTGCTCATCAGCTGAATTAGTAACGCTGGCAACATAAGGATGTCTCATAGCTTAAAATTAATGAACTGTGTGAAATGTGAAACATCCACGACATTCTGTCCCATTTATCCCTCCAGGCTCTGCTTTTGGCTGTAAAATTTTATGGTCTTTGGTCCAATGTATTTTTGTCTTGTCATGACCACCCCGAGAATATTATTTAGAGAGAATTACAGATTGTAAAAGAAGCCAAAAATAGTTCTTGAGGCTGGAGTGCATTATAGAACATGTTATAGTTCTTAATTCAGTGTATTGTTCACACGTTGACATATCATAGGGTTGACAATAATTTTACTGTAAGAAAATAACCCTCAACTGAGTTTGTATCCTGTTAAATATGTTATTCCTCATTTATTTGTTTAAAACGTGGTTGTTTTTTTTTGCTCAAATTGTTGAAAAGGTTCATTGCTTGCCTTTTAGGAGGTCTAACACACAAAATAAAGTATGAAAAATAATAAATAATGAGGAATTTTTTTTTATCTTCATTTAATAAAACACAACCATTATAACTATCATACTGTATTGAGATTGATTAATTTATCAATACATTTAGGAAACATAATGTATTATATTATTATATGTAAAGTTGTGAAAAAATGTGCATCCTAAGCTGCCTTTTTTTCAACTTTGAATCAGGCTTTACACTTAGCTTGTTCTGTTCTGTTCTGAAAAAAGAAAGTAATCCTTGCATTTAGTAGCAGATTCACATTTTCAAAATGTGTATATATCCTGCATATACGGCATATATATATATATATATATATATATATATATATATATATATCACAAGGAAAGGAGCCACAGCCAAATACCTCCAACGAATAAGGCAAGTCCTGAAAAGCCAGCTCAACGGCAAGAACAAGATCCGTGCAATAAACAGCTATGCCTTGCCAGTAATCAGATACCCTGCAGGAATAATTAGCTGGCC
>JARVJO010000001.1:29530741-29544841 GCA_031762555.1 Cynodonichthys magdalenae
GACCCGAGCTCAGAGAGAGAGACCACCCGCGGTGGGTAAGAATGTAATTTTTTTTTTATATATATATATATATATATATAGCTGAAGAATGAGAAAACAAATCTTTCAGACTTAGTTTCAGATAATCCAACAAGAATCAAACCAAATATTTCAGGAAAAAATAAAATAATGACAAGTAGAAATTGACATTCTTGCATTTCTTTAGGTCTTCTTGTCAGTTGGCACAAAGACTTGAATCCACTCTGCTGAGATCTCTCTTCACTACTGCGATTGCAAATCAAGACAATTAAAACCATAAAAAAGACCATTATAGACAATAAAATGAGAAGTCTAAAAGGCATTACCATCTCTGATTATGCTGACCAGCTGTCTGATAGTCCAGTCTTGGACTGTGTTCAAATTAATCATCCTTATCCCTCGCTGCCAACTTCAGTCACACTGCACTTAACAATCTATTCAAATCTGAAATTTAAGGAAATTAATTCAGACTCAACAGATGATTTTTGTAATGCACAACTGTAAAGCCATTAAAACAATATGAGTTCTTTCCAGTTTTTGATAAGAAATCTATTGAAGTGCAGCTTTCTCTCAACTCATTAACATTTTATTACTACTCAAGTCCAAACCTCTTTGAATATGGACATCAACAAATAGCTTTCATGCATCAGCATATTACCAGTTTAAATGGTGGATGGGCTGGCTCAAGAACATGTTCAGAGTGCTGTATTTTATTAGGTTAGGCTCACAGACACTGAGTTGTGACAAATAAGAAGCACCCTCCCTACTGTCTCTACTCGTTTCACTTTTAAGAACATTGATAATTCACTGCACCCTCTTTAGTCTGCCCTGGCATGATTGCGCTGACCATGTCATATTGATTCAGGCCAGTGCAGACTGGCATTAAAGGAGTGGTTATGGCCCACCACAGTGCCTCCCATGACAACCTAAATTAGCCTGAATGAGCAATAATCTGGTAAGCCTGCAATGGACAAGCTGTGCCTCATCAGACAGTTGCTTTATCTGCTGAACTGGAAGTAGTTAATAAAAGACTCAAAGATTGGTTTGTTACAGAGGGTATTGTAGCATTTCACATAGCTTCATTTATGGAAAAATACCAAAGCTAAAATAGGTGTTTAGTCTAAAGCCAAACCATGAATGTGGATTTAAAGTTTAAAAAAAGCATGCAGTTACAACGGTAAGACAAATGCAGACTTTTTTATCCTAGCCTTTCTGTCACCCACAATATCTGGAAGAATTTTTGTTATTCATTATGATTGAATGAGTTGACCCATATCAGGGGTAATTTTAGGTGAAATAAAGTCCTCTAATCCATCATATATGTACAGGAATGGCAGTGAAATACTGTTGACAGGATATAAGGTTTCCTGTAAAAAGTTGCTCTGATAAGGGCAGAAGTCTAATTCTGATCTTACATCCAATGAATATGAATGGGTTGAGCAATTTTTTATTAGAAAGTTAGAATTAGTTCCAATAAAATTGTGTCTGATATTACAAGGTTTTTCAGTTGAACGATTAACTGTTTGTTAATCCTCTTAGGCCCAGGTGCTCATTGATTATCAGAACTAAACCACAAAGTGGTTCATCAGATGAGGTCACCTTTATTTGTTACATCATTTTATAACCATGTGAATGACATAGGTTGTGTGCAATTTGCAAGGGACCAAAATATGTAGGGCAAAGGAAGCTGATGGAGTTGTTGGATGCTTTGGAGTACATTTTGCTGGGTAGCCATGGTCCTGTTGTTTTTTATGGCTTGTACTTTGACACATACCACCCACATAAACATGGCTGCTGGTCAAGTGCACCCCTTCGTGGAAGCTGCATTCCCTGAAAGCAGTGGCTTTTTTTAGTTGGGCAGATTTTGCATGCCTTACCTGCCAAAATAGATTGCAAATGTTTTTTGAAGACGAGTTCAAGGTCTTCAGATTCTCTAGATTTCAGATCAAACGTTGCACTTTACAGAACTTAGATTAAAGGCCTAGCATTCCTTAAAGGAATGTTTATTGCCCAGGATTTGATTTCATGTCAGAGTGTTAGACTAAGATCATGGCATGTTCACAAATGACAGTCAAACCTTAAAAATAATTTTGTGCAATCTCTTGCCATATTGTGAGATACTCTACTCAGAGTGTTGTGAATGAGTCTCAGCTACTAATTATAATTTTAGTTCAATATTTATAAAATCGACTGTGTTAAAGCCTTTTGTGTTGGCCAATGTGAAGTCGCTTTCTTTAATTCGATTAACTCCAAAGGTTAATCAGTTGTAGAGCTACATCCAGTGATTACCTCCTAAAATTTTTACTAAAATCTTAAAATATCTACATAAAAGATTGTGCTAACACTCCAAACAGTTAATAGCAATCTTCCAATCGGAAGAATTGAAAGGTTGGAGGTTTGAAACATATTACCTGCAGCATGCTGATATAAACTTGGGCAAGACATTGAACCTCCCACTGCCCACAATATGCTTGTTGCTTTATCAGTGAGATAAAAGTGCCCTTATAGTGTGTAAATAGAAAACAGAAAACTGTGTTTGTGTAGGACCTTTTGAAAAAGAAACTTTGTAAAGAGCGTTGCAGAACCTGAAGAGGCTAAAAAGGTTATGTGGACTATTCACACAGGTGGAAAACTTTATTGTCCTTCTTGATCTTATAGTGGCAGGTGATAAAATTTAATCAGCAATAATGTTATCAATAATGTTAATAACTGTAATAATAATGGTATAAAAGACTTGGGCTAGGCTGGACTTAGATTGCTTGTACCAGTGACAGATCTAGGATTTTTCTAAGGAGCCACAATATTCATGGAGGGGCCAAGCATTTTGTTCTGCATACTTGCATGCAAATCCCCAGTTTTGGTAAGGTGCATACATTTAACCAGTCACACATGTTCAAACACTTAAAGCTTAAACAGGAAAATTATTTTTACCAATTTTACATGCATTTTTATTGTACATAGATAAAATACTCTCAAACACGCAGCATGTGAGAGAATCCAGCCATCGTTTGTTAGTTCAAATTTTCTTAAGAAGAGAAGCAGACTTGTGTAAGCTTGATTAATTCTGGGCTTACCGGTTTGCACCCTTAATCACTACTCTGAAATGTTTTCATTTTTAAGAATTGGTTAAAGTAAAGCCTTGTGTAAAAAAAAAGATTACAAAAATGATTGACTTATCAAGTTGAATTCAGAGTTGTTTTTAAGTCAGAGTGAAAAGCGTAAACATGGTGTAAAAATGCAAATTCAAGTTAAAAGCCAAACTGTAAAGCATGCACTCACTGACTTCAATTAATTCACTTTCTTTGTTAGAAAGCTGATTAAAAGATGAGCTATGGAATAAAGTGTAAAATGGTCTATTATATACTGGCTGCATTATATCATGGTTAAATGTTCAATAAATGACACTTCCCAATCATTCCTCTGTTACAAATCACATTAACAGAGTAAAGTATTCATTTATTTTGTCTTGTTAATCGTTTTGTTTTAGATTGAATTAGTGAAGCTCTAAAGGATACTTTAGGGCTTTATTTATTTTGGCCCTGATCTGCTTTGTTTCCAGGTGTTTTCATACTTTCCATGTTGTAAATTAGTTTCTGTACAATATTCTATTTTTTATGACTTGTGTTCTTTTTTTTCTCCACTGTCACTCTGATTATGATGAAGCAGGTACTACAAAAGAACAAGCCACCCACCATAATGTGCAGCGCTGTCCTTGGGTGATGTTTTGTTCGCTTGTTGCCACGTTATACATTTAAATGAGCACATTATATTGACGGGGTCTGAATGTAATCACTTACTTTATCTAAAAACTATTCAATCCATACACACTTTTAGTTGTAGTAAATTGTTCATTGGAATTGCTTTTTGTGAACACGGTGCCTATTAAGCCGTTTACAATGTTGTATTTTCCGTTTATCACATTTTCAACGTAATGTAAATAATCAGTAAATTGTTTTTACATTCAGATAAGCTTTTTATTGTGCATGCAATATTTTTAAGGTTATCTGTTTTCTGTTTTAAAATTTCAATACTATTAAAGTAATTTCAATACTCAAAGGATTTTTGAGTAATCAGAAATCATTAACGAACCTAAATTCTAAAAAGAAAAGGGCGGAGATAAAAATATACATATATAAATTACTTAAAGGACTACAGACTAAGTACTAATTCATGCACATTTTAGCACAAAGTTATTCATGTAAAACTTTATTTTTTATATTTAGAAAAATCTTCATCCAACACAGACACCTATGTTTTGTTGTTAGACAGCAAAAAAGAAGGTCATGGATAGCATTTTCCAGGGATTGGTTCTTAATTGAACACCACACACAAAAGAACCAGAAGCCCACTTACTTTCTAGTCATGCATTTTAAAACCTTATGATAAGACTTAGTTTTAAGACAGAAATAGTTTGGTTCACAAAATATGAGCATCTTGTTAATACTCAGAGAAAAGGAGTGAAATTTACCCTCTTGGTTTCTACATGAAACCTAGACAGCATGATATTCACAGCATGTCCTATACTCAGTAATACTGTAGCTCCAAATTGATTTAGCAGTATATTGGTGCATGAGGTTTTATTTATTTTTGTTGTAATCTGGAAGGACTGTTAAACCATCTAATGATAAGTACTGATTATTGTATTTTTATTGAAAAAATAAATCATGAAGCACCCAAACACATCCAATATATGTTAGCAGACATGAGTGATTTATGTCTGACCTTCATGTCCTGTTGTTCATTGTGGAATAGGAATATAATTTTAGCTCATTAAGACAAAATGCAGTGTGTACAGTATAATTCTAGTTCCCATAGTTGCTCAGTTTAAAAACAAGCTTACCTCTTGTTTCTAGTTACCTCAATGTTATGGCTGTGAAATAATGTACTGCTTCTCATGTGCTGTTATTTCACAGCAGGAGTGTTTCAAGAATAGAGGTTTGTGTTTCCTGACTGCACAAGTCACAAATCAGATAATCCAGTATCCAGTTGACTTCAACAGCTCAGTCACTCAACACTTTTACAGTCAGTACTCCTGTTGATAATTTGATCTCTCTGCTGTTGACATATGTGAAATTAGAATGTGAGAAGTCTGTGAACACCTTGTTTTCCGACTACCGATTCTGACTCCTGACCTTGTCATGGATATATTTCTGGTATGAGATGCGGCTGATTAGTCCTGGTTTATGAAAAGCCTTGCTGAACAGAGTGCTTAAGTACTTAAGTACCTAAACAACAGCCAAATAGAACATGAGCAACAAGAGCCATCTTAACTGCCAAAATAAAACAAAAACAAATTTAATACGAAGAGACTAGAACCTCTGTTTTCTATGAATTTAGGAGCCAGAAATTAGATAACGTCTCAGTTTAATACTTTTTATTTTAGAGGAAAATACAATGACATCAAATACATAAAACAGAAAAAAATAATTTTAAGTTTTTGACATTTAGCCAGTCTTGTATTTTGCAAACCCAGTTTGTAAGATTTTTTTATTTTATTTTTCTGTACCAAGAAATGTTTTATCCAAATTGACAATTTGCCAACACAGAGTTCCTCCCACACCCAGTTGCTGACTATACATCATAAGCACCATAAGACTATTAAAATCAATGCTATATATTTTGCTTAACACATTAGTAGCTCTGCAATGAAGTAAGAAAAACTGTTGCTGTAGCCTGTCAGCAACACGAATGCAAAAAATTCTATGTAATTTTCACAGTAGTTTTCACAATTGCATTTAAATAAAAACAACAATTCACATAGTTCTAACTAATGTTAGGTGTATCATTGATTTTTAAAATATAATCAAAACAATATGAACTATGTGAAACAGAGGAGAGTTAAATGCATTTTTTGTTTCATGTTTTGTACTCTTGCAAAACTTCATATGTATATTTTGTATATAAAACATATGAAGCTTTTCTTACACAGAACACATCTGAGTTGAAATTGTTTCATTTCTGCATTGTGTGATGGGTCTTTACTATCAGTCCCTTACAAATGTGACTGATTTAGAACAAACCTTTGGCAATGAAAAGGATATCAAAGTTGAACTTTGTGACAAATCATTTTGAGAAAAAAAAGACCAGTTTTGTTATTTTGAATTTGTTTTAAACTAAGCTACTGTTGAGTCTGTGCCTCATGTTCCTAGATCTCTGAGGTCACTTTTCCTCGCTTCTATTTTTGTATCATCTTGAACATCATATTTGTTTATCCATACTGGATGTAATTGAATTTACGTATGTGAGTGTTGGCCTGAATTGTGAGCTTTCACAACTAGCTCTATACTTTTTTACAATTTTTTCTTGCTGTTTAATTTTAACCCTCATTAATCCTTTGAACTGAAATAACACTTGACTGGCTTTGTGCTCAACATTATTCTACTTGAACAAGCCTCCTTCAAGAAATAGATATTTGTCTGTGCACTCACTGACCATGACAACAAATGAGAAGTGCTTGGTGCTTTAACGTGTCTGACAATGGGGATAGATTTAAACATTGTAACTTATAAGTGTTTTGGAAATGATTATCAGTGGAGCAGATGCATAAAGGAGAACAAGTATAATGCCCAGCTAGGATGTCAAGAGGATAAAGAAAACAATACTTTGGAAAACCACTTTCCCATTAAAGTCTTTCCTCTTTGGTTTTACTGTCAAGGGATAAAGTTGTAACTACAGAGTTCACTCTTTACACAGAGCTGATATACATATTAATAATGCAAACTGTGCTTTATTATTTGCTTTATCAGAGCATCTTGTTTACAGAAAGGATGCAGCATTTCAGAGGTTTCCTAATAATATTAATTGTGTTTATTTAATCTTAAAATAGCTTAGAGGAAGAATGTGTAGATGTGTTATAAAATATAATTAAGGCTTTAGATGTAAACATCTCTACGCTGGAGATATGGGCGTAGGGAATCCAAACAAAGGTGTTTCTTGGTTTCACAAGATATATGTCAAATAATCACCTGAACCACACATCAGGCCTCAAGTGTTAAAGATTTGTGGTTCAAAATATTTTGAAATAATGAAAATCAAGACAAAAACATAAACTAATGTTAATAATGGTGTTAATAATCTTAAAAAAGCTTAAAAGAGGACTTAAAAGATTGGTTAAAAATAGTCTAAATAAAATGCAAACATGACATGGTACAAATTGCAGAAAAACAAAATGCTTTTATTTTTGGGTGAACAGTTTAAGTCACAGTTTTGAATTAGCTCCACTTTGCCTTTTGAGACACCAAAAGTGAAACATCAAATAAGGTTCAGGCCAACAGAGGCTGCCAGATTTGCTGCAACTTGCTGTGCAGATTACTTTGCACCTGAATAAGCAAGCATCATTTATCAAACTGAGATGAGAAATGTTCTTGCCGTTTGTTTGAACTTGCAAATAATCACTGAGGACTTGCGATTACTTCTGTGTAACTGATGATTTGTGCATAAAAGTCAGCTTTAAAAATGTGTGTGTGTGTGCACTTGTTTTTGTTACCTTGTTAGGATTGTTTCTAGTATACACACCTACTTTGTCAAGACCAGTAGTCCTAATGGGGACCAAAGACCAGTCCTATTATGGTGGAACTCCATTTTTGAGTTGGGAGTTTGGTTTTGGACTAAGGTGTGAATTGAGTTTAGGTTAGTTTTAGGGTTGGTGGTCAGGGTTAGGCTGTAGAAATTACTGGAAATGAATGGAAGTCAATGAACGGTCCTAATGAGGATAGAAATACAAACCCGTGTGTGTGTGTGTGTATGTGTGTGTGAGAGAAAGGGAGAGAGAGAGAGAGAGAGAGTAACAGAGAGAGAGAGTAACAGAGAGAGAGAGTAACAAGAACAAGCCAACATGTGTTCTTTAGTATCAGAGGTGACTCAGTACACTAGCCTCTCAGGCTATTTTTATGCTACCATTATACAAACTATCAACTGCTCTCACTACTCAGACTGCTATAAGCCTCAGTACTGATTTTGTACATCTACTGAAATCAAAGTTCTCTTTTGGAGAGTTACCAAAAAAATCATCTCTGTCCTAGATCAAATTTTCAAGCAACTCATTAACTTTGAATTGTCAAATTGATGTTTTTTTGTCTTTAAAAAGCTGTGCTGGGTTGCATGCTTACGGAAAAAAGCCTAGTTACATTAACTTACTGATTTTGTCCATGTTAGGTGAGCAAACAATACAAGAATATCCCACAATTTTGCTTAAATCTTAATATATATTTGGTTGGTTGGGAGAAGTGCAGAATAAGTAAAACTGTTACACACAAATCTGTCAGGTTGTATCCATTATCTATGATCTGTAAAGACTAGAAAAGCATGATTGTTTTTTATTTTGGTAATACCCAGGTTTTAGTGCCTTTCAGTGATTATACTGTAATTGCAAGAAAGTCAGACCCTTCATCTTATCTAAAAATGTTAACAGGAACATCTGTTACACAAATGGACAGGAAGAGAACTTGATCGTTGCATCAGGGTAGAAGGGAGGCAAAGATGTTACACAAACCAATGCCAAGGTTCACTTTCATCAAACCACAGACCAAACTATACATATTTTAAAAAAAGATTTGCTGTCGTTTTTGTTCAAGACAAAAGTGACTTCTAATCCAATAAAATTGAAAATTCAATTGCTATTGTGATTGATTAGCTCAGGATTTCAACAAATCTTGTCTGGCGTTTCGACTTTTTTAGTTTCCACCTTGGTGTTCGCACTAATTATAATCAAGGTTTTGGACTATCAGGCAGCATTATGGCCCACATCAGTCCAGACTTGATGATTAATAGCTGTTCAAATATGGACGAGGGAGCAATGACATTGATAGATGTCACTTTGCCAGTGAGGCTTTTAACTCAAAATGGATATGGTACAGTGCATGACTAACTGTGTGTCTCTGTTTTTTTCCCCTCTCCCTTTCTTTGTCCCACCATCTCCCTCTCATTTTCTCCTGTGCCCATATGTTTCTTTCTCACTTTATCTTCTGAATTGATGCTGCTGTTTCTCTGCATCAGGTAAGACCATTTTTAACGTTAGATTTTTTTCTGAGTTTCTGGAGTCTGAAAGGAAAAGCACTTTACTAGCAGTTCTACCAAAGAGTACATCACTGTACATGCTTCTGATTTTTTTATTTTATTTTTATTTTTTTCGGAAGTCTGGGCACTTGTCGAGACATAACTGCAGTATTTCCTGTTGATTTGGCTTTGAATGCTGAATGGAATCACATTGGCCCACTTTGTTATAATCCTATATTAAACCACAACATGACAGTTCGTAATACTTTGTCTGTATGTAAACATAGCTGCACATTTTGCCTAAAAAGTGTATTTATATAATCAATGCACAGCTGTGGAAGAAAACAAAATGGGAAAACAGATGCTTCTTTACATTAGGGGTTTGAGAGACACTAAGTTGAGAATTTTTGGTTGGGTACTGTTTACCCCCTGTGGGAAAGACAACCAGCTGCCTTTTTGTTTTTTTGGACTGCATGTCATCCGGTTCAGTAAGAACCAAAGAGGGGTGAGCAAAGAGCAGATCTGCTGTAAACCTGATAGGGATTCTTTGCACTACTTCTTAAAGAACTTGATGTTTTTCTACTTGAGTACACTGAAAGATTCCACTCCAGTGAGGAAAGAGTTTGATTCTGGGAGAAATGTGTTCATGTTTCTTTTCGCTAAAGATTAAATGCTCATTCAATGAGCTGCAGTCTCTTAATTGAGATTACAAAGCTAGAGGGACTCCTAAGTCTAGCTAAAGCTAACAAGTATTTAGACCCAGTGTAAGAAGGAAATTAGATGAGTGACAGAAATGGGCAGTAAGAGGATGTAATATGGAGAGGGATTTGATATAGCGGGATTTACTAAAAACAATGACCGGGGATAGTAAAGTGGTTGTTGGAGAAAAGCATTTTGAGTGAGTTTGAATCAAATGTAAAAATATAAGAAAGAACTGATAGAAGATGAAATAAGAGCAGTATGTGAGGGTTTAGTGGGCAGATAGATGGGAGTATGTGAAATAAGAATGGATTTTTTTTCCTGTTCTTGGGCATCAGTGGCTTTAAGCAGCCAGCCGTGTTCCTTCTTCTAATGTGTTATATAGATGCACATGTTTATATGTAGCTGTACTCAGATATATAAATGTGGATGCATATGCTTCATTGTGAACAGAATTTGAAAAGATTGCTACAGTTCTTTTTTTTTTCAGGTCTTTAAAACTAACAGCCAAATCAAGAATTTATTGCACCTTTTATAAAACTCAGAATTTCATCAAGTCAAGGCAGCTAGTGAAGATTTATTTTATTCCTATGGATGATGTGGCACTGACTGCCTGTGCCAAATAGATAGTTAAGAAAATCAATGTTTTAAGGTTCACAGAACTACATTTTCTTTTAGACCAGCAAAACTGATAAATTGTTCAGTGCTGCTAAAAGCAGCTCAGAGACTAAAATGGAATACAAACTACTATAAATCTTAGATTTTTTACACTTCAAAGTCATAAATGCTTTCAGACATTTCAGTATAAAGTAATGCATTCTGATCTTATTTACTTGTTTCATGTTGTAATCCAGCAGAAGTTGTGTTTTTTGTTTTAAATACTCTGTCCTACACTCAGTGTTATGTTTGATTGTTAGCCTATCAGCTGCTTTAATTATTTTTAGGTCTCCCACACCATCCCTAACAGACCCTCCATGACCACTACCACCCTCCAAATATTAATTTTACACACCGCATTAACAAATTACTTTTTACACTTGTGCTACTGATTGTGGCACAACATTTCTAAAAGGTTTTCACTTTAAATAAGTTCTGTTCCATACCTGCGGCCTCTGGTGAACTTTACTTTGGGTCATAAATCCAGATTTTCTTCCCTGTATTCAAATGAGTCTGACTGTGGATTACAGATACTTACTGTAGAAAAAAACATGAAATGAAATTTGTAATTTTTCTCTCAGATTCCCTCACTTTTGAACAAATTCAAATGTTTTTCACAGGTCATAGGACAATCTTTAAACAGCCTCACTACTGAGGATATAATGAACAGAGTGATAATAGATACGTATGCATAAGGATGGAGGGAATAATGACTGAATGTGAGAAAATGAATTATCTGGGCTTGTGTTGATAGCTATGAGGAAATTTGTATTTTTCCCTTTAGCAATTGTCTTGATTCTTTTTAAGGTCAGTTAATGCCCATTTTATACTCTATTTGACTTTATAGAAGGAAAAAAAAAACTTAACATATAGACTGCACTTCGATGTGAAATAATAGTTTGCATTTTAATATTTATGGAGTCCGTTTTGCTGGTGACACCAGTCTTGTTGGGGTAAATGAAGCATTAAAGAAGGTGCTGCTGACTTGCTGCCATATACCCACCAGATACGTTGGAGGCGTTGATGGTTTAATGAGCAACGAGCAGCCGCGTGTGTGCATGTTTTTATAGGAATTTGTATGCATGTCTTCCTGTTTCAGTCACTGAGTGGTCCCAAGTGATTGGTTTTGAGGCAGTCGAACACTTTCTGCATGTTCCATTTGCAGAAACACTTTCTCATTTAAAAAGCAGTAGTGTCCATTAGCACAGTGAGATGTGATTCTGTCCTTGCAATACCTGACCAGATTGAACTGACAAAACAGGCAAACGTCTGTGTCTATGAATATGTGTGTGTGTTTTGGGGCCCAAATTTTTATGTAAAATACTATTTTTTCCCCCACTTTTTAGAGGTGGCTCATTATTCTTGCTGTTTTCTCACAAAGTTATTTACTCTTGGGAATTTCTTTTTAGGATAATTCACATTTGAGCACTGTTGATTTGGCTAACCAGCTTCTTTTCTCTCTTGTCAACACAGAATGCATCTGTAGACATGCTTGTGATCCAGCTCATCTGTTGTACTTGGCTAGAAAGCTTGTTAATTTTAGTTTAGTTTAATCATAGTAATTTGATTTTTGATTTGTTGTGTTGGCTTAAAAAAATGGCTTTCTGAATTTGGCTTCAGATTTTGTAGAAATCTCTTCAAACTGGCCATCAACAATCCGTAGAAACCTAAATTTGACATACAATTTAATTGCACTCTGTCGTGATTGAGAGCTAATTTTTTTTTTCTTTTTTTAATTTTTCCTTCTTGTATTTCTTAATTTTGATTGAATTTGAGGCTTATTATGTATCTACTACAGATCAATAATTCCAAACTATAAAAGAATCATATCTTCAGACGATTTGCCAAACATATGTGTTAAAAAAGACAAACAATACAGTTACATATAGCCTTTGTGGAAACTAATTTTAATCAAAGGGTGTAGTTAGTTTTTTTCTTACAATGATTTTATATTTTGCCAGCTGCTGTGGGTGAGTGATGCAGGTGGAAAATGTCATCATCGTGCAGGTTTTCCCTGCAGAACATTCTAACTCCCCTCAAAGCTCACTCAGCTTTTCTCCCCCCGAAGATTTGCTTGCCTGACTAAAGGAAAATATCTTTATCACTTGTTTGCAGGTCTGCTCCAGCAGTTTAGTTCAGACTCCTCAGAATGAGTTGGTCTGTATAGTTCTTGTATCACATTACATTATTTGCACACAAGTCAGTTTGTTCTGACTTTTTAATCCAGATTCATTAAGATTAGTTTAATTGTGTTTTGTGTTACCAAAGCAATCCTCCCCCCTTGGTTTTTTTTTCTTTTGTGACATGAAAAGCATGACCAACATTTTGGCTGCAAATGCTGGTAGAGGAAATCATTTCAAAAACCATCCATCTGAAACAAACATTTACAGCATATTATCACAGTTTTTGGGGCCTAAATTGGCTCAGAATAACTGTCACATTAAGTCTTGGCTCTTTTCTCTTGCTGTCACAATTCCATTGAAAATGAACAGGGGGATGGGGGTGGGGGGTCCTGATTAATCAGTGAAGACGAAAGCAAACCAGACAAGAAGTTAAGTCTACAACAGTTATTTTTACAGTTCTATGTCATTAGTCGTAGTCTTGCGAACAATTCTGTGATGTTATAATCATAAGCATACATGTCAAGTTGTACAAATTTTCCATCAGTTTGCAGGCATACGGACGTATAGCGAAATCTCACAGATTTTTTTCAAGTTTTACTGAGTTTTTCAAAACCTCAGTTTCAAATTAATTTAACATGTTAGAGCCTGTAGGACTTTAAAAAACAATAAATAACATCAAACAACCATCTTCCAACCTGTTCTGCTGCTAGAAGTAAGACTAGAAAAGTTCTCCTCTTCTTTCCTCCTGTTTACGGATTTTTGGGGCTCATTATACAGGTAAACGTTGAAAGGGGTTGACATATATGCATAAGTAGACATTTTTAACCATCCTTTAAGCTTTTCACAAACAGGACCTCACTGCCTAAAACCTTTATGCATTTCCAAATGAAGACCAACAACTCCTCTTGGACTGTTCAAGGGTTATGGCACAAACATGTCCGTAACAATAACTGGGCCTGAGTGTTGTCCTTCCTGTCTTTGTTGGGTCAAATTTATTTCATTCTGTTTTGGTTTTTTTTGTATTATTTGGAAGCACAGTGGCTCAGTTGGTAGAGTTGTTGCCTCTCAGCAAGAAGATTGCCGGATTGAATCCCTACCAGGAACCGTTCTGGGTAGCCTTTACATGTTCTCTCCGTGCATGTGTGGGTTTTCTCTGGGTGCTCTGTTTTCCTCCCACAGACCAAAAACACGAATGTTAATTGTTAACTCTAAATTGCCTCTTAGTGTGAGTGAGTGCATGAATGGTTTTTTGTCTCTATGTGTGGCCCTGTGATGGACTTGCGACCTGTCCAGGGTGTACCCCGCCCCTCGCACAGTGACTGCTGGATATGGGCACCAATGACCCTGGTGACCCTGAAAGGAAAAAGCGGGTAAAAGATATTGGCTGGAAAGATGAATAGGTTTTTTCCCTTTCCTTCAACCCCTTTTTTTTTTTTTTTTTTTCTTCTTTTTACTTTTTTTTTTCTCTTTATACACCCATATATATATATATCTATAACCACATACAACCAGTGACCTACGCAGTCCAGAATAGAATGTGTGTCAAAAACCCCTGGATCTGAACCACCAATCCAGTGCGGTTGTGAGCATGCATGTATAAACAAGGTTT
>JARVJO010000001.1:29576936-29590293 GCA_031762555.1 Cynodonichthys magdalenae
ATTATTATTATTATTATTATTATTGTTAAATTATTCCATTCATGAATTAAATATATAATACAAAACAAGTTATCCAAAAAATGAAAAATAAAAACACAATAATGCATAAAAAATCAAAATGTCAAGGAAAACAAAACTAAATAAAATAAAGATAAAGTCATAAACAAAAAGGAGCAGAAAAAAGTATAAACTTATAATATCTGCCCCTACTTGCAAAATAGAATCAACCACCAACTCCAAAGTTCACCATCAGCATACGGAGAAAATGACTCAACACACAAAATTACAACAAAACATTACCTTAGACATTATTATAACGCTTCATCATAATAATTTTCAAGTTTTTTTTTTTAATACAAAAAAAGATTTTGACTGTTTTGCCTCACTGTCAAGACCGTTCCACAAACTAACACCCTTAATTGAAATACATCTTCCCTTAAATACAGTTCTGAATCTATGTTTTCCCAAAAGTCTCAACACCTTTTAAATTATATATACTTTCCCTTTTAATAAATCTGGTTCGGATATTGCTAGGTAACATATTTTTATGGGCTTTGTACATAAATTTTAAGATATGGTACTCAATGAAATCATTAACCTTCAGTAGATTCAACTTCATAAATAGTGGGTTTGTTTGATCTCTGAATCCAGCTCCAGCGATAATTCTGACAGCTCAACATGGCTGGAAGAAACAGGTCCAGACAGCGTCTAACAATGCCAGAAGTAGTTATGACAGAGCAGTTACAACTTGCCTGACAGCAACACATTCATAAAAAACTTCTCTCCATTGTCTCGAGATGTGTGGTCCCTGCTAGTTTGCAACCTCTCCTTCCTATTTATTATAACCATTTGTAACAGCAACGTCTAACAAAATGACGCTTTGTGTAGCCTGCTGATTTGCTCCAAATCAGTAGATAAAAACACGCCTAATTTTCATTTCTTTTCTTTTTTCTTTTTTGCAATCTTTTAAAAGTTTGCTCCAGATTCGCATTACAATTGGGTGGAAACATGGATAATGTCTATAAGACCTAAGAAGTTATTTATTATTTTTATTCTATGTGGAACTGTTGCGTTTCTTCTGCTATTTATTTTTTGTACACCCCCCTTTTCATTCATACTTTTTCTGCTTTATTTTTTCTTTCTTCTGTCTAGCATGTGAGTTAATGAACCAAGGGATTCTTGCTCTGGTTACGTCCACTGGCTGTGCAGCCGCAAGCGCCCTGCAGTCTCTAACAGACGCAATGCACATCCCGCACCTCTTCATCCAAAGAAACGGAGATGGCGCACCCCGTACCGCCTGCCAGCTCAATCCCAGCCCAGACGGAGAGAGCTACACGTTGGCCGCCCGTCCACCAGTTCGAATCAACGACGTCCTGCTTACCCTCATCTCTGAGCTGCACTGGCAGAAGTTCATCATCTTTTACGAGAGCGACTATGGTGAGTGGAGAAAAGAGACACGCTGATTGCTGAACATATCTGATAGACATTACATTTGTAGGCTAGATGATCTCAGCACTTCCATTTAGATGTAAATGCTCCAAAACCATCCCGGTTGTCATGGGAGATCAGGCCTCTGCTGAAGTGAAGTCGTATTATTGCTGAGAATTCATATGCTCAGAAAACACTAAGTGGGAATTAAAGATGAAAGAAAACACCCCCACACAGACACACATATTACACACACTGCTAAAAAATAAATCAAAGTTAAGTAAAAATTGTAAGAAAAAACAAGATCTTCTTGCTGCATCTTCCATAAGCCTCTTCATGATGAGACGGGCCTGAGCCTTAATTGGCTCATTTCAGGCACCCTCCTTCTGTGAGGGTCCATCCCGACGGTACTAAATCTATTCTTAGATCTTCTCCAATTCTGTTATTTCTTTTCTGACGTCGCTGGGAAGCAAACCTTTCCTGACCCACATTTGGCAAAGGGGCACTGTGGATCAGGAAATTATTGGCTAAGCGAAACGAGACAAAGAGTAAATATTACTGCATTGCCGTCCCTCAGATGAGTCTTGGCCTCTGCTGGCTAATTGTTTTTTGTACTACATGGAGGAGTGTAATCTGGAAGAGAGTATAAATCTGATATACTTTTTTTTTTCCAACATTGAAAAACAAAACATCAAAGCTGTATTTAAGTAGTGTGTAATAAAGCAAAATACATCACTCCACTAACCTTAGTTTTTGTTTCTTTGCTTTTTTTAAAGGGAGACATAAAGTATTTTCCAGACACATAGATCAATTTTAAACCACTATCAGTTAACTATGTTATCTTCAGTTATTAGAAAAGTGTTGTATAATTAAAAAACAAATTTGACTTTGCATCATAGTCTATCTAAACACCTTGAAATTAGTTTCTGTTTCTTTAAGAACCTCCTACTGTTACTAACACTCCCACTTCAGCACGTCTTCACAACATTGCTTCAGTGGAGGGGTGCTCTGTGGGGCGGGAGCTCTGCTGTAGGCGGAGCTCCAGAGAAGAGCTCGACTGAGGACTGAGCCTTAGGGAGGTGCTTTGTGTAAATAGGCGGGGCTTTGTGCTAGCATGGCTTCCACAGAAGATACAAGGATTTTACAAATATGTACAAATGAGTCAAAACAACACTCTGGGTATGTTTGATATAAAACTCAAAAAGGTTATTTTTTTGCACAACTCCCCCACCCCCAAGGGATAGTTAGGAGAACTGACGATGAATCAAATTTCTAAACCAGAGTTTGAACCTTCATGGCATGTCTCTTCATGTTAATGTTTACAACATGCAGCTTCATAGTTACAGACTTTTGTCCTTGGAATTGTTTCTGACATTGGTGCTCTTTGTAGAAAGTGCATTCTCAGCATTGGACTGGATCGATTAAAAACTCTGCCGTGGAAAGAGCACCTGTCTATCTGCAGACCGTTCTGACAAGCTCCCCTGCTGTCTAGCTTTTTCCCCACTCATTCTGTTTCTAACTACTGAGCCCCCTATACATCTCTAGGTCACAATGTGCATGACTGTCTGTTCTGCTATAGATTTTTGTTCTCCTTATTCTGTATCTAACAATCTTATTACCCAGTTTTTTTCTTCTGTTTGACAAGCTGCCACACCAGGCCTTTTTATGTGTATGTTTTCTGACTATAAAGATGTCTATTGGTCTGATGAACTAATTAACTGTCTGTCCTGCTAGTGGGCTGCGTACCTGTTTTACCATCCATTGATCAATGTACCTGTCTGCATTATTTTAGTCATTGTTATTTTGTTGAAAACCACTCCAAATCACCAAATAATGTCAGAACATCAGATGACAAAATCCAGCATGGATTGACAAGTTTATAAAAAATAAATTGAATTTATGATCCAGAGTTTTTAAATGTTCATTTATGATGCTTTTATAAAACAACACTTTGGTTAGTTTTGACTTAAATCTATAAAAATAGGTTGCATCAACTTGATATTTGTTTTGACAAGACTTTGGACACTTTCAATTATTTTATCTCTGCTGAAATGGAAACACTTATTAATATATTTTCCCCTAATAAACTATTTAGAGATGTTTGTTTTCATCAAGTGTAAAAATGTGCAGAAGCAACTTTTAGTGAACTATCACTAATCACAACTTTATGCTCCATTTACATTTACAACAGACTGTTTTATAAACAAATGCCAAATATGAAAAACAACTGTGACTATGTATGCTATTGTAGGAACTACAATTTGAATTTGAATATGTCACAACCCTGTGTATTCATTTTAGCTCAACAACATTCAACTGTTATATTAAAGTATATTCTTGGTGAATTCCTTACTAGGGGTGTACCAAAAAATCCAAAGAAATCCACATCAGAATTGTGATTTTCATTTACAAAGATTCAAAATCAATTTAAAATGTGCCAAAATCAATTTTTTAAAGTAAAAAAATAAAGCAAATCCAATGGCTGTCAGCCTTCATTTTGTAACTATGTGGGACATCCTGGCATCACCTTGCAGCTGGTTCTGGAACATATGCATGTGCAGAAAGCACCAAAACAAAGAAACTACAAAACTGGAGGAAAGAGAGATGGCCCCATCTTCATTGATTACAAAGATTTGGGCTCATTTTGAGTTTGACATGAGTTTCACTGTGTGCAAGGTTTGCAAAATGAAGATGAAGCACTTTGGGAACACGACCAGGCACTCGCCAACATACCCCACTTCCAGGCCTGGCTCTGGAGTGGGGCCCCGGTGACCCGCGTCCGGGTGAGGGAACACTGAATCCATAGTTGTGACTTGTCATGAGGGGTCTTTGGGCTGCACTTTGTCTGATCCCTCACCTAGGACCTGTTTGCCTTGGGTGACCCTACCGAGGGCATTAAGCCCCTGACAACATAGCTCCTATGAGCCTATTGGCAGCCTATTTCTTACCTTATTTTTTTCTCACCTGTAATCAGGTTTACTGATGACAAGCCATCATGCTTATCTGCTGCGCAAGCATTAGAGCATTCAGTTTGTGCATCTCCCACTAATACACAAATGTCTACAGGAAAGTTTCTTACAGAAACATTAAAATCATCTTGCCATCTTTATTTTTCTACATCTCATATTTGCGTCAAACCGAAACAGACACACTGTCAGAACTTAAATAGCTCCTAAAAAGCAAGCATCTCATCAGAAGTCCAGCTGCTTTACTGAGGTTATCATACTGTGTAAGGTAGGCCTGGCTTCTTGAATGATGAAATTCTGAATTACATGTCGTTTGGGCTTCTGTCTTGTTGATTTGCTGTTTATGCAGAAGTCTCCAAGAAACCCTTAGATGATCAGAAGCAGCACAGCTTTTCAATATAAACTTCTATTTTGAACTGTTGTGTTTTTTTGTTTTTTTTGCACAAATAGCTTTGCCACATCTAAATATCATCACAATCCCATATATATTTACCTGCTACATTTACTTTCGAATAGTGTAGGCTCCAAATTAGGCACATACAAGGTAAGATATTGAAGCTTAAACTGTTTTCTCTGACCTCAGGGGCAAAGTATAACTTGGTGTAATGGAGCATGTCAGGGGAGCCAGCTCAATTCAGTTTCATCAGTTTCAGACAATGTATCAGTAGCTGCACCCCCTACTCCCTAAAAACAAAAAAAAGAAAAAAAAATCAAACAGGCTCTAAAGGCTCAACGGTTCAGCTTTCATTTACCTTTGTATATTTTTAGCACATCTTTTACTTTTCTGTTGGAAGTATCTTGTACGATTTGTCCCGAGCAACAGACATCAACTTATTTCTATGCTGCCGTTACGTCTTTTGAAGAAGGATGACATTATTATATAAATGTAACATCTTTTTGTGGTTCAGGCTTTTATGCTTTCAGACTAACAGAAGAGGAAAATGGGATGTTTTATGTGAAAATCCTACAACCTATTGATGATCAGCACACCTTCTCTTCAGCCTTTTTTTTTTCTTTTTTTGTTCTTTCTTTATAGTTCTATTTTCTGTACTCTTTGCTCTGTCCTTTTAAAGCTAATACTGTGTTGCTTCTTCTAATTTCACTTTAGCTTATTTATGTTGGGTTCTCTGGCATTGCTATATGGAAGACTAATACGTCTTTTTTTATTTGAAAAGAACAAAATAAAAGACAGTAGACAAGAATGTCTCATTCTCACAAAAAAGACAAACTTCTGATAAATTGTGGGAACCAGACTCTTTGTGGATATCCTTCTCACATAGTCAAGTCCAATAAAAAAATCAACAAACAGGTGTTTATTGTTCTATAGTTGGATTTCAACTACTTTTTTTTCCATTTTATTATAAAGGCTAACTCATCAAGTTTTTTTGCTCATTTTATTATGTCTGAACAGAAGACAAAATATTTATTTTTGCACAGTGTACTTCTTTAACAGCTTTAAAAAACTTTATTACCTGCCACCAAAAGCAAATGGGTGAAGTCATCCCTAAATTTGATTTGATGAAGAAATATGAAATTACATATAAGGTATTCATACAAGCTTTTGGTTGAGTAATTGTAAATTATTTTATTTATTTATGTTTTGTTTTGCTAATCATTAGGGTGTGCATTTGTTATTTAAGTATTTCTATGTATGTGTGTATATATATATACTGTATATATATATAGTATTACTTTTGTTTGTTAAATGGGGCAGATGTTATGTGATTTTTTTCTTCTTTCTGCTCGCTTTCATTTAATGATTTTGTGTTTATGTTATGTTGAAATCTGTTTTTAAATTTTTAATTAAATGAAATAAACAAATGTATAACTAATAACCTTTTTGGACTTAATTTGAGATGGCTGTCACAGCTAGGCAACGTCAAGAAACTTGCTATATTTCAGTTAGGTTTACAGATTTTTAACTGATATTTATTGTGATAGTAGCTAAACATCATCCCCAACTTATACTTCAAGCTAATTGTTTGCATGAGTTCTGTTCAAGTAACTATAAGGGTTAACTCTGTATGTTAGCAAAGTATTTCCTGAACCAAAAGACAGATTTTAGAGCAATTTTCAGAAGGAAATCATTGGGTGTATATCTACAACTGAATAACTTTTGAAGTCAACCTCGTTAAAGATGTCAACTGATTTAAAAGTCCTGAAAGTCTCTACAACTCAGTGTATTTTACAGATATTTAGCTAAAACTTGTGTTGAAGTACTATAGACTAATTACCAAAACACATACCAAGCTGTACATATTGCACAGGATTTTACTCAAAATGTTGTCATTAACTGGTTGTCAATAATCAATGTTTCTGATAAACTGATATTGATGAAACTCTCCTAATGTAATCATTGGATACATGTCTAGACATTATTAACTTTTATAATTAACATAATTTATGATTGCTGCAACAACCAATAAACCAACTCAAAAATGGCTACTTAGTCAACTTTACTAATAACGAGTTAAAGTTTGATGTGGTAGTAGCTGAGGGTCATCCTTAGCACATACTCTAATAGGCCTTGCAAAATCTAGCAATATCACATAGCTGTGCATAAGATTTACAAAAACTGTGTTGAAACTTTGTCTCTTCTTATGGTTTGGTAATGATAGTGTAACAAATAAAATGTAAATCTGCATTCCTTCAACAAATGTTAGGCCTTTAACACATTCATGACTAGTAGTATTGAACTATTCGTGGTAGTTCAACGAGCTCATGTATCCAAACTGAGTTTCAGATAGCAGCTAACATGGTTCAAGACTTTTGCTTTAAAAATCAGTGATCTGTTATCGTTAAACCCTTGTTCTGTAAATGTTGTTTAAAGTGTGTTTAACACAATTGTCATTGTTGTGTGAAGCTGAATTAAAGGTACTTATTGATTATGTCGAGGAGGGAAGACTGTCTGCACACAAAAAGCTTCTGGTAAATTGCAATTTTTATCATAACAAGCAAAGCAAAACAAGCATCCCATGCACAATTATAGGAAATCTTAAAAAGGTTCAATTTTCATGGCCATTTACGTGTTTCTTTGCAGGTTGTTGTGAGTTAACCTGTGCTTAGTAAAGACCGCAGAGCAGCTACATCTGTCTCTGTCCTCCCCATGGTGACTGTCTCTTTCTTAGAGGAGGAGAAAATTAGGCGGGTAATGGGTTTAAGATTGATTAAGCTGCTTTTGGTTCCACGTAGGAGGTGGATCCTGATGTAAAACATGCATTTATTAAAACGGGCAGAGTCAGAACATGGACAAACACAAAGGGTATCTCATGCAGAGTTCATAGCAAGTCTATTAAGGGTAACATGAAAACTGGAGCGTGCCAAGAATGCCTCTGTGTAAAGTACACTCTTTTATGCATTTGTCAAATTTGTGGGGGGGGGTTAAAGCATTTTTACATTTCTGGCATTACATGAGCCTCAAACCTGAAAATGTACCTTTATATTTATTGGCTCTTTCCTGTCGTCATTTTCGGTTCATTTACCCAAATTAAAGATTTAGATAAATTAAAAAATCTAAAAGATATAAAAATCTTTTAATTTCAGATTTCAAAGTGGAATATTTTTGGAAACTCTTGGCATCGGTGTAAAGTGGCACGTGCACTACGGACGTCTGCAGTCAATAGTTTTTCTGCTCTTGTGCCAGTAGATGTAAAACAGTAACAATGAAGGATTGCAGAATACTGTTTATGCTGTTCTCTTGTCAGTTTATCAGTTTTAGACACAGAACTATAGAGTTACTAGTTGCAAAGCTGCATTTTACACATTCTACTAATACTGTTGGTCCAAATAAACATATATGTATACTTGTCTTTTTGGGTGTAATTTTTCTTGCTCGAGACTGAAATGATTGCGTCGGTGTGGGTGTCATTGAAGCACAAAAATTACAGCCACAACAAATGACCTGTCATTAAAACTACAGAACGTTCTACGTCTTTTGTGGTCTCGTCTAAACAGCAATTATGATTGAAGAAATACTAAATGTGACTTTTTCACAATCAGCATTAGAAAATCCAAGCTCGTTCACATGTAAACAAGGCCTTAGATGGACAGAGAAAACAAAACAAACACATAACAAAAAAAATATATATATTATACATGCAGTGTGCCAGTAAGAATACAAGCTCCAAAAGAGCAACTAAAACACGGTGAAGGTTTTAGCACATTGTGTGGCTGCTTTGCTTCTTGTGGTACTGGATCAAAGGGATGATGAAATCAGAAGCTTACCAAGGCATTTTGAAATGTTACCCAAAGTCATAAAACTTAGTTTGAGGCAAAGCTCTTTGGTCTTTCAGCAGAGTAATGACCTGAAGCACTCGTTCAACAGAGAGAAAGAGGAAAAAATACAGATTGGTTGAAAAAGTTGTGACTTAAAACTCTATCAAATAGTTTAATAATAAGAGTGTCAAAAGGTGCCAGCGTGCAGGATAAAATAATGTTTAAATTTAAAGATTTCATTGTTAACTAATTATATTTTATGTGGATAATAGTGGAAAATGACCAACTAGTGTTGATGATACTGTAAAATAACTTTAGATTAAATTATTTGATTCTAAAGGTAATTCAAACCAATTTTTTAGATGTTTTGTCTTATTTAAGGATGACACTATGTATTGACCAATTTAGTTCATGTCTATCATATACAAAATAATTAACTATCTAATTATACATTATAGGAAAATGGCAAAATCCACATGAAAATGATGTTAATTTTTTAACCCTGACAGAGTACCTTTACACAAATGCTTATTTTGGAAGAAAAAATGAAAGATGGCATCAAGTCTTTGCCTCCCAATGTTTTTATTAATAATTCAAGTTTGTCTTTTCTTGCTTGTCTGGTGCCTTCCTCTTTATCTCCCTTCACTGTCACCTTTTTTTTTTGTTTGTTTTGTTCAGAAGCTTTTTAAAGATTACTACAAGAAAAAACATTTTAAGGGGCCAACTGCAGTACAAATCAATAGTCATTCAGCTGGTAACTTTTACTTGGTGGGTCTCTGATGCGTTAAAGCAGCTATTTTGACTTTTTGTTTGTTACATGTTATATCCCAGTTTAAGGTTATTGTTCATCAGTTACACAGATTTAATAAAATCCATTTTACTGATGAAAAAACATTGTTGTTAATAATTCTAAATTGATCATTTATTCTTCCTTAATAACTGGGAAGAACAAAAACTGAATGGTTCCAAACAATCTACTCACCTGTAAGCAGTGCTCATAAATTATGACAAATGCAAGTTTTCATGACAGACCCTTCAAGCAGATTTTTAGATTAACAAATTTATTACTGTGTGGAAATGATATATGGGCCTGTATTTTGCCATTCGTTGTATTTAGTAAACAAATATTTAACTTAAAATGCTGTGCTGTCTTGGAAGATAAATTTATAAAACCCCCAAAGAAGGAGGAATTAAAACTGAAGAGATAAAATGTTTCTACTTTCTGTGTTGCTTTAATTACTCGAGTGGCAGTTTATCCCACTCAGTGTCTGCTACACTTCAAATATGAAATCAAAAATAAAAACTACATTGTTTATAATTAACTAATATTGTTGCAAGAAGAGCAGTGATTACTTTGTAACGGATTTATCTAAATGTTAAGTAAACACAGAATGCCAGAAGCCATTTTTCATAGTTTGAAAGTGCAACGCATCCTGATAGCTTTGCAGAAACTTCTCAGTCTTTGATCATCACCAGTAAGGAGGGGGGCTGTGTTTCACCATGAAAATGAAAAAGCACTTTTTGTGAAGTATTTCTTTCTCAGTCTAACTTTTCGGGGCTTTCTAAAACTGTTGTGTGCCATTAGGGGAAAAGACAGACAACACGAACTGGAAGTGAGTAGCTGTTTGTGAGAGTCGAGGCTGATGTAAGAACTGGAATATGGTCAAGTTTTTAAATCTAAAACTTTTAGGGTCAGTTTTCAGAAACTGACGCTTGGATAAACATGTCCAGAAATCAAACTTTTAATTCCTTGTTAATCCTCTTTTCTGCGGCTCGTTCGATCACTGATGGCTGCCTGCTGGATCAAAGCCTGCTACGGGTTTGGAACATTGACTTGAAGTCCGATATTTCTATCAGAGTCCTTGAGCTGTTTATTGCATGGAAGCTTTACGTTGACTCTACACATAAATCCTTGTTTGTACAAAAATATTTCATTTGATGTTGCACGAGATTTTACCCAAGAGCCAGTGTTGCTACAAAAGTGTCATTTAGTTAACCTATATCTTAAAGCACTTATCCTAACTGCACTATTCTTCAAATAATTTTAGTTTGTTTATTACCAAGTAATAAAACTTTTGTAGAGGTTGTAGGAAACAGGCATAAGCAGACACTCAGAAATTTGTGTAAATAATAATCTGTCACATTTTCTATATTTGAGGCTTGACATCAAATTAGAAGCCTTCATCGCTCACACAAAATTAATCATTTGCATAAGTTAGTAGTTTGACGTATTGAGTTGCCACATTTTTTTTTTTCAAAAGTTTCACCCTCAGAATTTTTATGCAACACTGAGGGAGTATAGAGCTTCTCATTTGTCTGCATTTCTGTCATTTTCTGCTTGTGATTCAATCATCTTCTTGAAGCAGATCAAGAGATGGGGAGTGATGACCACCAAACATTTGGATGTTTTAAATGTCAATAGTGCTGATCTATTATTGAAAGATCTTTACTGCTTTATAGTTTGCAAAAAAAAAAAAAAATCCAGACGAACCTGACTGAATTTGGAAATTAAACCAAAGGTTTTAGTCAAGTTTTACTCTATTGTCAAAATAAATATATATTTTGAAACCAAAATTATTTCTAAAAATCAAGTAATGAGACAAAACATCAAGCACTGATCAAAAGAACAGTGTGTGTGTGTGTGTTTGCATGCAGTGAAAGAAGTTTTCAAGGATTGTTGCTGTAGGAGATTTGAAGGGACACTTCAAAATGATGAATGATTTAATTTCACGTTTTGTTCTGCCCTTTGAACATTTTCTTTTTTTTCTGAGGAGAATCAAGAAGCAACTGCTATAATTTGTTACTCAACAAAATAAAAGGCAATACTCCAATTGCCAGAAAAAAGAGACATTGCAGCTAATTCTTTTGATTTGTTTCACATGGCTATTTCAGTTTGCCCAAGGTACTGACCAATAACAGAGTGATGCAGTAATATGTTGCTCAGACAGGGTGATCCAACTGCTCTAATTTCCAGTTTTTGGTTGTGTTTTTTTCCTTTTGCTTTAGGCCTGAAACAGCATCTATTCATTCTTAGTGTGTAAATGTGTGCTGTGAGTTTGAATTTATACATGCATATGAGCCAATTTGCTATGCTATGACTTTTCTATTCCTACTGCTTTGGAATAAAGCAGCAGGGCATCTGATGACTCATCACACCTTCAGAGATGCAACACTGCAAAGCACGCATACACTCACTGATTCATTGTAGATAAAAAAAACAAATAAATAAATAAACAAATAAAAAGTCTGGTCTAAGTGATTTTTGTGAGCTTCCATTAACAATGCAGCATGACTTGGCACATGCTGGGCAGCTGCTCTCTCTCTGACCGCTGGGATTGCTGTGCTTATCGTGAGCCCTCTGCTGCATATCGCCTTTGATTTGTGTGTGCAGTCCCCATCCCCCCTCTTTTTTTTTTTCTTTTTTAAGTGGCTTCCAGTATACTCAAACTAAACCCATGCACAAAGTTCTCTGCAGGGACAGCAACACCTGCCTACAGCTTCAAATTCTGTAAACCCCAGGAAACAAAAAGAGAAAAGTGCTTGTTGTTTTGTCATGCTTTACATCAGCAGCCGAGAATAAAATCTGCCTTGAAGCATTTGGAACAAAGCCTGAAAATATAGTGTGTGTGTGCAGGTGTTGAAGGTGCAGGCTGTTTACCAACGGTCGTGATTTAATGCTCCAGGGCTAAGGCAGCACCTGCCTGAAGAGTTCCTCTGTCTCTGTTTGTGTTTCTGCCCATTTCATATCCTCACACTGTCTTTCTCTCCCTCCATCAGATATCCGAGGTTTACAGACCTTTATGGATCAGGCTTCTCGACTTGGCCTGGACGTTTCCTTGCAGAGGGTGGACCGCAATGTCAGTCGAGTATTTACTGACCTCTTCAACACAATGCGCACCGAGGAGCTCAACCGATACCGGGACACTTTACGGCGGGCCGTGCTGCTCATGAGCCCTCGAGGTGCACAGGTCTTCATCCACCAGGTAGGTTTTTATCACTGAGGCTTTTGTTGTCATGATGGGATCAGAGGGCACAGGCAGGGAGGCAAAGAGCAGAAAGGAAAAACAAGCATTTATAAAATAAAGATGATTTTCCACAAAAGGATAGACATTTTCGGACACCCGACATGACCGCTGATCAATTTTTACATCAGTTCAACTGTAGCACAAGAACAAACAAAAAAAGAGAAAAACAAATACTTTTTTCTGAGCTTTTATTGGGCATTTTCCTTTAATATTGATCAAATACTTTGTCTGGGACTGCTTTGACCTCGGACAAATCCCAAAACATATGGCAGAGGTGAGACTGAGATGTGTTTCACCTTTTGATTTTTCTTTACCTTGGAAAGAAACAAAAGACTGACTGAAATCTTACAAAGCAGCTCTTAGTTTCTGCAATAAATCATTCCGAAATCCCACCACACATTAACAATACAGAGTTTTGTGTGCTGGACTGATCAAAAGTTTAGCACATAATCTGAGAAAAAGTTTGTAGAGGTCATTTTAGATTTAACTCAATTTATACAATCTTAATTTAAAAGTGTTTGGTAACCTGTCCAACATTCACATAATAAACACTCAGTTTATTTCTTAACTGACTGTTAAAACTAGGGGGAAAAAAATAAAAAAATTACAGTACACTTTCAAGTCAAAAGTTTATTAATGAGCCAGCCTTTGTGCCTCAACACTTAAAATGCATTTGGGCATGTTTTCACACGTCTTTTATTTGGAGGAATAACTTCTCAATTA
>JARVJO010000001.1:29604349-29614356 GCA_031762555.1 Cynodonichthys magdalenae
CTGCTAACAAGAGAGGCCAGGCATAATTAAAAAGTTCAGAAAGTACTGTTCAGATTTTTTTTTCTCTCAACCACACTAAGTGGGGGTGGGGGGGGATAACACTTGCAGCCAACCAGAACATTGAGTAATACTGGCTTAGAATACAAATGAAGGCAGCACTGTGATATCAGCTGGGTGATGTCATTTCAGATAGGAGCATGAGGAGTTTATGAAGCTGAGCAATAGGGGTTGATGAAACTTTTTAAAAGAATTTGTCTGAAAACCACCCATTGGGTGATGTCATTTTGGTCTGTCCTGTTGAGAGATGGACACAGTCCTCTGGGAACATCCTGAGGTGCCTGTCTATGTGATGATGATAGCAGATTCATCAGGTCAGGTGCGTTTTTAATAGAATCGTTCCCCATTTAAGACATGTGCAGACTTAGGAAATCTATAAGTGGTTAAATTTTCTGGTCTGTTCTATAGATTTTGAGCCAGAGAAAGTATCTGCTTCTGATCATCACTATAAAATGGGAATGTTTGGTTTTGAACAGATTCTAGGTGTTGTCTATTGATGTTTTGTGCAATATTTGTGCATTTAACTTTAACTTTTAAAGAAGCAATATTGTGAAAAAGAATAACACATTTTGTGCTTAGGATAATATATTTAGATGCCTAAAATCCCTACCAACTCAACCTGTGGTGGGATAAAAATGTGGCTTTTTGTTTAGGTAATGTGGCTTCAGGTGTTTTATTATATGAGCCACTTTGATTTGCATGGTCCTGATGTGTCAGTGATTTAAGAATCTATAACTACCTGTTTCTTCATCTATATTTTCAATCAGCTTTATCTTCACATCACGCTAGATTTGTTGTACTTCAGTATAAAAGCCAAGAGAGGGATATTTGACATTTATTTTCAACATTATCTCAAGACAAGCTATCAAATTTTCTCATGATGACTCATTTTGTTGCGATGAAAGCCTAAATTTTGTCATTATCTCAAGATAACAAGGACTGTTTTCTGGTGATGGTTAGAAATGATTTCAAAATCACAATGAAGCAAAAAGAGTACTGCAGAAAACAAGACAGTTATGCTGACAACTGATTTGGGCTGAAATTGTCACATCAAAAAATGTGTCTCATTGAACAATGCACTACTGTTAAGATCCTTTCCAAGTGTCATGACAGTGAAACTGAATGACGAAACTAGATGTAACAGAAGAACCATCATTTTGAGCTGAAAGTCTTCTAATCTCATAAAAACAAAGTTAAATGTATTTAGACAACTTGTCATTAAAGATAAAACAATAAAAACTAATAAATTAAAACTAGCTTGAAAATTTCATTAAAAAAAAGTCAACTCGTGATTTTGAGAATCTCATTAAAATTAAAAGTTTGGCAGTTCCTGGCTTTAGTAATTCAGCAGAAGTTGAAACATTGTGTTTGCTGTTACAGCAAAAACATGCTGTAATTTCTGAAATATATAGCAAATTCTAAACAGATAATGTGTGTGTGTTGGTGTGTGTGTGTGTATAGAGAGAGATAGATTTGATTGCAAGCAGTAGCATTGATTTAGAAAAAAAAAAGTATTTTTATGAGCTACTTCATGATGACAGTAAGAATCTACTGCAACAGCAATCTTATACTGCAATAAAATAAATGTCACCAAGTCGAAGTACTTTAAACTTGCAGCTCTTCAACTGCCAGAATAATACTCTTTGGCCTTCATTTGCTCCTCCTTGTATGTGGCCTCTGTTTTAGGACACTTATGTCTATATTTTCTGCTACGTGATTCCATACTTAGAAAATATGGCATCTTTTTTTTTTTTTATCTATTTATTTTTTGATTGTATCAGAGGACACTCAGATCTACATCACCCTGAATAAAAAGGACACTCACTGAGTAAACCCATTGCCTAACTGTCTTGATTACATACAAAAAAGAAAGAAAAGGATGGCTTTGAGCTTTTTAAAATTCAACAAAGGACAAAAATGATGGTTTATAGCTCCCATGAGACCCCCCATGTGGATGTTGTTTCCTTGACTCAGTACATTAAGCCGATGATCATGAACCTTGAGGGCAAAGTGACTGTTGATTTTAAGCTCAACAGTCAGATCAGGGCAGTGGGTAAATAAAGTGTTTTTGCAGTTGCAGCAGCTGGCTAAAGCAAAGACAATTCTTTCAAGGTAGCATTCTGACAAAGTTTCCCACACCTTCAACACCATTCATCTGCTTTACTATAACACTCTTGAGGCTAGTGGTTCCGCTGTGATGTAGTATTTTGTGTATTTACGATACTTTTTTATCTGCACTCAAATTTGTATTATCATGAACAATATGATGTGGCACAACCCTATAGCAGATATGTGATTAGGTGTAGCTTCTATTCCTTTGTAAAAAGCTACATGGCCTGATTAGGAAGCTCTTTCAGCAGGAAGCTGAGAGCACTTGATGATGTAACAGAGCTATTCTGAAGCATAAAAATATGCTAAAAAGGAAAATTATATACCATCAATGAATGCAATTACAAAATAGCCAAAATGTAAAATTAAAACAATTTAGAAACAAAAAATCCATATTCTTGAACTTAGCAGAGGTTTGCAGAGCTATTTAATATGAACACAGGTTGACTGGAGTCCCCTCTTACTAATAAATATTGCCTCATCAGTGGAAAGAATGGCAATAAATTAGATTTTGGGCGATGGAAACAAAATAATAGCTTTTTTTAAATGAATTTAGGAATCTAGCAACCTAAATGCTGGCATTTATTTATTCAATTGAAGGCCATTTATATTAGAAAAACGTGTTATGGAGAGTTTGTGTTAAATCATTTAAGGGTTCAGCTAATCAAGCAGTGTGGAAATGATGTGAGATATGGCATAATTAAGGCACTGAAACCTTAGTGGTCATTGCTGAAACTAGGGCTGTGTAAAAAAAACTATATACAACTATAGTTAAAATTTTATTTGATCCATTTTTTGTAAACATGTAAAACACAATGTTTAAGTTGAGGCTGCCTTTTTTTCCCTTTGTTTATATTTCCCCCAAAAAAAATCTCCCAAAAAATGCATTTTAAATCTATTCTATTCCCATTTTTAGGACTGAACCAGAAGCTGTGGTTCTTTACATTGGGAAATATGTGTACCCAATTAGGCAGTCAGAAAGCATGAGAATGTTAAATTGCTGAAAACAAGTACCACCTGTCTGCAGATATTTTCAGAGCTAACCCTCCCCCAAGTAGAATGCAACACAGAATAAGATTCCAGTGTAGCTGAAGATGACGTTCTGTTACTCTGGAACAACAGATCTCATGGACCAGCAGAGCCATGAAGCTTAAAATGAGCCAGACTGTTTGTTTTGTGGAGGAGGTCTGAACAGCATCTGCCGGCAGAAATTCAGCTTCCCAGGGGTCTTCATAGCTCAAAGGCTTAAAGATGCGGTGGTACACGTGAGGCTCAAAGAGGTGTGAATGGTGCATATGATGACTGACAGAGGAACAAATATAAGCAAATATGGTGAGTCCCTTTAATCCAAAGTGCACCAGTGGACCGACCTTATACAGAAAAACAAAGATTAGATTGTATACAGTAGATAGTAGTTTATCACTCCCAAAGCAAAAAGTAATAAAGCTTTTGCCTGTCTGTGTGTGTGCTCATTCATCTGTAGCATTAGCAAAATTCCTTATGAAACAATGGAAGGATTTTAATGAAACTTCGGGACAGTTATTACCAGATGCACATCAACAACTAATTATCTTTTGGAGTCCACCACAATCAAAATGGCCACCACAGCAAAGCAACTTTTGCAAGGACAAAAGTGGCTATAACTCGGCCAATTTAAGAGATATAGAGCTAAAATGTGGTATGGTAGAAGCTGGGAGTCTTTCATGCAACATATTCTGAGCTCCACACATTTTGCAGCATCTTTGCAAAAAAGGTAGCATGCAACATGCCCCCTTTAAAGGGAAAATAGGTTAAATATATTTAATTACTAGGAGTCTCTCTGAATGCAGAAAATTGCATTTTAGTGACTCCTGGTGCTGCGTAGATCTGTTTATATTTTATTTGGGACATATTTGTTAGCCTGTTTAGTTTGATCTATTCTCTATTCAGTTTTCTGAACAATTACATTGTTGCTGCCAAACTTCTAAACAAGGACATACACTTCCGGCTTACCAATTTTGTGAATCCGCGGCTCTGCAGCTTCATCGTCTTCATTTTCCTCTCAACAAGTGGTCAAATTTTCTGTTGTTGACAACTTTTAATCCATTTGTGAATAAACAGTTTATGGGACTCTGCTACATAATAATGTATCTGCTATCAAACTACAAAATTGGCCGAACGAGGTGGAGTGGACAATGATTATTGGGAGTGAGACCAGGAGGGTAAAGGGTGTGAAGAGCCTCATTTGCATTTAAAAAGACAGCACCAAATAGAGTTGCTCTTAAACCAACCTCAGAACAGGGTTGAAAGAGATGGCTTGTGGAGTTACAATAATGAAGAAATCAGACCAAAGCATTGCAGTTCTACTTTGTATAGACCTCAACAGAATGATTCAAATGCAAAATAGAGGGATTTAAAAGGATGATGTCTCCTTTAAAACATGTAAGATTTTTAATTTAATAAAGAAATGTCTTAATTATCTTGATAAAAAAGAACAACACTGTACCAACAATTAAACATATTGAAATTGAAAAAAACAAGGATTTACTGGTATCAATGTTCAAAAAAAGAAATCAGATTGAATTTTTTGGCCGTATCACCAAGTCTAAGGCCAGAGGGGATGGCTTGTGTGGAGTTTATCACGCTTACTGTCTGCTGGCATTGCTCCCCCGTGGCTTAACGCTCCCACCTCTGGACCCCTGTCCTCTCCCTGTGACCCTCACTGCTGCCCCTCTATTCCATTTTCCTCCCAATAACAGGATGACAAATTGAGGCTGCCAGAAAATGATCTATCATTGTCCTACATCTCATCCTCTGCTGCCCTTCGTTCCCTCCTCTTCGTTTTTTGTCTCTTTCCCCCGCTGTCCCTTTAACAGGACATCCCCTCTTTTCCTCTTTGTAGTTTCCTGATCTTAATGGTTTCACATTTCTCTATACACAAGCACTTTATCTTTCTGCCCTTGCTCCCCCTCCCTGTACAGTTGTCTCCTTTTGTCTGTGCTCTTATTGCACACAATACTTTTATCCATGGATTCATTTCTCTTTCTGTGTTTATTTTCCTCCCTGCATGCTCATTTTGTTTTAAAGTTCTATTTATGTATGTTTTATTTATTGTTTGCAGGGCATGGGCAATGCACAACACATGTATTATTGCTGATACCAGAAGCAAATTTTCTCATTTAGGCCCAGATGGAGGCCATTAGTGATAGGCTGGTAGCTGAGATAAAAGATAACTGTTACTCTAGAAAAGCTCTGAGGAGTCAAACACTATTAAAAAAAAACAATACAACTGCGGGGACAAAGGGGTTAACAAAACAAATATGATGCTAAACTCGTTATTTTATTCTCATGAGAGTTGTACACACTGCTGTAAATGCTTAAATTCATTCTCTTTGAACACCTTGCAATAACTTAGTGCATGGGAATAACCACAGGGCACTCAATATTGTACCACTGTATTAGTTTCAGACGTGCTTTAGTGTAAGCATTTGTTTGTTTTTGTAGTAAAATGGTTGAAATATTAAAAACTCAAATTTTCCTTCAGGAGTCAAATGTTGCCATGCAGAGCATACTGACAACACCTTAATTGCTTTCAAGGATAAATAAATGCATTTTGACAAGTAAATAAATGGCTTCTTGACTTTCCATGATCAATTCATGCCACCTTCTGTGTGTCAAACTGAAATATGGACAATATCTAAGATTGTTTTCCAATGAATATTTCTACACAGAACTTTTTACCAAAAGTACTTTACATTAGCAAAACACATATAAGACAATACTGTAAAAGTACAGTTGTATGCGTAAACTTTGCTAAAAATTTAATTCAATGCACTTTTTACCTGTTGGATCTTGATTGCACACACAAATTAAGGGGCGCCAAATGTAAAATAAAATGTAAAAAAAATGTCACTAACATTTTCATTATTTAGTGTTAACTTTCCACTAGCACTTTAATAGTTAGCTCACCATTCTTACAGTTTGCTGATTTTTACTTAATGTTAAATTGAAATGTTAAAAAAATATATGTAAATATTAAATTCTTAATCTAAATATTTAAATATATAAGTTAAATGGGAAATTTAGAAGTTTGCATGTAAGGATTTCAGAATGGAACACAGACTTTGCCGTTGATGCTTGGCTTTTGTTAGGACATTATCATCCTGAGACAAACCGCTAACGCTCCAACGCAGCTAGCACATCACAAGACATTGAACTTGCAGTTGTGGCCGGTGTCAGAGCTGCACTTCAAACTGCAAGACCACAGGTATCATCCATATTGTTTTCAATGACAACACATTTTGAATTTAGATTTTAAATCTTCAGGAGTGTTAAAATTGATAACAACTAGTGTTGACTTTTGTCGCAAGCTGATGACATCATTCTGGTTAACTGTTAAACACTGCTCACGCTTCTAACTGCTGAAGATGGCATATAAAATAAAAATAAAAAATTCACTTTCTGAGTATTAGTGACATTTTTTAAATTTTATTCAACACATTGTGCTCCATAATAAATCATCTTGTGATTTTTTTCCTTAAATATTTACATTTTTATTATTAACGTTGGAGAATTAAAAAAAGTGAATCTGAAGGCTCGGTTCATCAGTATCAATAACTAACAATAAGTTTGAGCATAAAAAGCCCTAAATTTTAACTATTTTCCCTGCAAGCTCAAAGCACTTTTCACCAGTTGTGTAATCCTGATGATCAAAATATGGTTTGACATTTTTTCTTTCAAACGATGGCATGGAATCCTCATCAAAATATGCTAAAAATAGGATTCAGACAAATTTTCCAGGGGTCTTACTGTAAAGCAATACAAATCACTGATCATAGCAGGATGATCTAAGCATCAAAATGTCTGAAAATCTGTTTAGTTTACTTTAAATCAAGTAATAGGTAATATTAAATGTGATGGGCCACAAATGTCATAACTATTTTTTAGGTACAAATAACTGTTCAAATGTTTTGAGGAATTTGTTGTTGCTGGGGAGGGCTGTGGTGCTGACGATGAGTATGGTCTTGGCAGTGAAGAAAGTGATGAAAAGAACAAAACTGACCCACCAATAGTGAAGTTTTTCGACCTTTTTGATCAACTTTTCCTTACTGGGCAAAAACACAGCTGTTTGGTCTGGTCAGGTGTGTACGAAACACACTCTTGCTTTGTCAGAGAACGATAAAAGTTTGATTAATGTTTGCAGTTATGAGTCATGGTTAGCATTAATGAAACAGTGCACCTCTTAGGCAATTTATATTTCTTCAGCAGGGAGAACAGTTAATCTTGTAAAAGGCAGCCAGTGAAGTCTATCTCATTTGTCTGGTGACCTCTAGAGTTTTGCATAAGTGTCAGGAGTAAATAGAAGAGTTGCTCATACACAGCTTGTTTTGTAACTCAGCCAGGAGTTGGATCAGAACCATAAGGCCAGCTTGCTGTAATGTGTAAAGTACACTCGTATATGTATGATAATTCTGTTTTGTTTGTAGACTCATTTCTGCTGTTTCTGCTTTTGTCTAACTTCTTTTGTGTAAGCCACACTCGTGTAAAATTGAAAAACACGGTTGCGTTGCCTGTACACGTTAATGGCTTCTTCACTCTGTATGTTTGTCTCCCTGCAGCATAATATTAAATGCAATTATACCAAAACGTTACAACATTGTCAGAAAGTTCTGTCTCTGGGAAATTGTTGCTGTGGGCTCAAGATTATTGCCCAATTCCCAAGTGAAAGTCTCAAAATACTGTACAAGTTATAAGGGTAATTGCAAAGCCAACCACTTGGAAAACAAGTACTGTATTGGTACCCATCACACAACCCATCGCAGTCCAAAAGCTCTGGGGAAAAAGTTCAATTAAAGTACTTCTCCATAAAGAATACAAATTTAAAATCTTTTTCAGGTGTCCTGATATCACAGTTCTAGCCTGTTGTTTTTGCTAACTTTATCATTTTTTTCCTGCTTTGCTCCTGCATAAATATCTGAGTAAGTGTCTAACATGTGCACATGCATATTCATACGTTCATTTGATGACTTATTTGCACGTCTGCATTAACACCCACACTTGAAAATACTGTATGTCCATATATTGTACCTCATTTATGAGTAAGTAGTGCTTGTGAAGATATGCAGGTGGAATTGTTCACTGAGCAACTGTTACTTTTCTAAGTATTGAGTAGGTCCTAGTTTACTGTTCCAATTCTGTACTGAAAGCTGGATCTTAAACATGTTATCACTTAATAATTCGCGTGTCTTATTTGCTTTCAGTCTGAAAATTAAATGCAAATGAACAAACACTTGTCATTTAAGTTAGGTCAAAAATTCTATTTAACAAATTAAAGCATTCAAAGAAAAGAAATTATGCCATTACTGTAGTAATTACAGATCTAAGAGTAGATTAAAAAAACTAAACGAACAAATTGCAGGGATTAATTTTTCATCTTTATTTATTTAAGAAAATTATCTAACATTACAGATCAAAAGTTAAAAGCTTAATCAAGAGTGACTGCACAGTTATGTTTTGCAGCTCATTAAAAATAAAAATCAAGTCTAGCCTTGGAAGCATTAGTATTTAAATATAAATGAGGTTACATTTTTTTTCCACAAAATAAAAAATAAATAAAACAATAGCAATGAGGAAAGTGAAGAAAAGAAAAACCCCAACCGTTGGAAAACTTACAGAAGGATGGAAATGACAAGGAAACAAAATAATATTCAAGCCTGGCACATTTTGTCCACTTTAAAACAGACCAGAGTTTGTTTTCCCCGTTGGTCCGGACCTTTTGTGCAGGTGTGAATATACTCATGCAAATCCTGGTGCACATCAAACAACCAGACATAGATCCATTTTTGAGGTTTCGGTTCACTTCTGGTGTGAATACAGACCGGCCTCGACCTGAACCATCTACAGGAAACATGGGCCTTTTTGGACACGAGCCACCTTTGCTAAGCAACATTAGCCCTTCAGTGTTGCTAATGCTAACACTGCGCTACAAAAAATTAGACACATTTGACAATGCTGTCCTGAAATTATAAGTATATCATTGAAAAACTGCCACTGAATGAGCTGCTCTTGATATTCTTAATAGTCAGTTGTAATAACAGCACCTTTATTTCCAGGTCTGTGCTCTGTCATTTCTGTCCAATGAGAGCAATGACCATCACCTGCGTGGCTTTCTTTATTAATTATAGTCCACTTGCAGAAAGCACAATGTGAATGTAAACCACACCAAAGAAAAAAAATTAAGTCCGCTATTTGGTCTGGACTAAACAAGTGGACCAAAGGACTTTCCTGATGTGAATACACCCCAAAATATTGTGCACATTAAAGCATCAGGGACGGAGAAGGAGGTCCAGGGAGGTGCTTTGGACAAACAGGCAGTGCTTTGTACCAGCAAATGTTTAAGCAGCTCCAAATGGCTACCACAGGACAATCAAAGTGTCAATATCCAAAAGCTCCAATTTTGCAGAACCCCCCACCCCCCACCCCCTGTACGCACACACACACCACCCCAGTGGCAGCTGGTGGATTTTTCTCCAGGGGGGGCTACAACTCCAATATCTCAAAAAGCAATCAAACATGTACTAAGTTGTATCACGTCAGTGTATTTATTAAACAAATGAAAATAATAAACCAGCATTACAATGTCATTTAGTGTTTTATTTTTTGTACATAATTTTTCCTCTTCTATAACTGAGAAGCAAAGTTCTTCATGACTCTGGTTAAAGTCAGGGATGTTTTAACAAGATTCTTATCTATACAGAGCATGGTCAGTGCAGTGAGATGTGATGTTGTGAACCTGAGGAAAGTCTTCAGTGTTGAGAGGCTCCTCTCAGATTCAGCTGTGGTCAGAGGAGATGTGATGAGAA
>JARVJO010000001.1:29625052-29636167 GCA_031762555.1 Cynodonichthys magdalenae
ATATTCAATTAACGTATGATCCGATTAGTCGACTAATCGAAAAAAATAATCGGTGATTAGTCGACTATAAAAATAATTGTTTGTGGCAGCCCTAATTGAGTTCCCTTTTAGAAGGACAAAACAAGGCATATCTCTGGAACACATCATATCAGGATGATTAAGATTTTAAAATGTAGCTTAAAAAACAGGAACACAAGATTTGTTTATAATAAAAAGAAATATTGTTCTGGTTTTTTATGATTTTCTTCATTTTCATGATTGTTCAGACTAGGTAATTGCAGTGTTTTGAAAACAAATTTTTTTTTTTTAAGCCAATAAAATGTTGGCAAATACATAAAGATTTTAAACAGTACCAAAATGTAAAAGAATTAGTTTTAGGGAAGCATTAGAGATTCATAACAAAATGTTCTTCAAGCTCATTTGACCACCAGAAAGTCTCCCTCCGGCAGTTTTTAGGCTCTCTCTAAATGCCCATACTCAAGAAGCTTTTCAGCCTGGAATGCTATTCAAAAATTGTCACACCCAGTTTTAATCCGGTTTGTGAATCACAGCCGTACCCCTTTCAACATTTGAGCTCACAATAGGTGCAGCAGCCCACAAGAATATATCTCAGGGGAGTTAAGAAGAGTCACTTCATGCTCCCGTACACCTACAACATAAATGATTGTCTATGTTGGCATAACAAAATAAGCTACTCTTTGCTTCCACCAATTGTTTGCTATTAGGAGGTAGTTTAGCATTGAAAGCATCAACGCAGTAATCGGGAGCACATAACCTGCTGTATAACCCATAATTACGCCTCAACATCACTGATGCAGTCTGTACTATTTACGACATTACACGGCTGCATAAATTGTTCAATCACAACAAAACTGATCTGTTACTATTTGTACATTTCAGTAAAATAAACAGTATTGGAGCCATGGGCGCAGTGTTAAGGTTTCCCTAATTTCAGTTAATGTAGGAAGGTTAATGTGCCAACTGGTGCATCTCCTAGTGGGAACATTAGGTATTCCACTCTAGTCTACAGCGTAAGCATGTGGGAGGCTAACTACATGCAGGGAGAAGCTAGCAGCCTCAGAGCTGTGGCAGATGGGAGTCATGATTTGTTTTTAATGTGACACGGGTGTGCAATCTTCCTGTGAGGGCCGCCTGGTCTGGAATACTGACTCCTGTAAGGTCAGGAGAGATTTGTTCAGTAGCACCACTGCAGCTCCGACTGACTTGTCACGATTCAATCAGTTGGTGTATCTTCTAAGCACCAAGCATTATCTGAAAAAGGTTGTATTAATGAGTTTGTATAATCAGTTTTTGATTTGATTGGCTCTTGTTTGCTGAAGCTAGTTTGCACCTTTTTTGTGTGTGTGTTCAATCCTGTGCCAACGAAGCAAATTAAGTGGTCTGAAGAAGTGTTTCCACAGCAACAGTGGTGAGGCCGGGGTCAGGGGGGGCTGTTGTGAATCTTTTATGACAGACCTCATTACTCCTTCATGGCTTCTTTGTGAGATCCTACCTCAGAAAGAACACGAGAGCTGTGAGGGATACCGAAATCTTTTCATTGTTCACCCTCTTCAAATTATTGCCAAGACTCCGCGAGAGACGGTCACCTAAAACCAACAGAAAGCTTTGGTTGCTATGCGCCCAGATCTGACCTCCAAATTAAAGTGAATTGCTCAGAATAAAGGCAAACATATCATTGAACACGCACACAAAGCAGAAGAAAAAAAAATGAAGGTGAGTTAGGGAACTAAAATAAACACAACCGTGTTTACATTCGGAGAGCCTTTCAGGGCGGAAAATTATTATCTGTGCATGAATGTATGCTGATAACATATCTGAGAAGAAAAAAGACGAGATGTTAAAGTGAAACTCAGTTGGACACAATCAGCAGTGAATAAAACATTTGAAAAGCTGTTTGATCGTCCACACAAACAAGATTAACTGAGCATTGCCTGGTCCATTTCCTGAATCTGTGCAACCCAGTCTTCAAAGTAAAGAATCGCATGTCTTGAAGGCTCAGTTGAAAAAGTTGTTTCCCAGCAAATATTCTGGCAACTTGCTCCATTGTGCACACACTAGAAACCAACAAACAAGTTGCACATTTTAGGGTTTGAAGGGCAGCAGTTTAAAGCAGCAGTGTTTTAACTTAAGCTCCTAAGTGCAACTCCAGTGTCAAATTTTGCTTGAGTTGTTTTTATTTTGTTGTTTTTTGTTTTTTCTTCTGTGCATGGTTAGCTTTGGGCAATAAAAGTGCTTAATTTGGGTTAAACCCATCAGTAAGCTGCAGGATGGAGTTTTTTAAACTAAATCGAAGTTGTGATTTAGGTCATATTCAAGTGCTATGTTAGAATTAAGAGCAGACACTTTTTTGGCACGTCACAATTTAAAATGATAAAATATTAAAAAAACTTGATAAAAATAAGAACTGTAATTATTTTAATTGGTATTTAAGTAAGTTGATTTAAGTCTTTTTAAAGATGTTAAAATGCAGGAAAGAGTAAATAAATATTGCACAAAAAGTAAGGAAATTTGTGTTTGGTGGATTATTTCTTTGTTGTAACAAATCTTGGAAAGTCTATTGTTTCCCTTTTAAATGGTGCCACATTTGTAAGGAACGTGCATTTGTGGGAGCAGCAGAGATGAGTATGTGGGTTGTGTTGTGCATATGAAAAACGTTGCTGCCAATCATAAGATTTATTGTCAGCATACATTGTTACAACAAAGAAATAATCTACCAAACACATATATCCTTACTTTTTGTGCTAAATTTATTTATTTTTTCCTGCATTTTAACATATTTAAGACAACAGCAACTTGAACCAACCTACTTAAAAAACAATTAAAATTTCACTTTGATCATGTGAAGTCCAAAACAGTTACCCTTTAAATTTCACTGTATATTTATCTGCTCAAAAAAAAGTCAGTTTTGTTTATTATATTATTTTCTTTTCTAGTGCTCACTGACAAATGCACAGTAGAAGTGTTTCCACTCACTGTGTTGTTCTAAAGCTTTAAAAGCTTCAAGTGAAATGATGATCCTTTGAAAAATACTTATCTGAATAGTATTTTTCTTAAAAGCTAATTTCTTTGGAGTTGGTGCAGCTGTTTTTGTGATCCTGACTGATGTAGTGTTCCTGATATCTTGAATATCTTACAGTGCTCTTTTGTGAATTTTGACTGTCAGTGTTTATGTCTATTCTTGTATTTTTCAAAGTCCAATCTGTGATTTTTTTAGGAATTGTGCTTCTGTGCTGAACAAACCATCTGTTGCAGAACTACTTGTTCCTTTTTGTTATTGAAGTTTTGTTTTTGTTGATGCCAATTATCTTTTTGGATGTTGTCTTTATGCAGAACAAATGTAAAAAAAACAAACACATTTATTTAAAAAATATTAAAACACTGCACGAGACTGCCATTTAATTCCACCAAAATCTAAAATGGAAGTTTGTGTCTTTTTAGACATCTTTCTTTCATATAAATTGAGAACACTGTTTTATAAATGTCATTATAGAAGTTTTATATTTTAAGTTAATTTGCGTAGTCTGTGATGATTTTTTTAAAAAGTTTTATCGGCATGGTTGATGCAAATATATTTAGTCTACCAAACTGATAAAAGCATATCATAAGTGGGGAAAATGGTGTCGCAGATGTTGCCAGTTTCTCAGATAAGACAATTCAGTTCGATGCAACGCTGAAATAAACACCATGCACCCTTCACAGACACACAGCTTTCACATCCTTTTAACAGTTTTTTTCTTTTCTCGAGCCCTTTCTGGCTGTCACAGTTTTAAATTGGAGCTGACGTACTCTTGCTGCCTTTGTGACGCTGCTACTGTATAAGAACATGCCTGGGGTACTTTGCCTCTGTGATCAGAGATCTTCTGTCACCAGGCTTTGGCATGTATCAACTGTATACAATGTTCCTCAGAAGTCACTCCAAGCTGTTGTTATCCCTCCTTCATAAAAACCACATTGCTCTCCAGACTTTCACGATTACATCACATGTGTGCGCACATACAGCTGAATGTTCTCTGCCAGGATATTATGGAACCAAATGGACTGTTTATAGGCTTTGATGTGATACATTATAGAAGAGGAGAAAACCTTGTATTACATTCATTATGTACCTATTTAGGATTTTTTTTTTCTCCCTCGCTCCTTTCATAACAGCTTTTCCCAGCATTTTCTCCCTCAAAGTAATATGAAAAAAAAAAAAAAAAAACTAGAATGATGTGTTTGTTGCATCAGTACAGAAGTAGTTAGAACATCAACTTGCAAACATCATTTAGCTTACAAAAGGTTTCCATTTCCAGAGTGTCTAAAGTTGTCAGTGTTTAAGACATTTCAAGCGTTGTCTTGTTTTGTGCCCAAAGCTTCAGCAAAACAATGAATCCCAGCTGGTGGTGCACACATTAACCAACCTCACACTACTTGACTTCACCACTAAGCCAAACGACAGATTTTGTCTGGAAGAATGAATTTGGTTCAAGGAGCTGTCATTTATCCAGAAAATCAAGGTCATACTTTCAGTGCAGACAATAGCTATCATTGTCAGATTTTATTTAGAGACAGAGACACTGTTGTAGTGTGCATGAACATATGCCTCACTCGTATGTAAGGGGAACTTGTTGATATGTAAATCAGGAGGGTTATATAAATAAAATAAAGTGATAGTTTGCAGAGGGTATCCTCTGCTTAATAAAACTAACTGGTAAATGAGAGCATTTGTTTTAGACCAGAGTATATTTTTTGTATTTTGATGCTACATTCCCTCTCATTTCTCCACTTGCATAACAATTTCAGCACTTACAAATGTTCCTCTGCTCCTGACTCAACCCTTCCTCCTTGCACTCAGGCTATTTCCTTTGCTATAAAATGACCATGTCAAAACTCCTGAATACCTGAATATTATTGTAGTAAAGGACTGTCAACGCATCAAAAGGAAACTCAACTTTTAGTCACTTTTTTTATGACTTACAGCCTTTCACTGCTTCAAAGTATCAAAATCAACTCACGAACAGTAGTTGTAATTATGTTAGCTTGTCAAATTACTTTCATGAAGTTCAAAAATCAATGGAGTCTGTAAATGAGATTTTCCTAAAGTGTAAATCCAATAATGTTTTTTTTAAACATAGTTAAATCTGAATGACTGCGTCTCTTTGACATCCTGCTTGCTCAGTTCAAAAAGTATAATTATGGTTTACAATAAATACAATGCATAAATGAATACCACCCCCAAAACACAAAGACCTATCTGCACCAATTTTGGCTAAAACTGTCCGAGTACAATTACCAGTGTGGAAAAATGTGGCCTTGCAAAATAATAATGATGTTCTGTGTTAAATATTCATTTATTAAAGTACATTTTTTAGAAAAAAACAGTTTACGGTTTATTTCAGAATAATGTCAAACCCAGTCCTGCACAAAAAACAGGAGGGTGTACTTTTTTTGTGTGTGTGCATATTTTGTCTACAACTGAGTTGAATGTCAGCTCTTTAATCTCTCTATTATGAACATTCGCTGAAACCACACCCATGGCTTTCAAAATGATGCTACCATAGTTAGTTTATAACACACACACACATATATAATAATTTTTTTTTCTTTTCTTTTTTTTGTGGGGTTGGGGTATGGAAATGAAAGCAAGCATGTTAGTATGTGGTACCTGAGGCCACAGCTGGCTAGTCAAACTTGTGAGTGAATCATTACCCTTTGGATTCCTCTCTGCTGTTTGCAAGGATTTTTTTTTTTATTTGTTTGTTTTTTCTGAATCTAGAATTGTGTAATAAATAATAAAATTTACTAAGTCTGTGTTTAACATGAAATAACTAATTCTTAATTACAGCAACTAATTCAAAAACCTTTGGGACGTTTGTTTCCGTTGAAGTCATAAAAATGTTTCTTTAGAATTTTCTGATTTCTGAGTTTGACCGTTCAAGACAAATTTGAGGGAATCGTATGAATATACTGACATAATTTAACTGAAAAAAGCAAAATAAATAAATAATTATCTTGACCTCTCAGACCTTTAATTTAATAAAAATGCCTTATAATGAAATCAGAATGTGAGAAAGTGTGTATAGAACATAATGCGCTTATACACCCAGATGCAACATTTTTTCATTATTTGTCCTACTTTTTTCATGTAGTTTGCATTATTACTTGTGCGGTTCTGAAGTGGGATTATTTCATCTGTACTGTAAAGGCTTTGTTATTCATGTAGCTATAAACCCAGATTACAGTCTGCTCTCTAACATAACTGCCTTATATAAGTGTTAGATTTGAGGATTACAGAAATCTGATTTTCCCAGCTAAATCTGTCCAGTTAAACAAAAAAAAACAGAAAAGATGAAAACATATACATACAGTATATTCTTGGTTGCGTAGGTGAGAAACTGGGGTTAGCCCTCAAATAGAAAATGCTTCAGCTGCAGAGCAACAGGATAAAAGAAGGGATTAATACATGCAGAACTGAATCCTTGAATTTAGATTATTCAATTTCCAATGTGAGCGCAGTTAAAATTCTCCCATAGCAGCCTTTTGTGCCATTACCTTACGTTCAAACTTTGAAGAATTTTAAATCAGTTTTTCTAAAACTTATTCCCCTCCACCACAATGAGTAAAATGTTTCCTGTAACTTAAAAAATACAACAAATTAGAAGACTAGATTTTTTTGACAAAATGTTCAATTAAACCGTATTTTATCAAATCTTATATCTTTATATTGAAAGCTATAGCTGAACTGGTCAGTTAAAGAGACATACTATATTTTGCAACTGTGTCGAAGGTTTTATTCTGTTATCAGTAAAATATTATTTATTTAAGCTGCTTTGTTAAATACTTTTAAACCAGTGTGGTTTTGATTATATTTTTTATTTTATCTTCTGACCTGCTGGACCTTTTGTGTTCTAAGATCAAACTGGGCACTAGGGACACTAGGTGGAGTGATTGATAGCAAATTTCAATGAATCTGTATACTTGAGTTTTTTTCCTGTGCATTTCCCCTCTCATCATGTTTACATTTCCTTTTTTTTTTCTGCAGGCTGTGGAAACCAACCTGGCATCCAAGGACAGTCACTGGGTCTATGCCAATGAGGTGAGACCAAATGCAAACACACGTCGGCCCTGTTCGTACAACGCACACACAACATTAATGTTCTCATCAATCTGTTATAGCAGTAGCTCAAACACTGGTCATTTGTGCATTGTTGTAATGTTTCATGCATTTCCACGTGAGTGACGGGGCGAGGCATTGTGGTGAGCAGTATTAACATACATGCTTGATTTGACAGTAAATCAAGCAAGGTGCAGTTTATCACTCCTGTTTCAGTACATTTCATACAGCCATAGCAATTCATTATAGTGTATCAAGTACACACTACTGGTTGTCTAAATTATGGTAGTTATGGATAGAAGGAGGTAAAAAATGTCAATTTTATTAATGTTTAGGCTTTCCCAACAATCCAAGAGAGGGGATAATTCATGTCATCAAACATTGTGAAATATATTGTTTTAAACAAAATGAGAGTAATTTAGACTTGTTGAAAGTGATCTGACTTCTTTAGTATTCTGCAAAACGGAGCTAATGCACGGCCTGTCTGAGAAAAGTTTCTGCATGCGAATGAATTCAGATTCAGCATCACTTTGTCTCTGCCAACACAATCTCATAGGCTACAGAGGTACTTACAAACTCATGTTAACCTACACTTTAATTACACGTCCATGTAGAGATAAACAAAACATAATTTGCGTTTATTTTATCTTGGCTCCCTGAGGGACAAGGTCTTTATTTCATTTGCATAACTTGCCATTCTCCATTTATCTTCTCCTTTCTTTGTACCGGTGTTCTGTGTGTTTTGTATTTACTTTAATGTTCTTTTAGTGTTTATGTAATAATGCAAAATCCAGCTGCAGTTTCTGGGTAGAAGAATATGGAATTACATGGATTATTTGTTAAAGTAAATTGCAGTGTACTTTGATTGAATGATTAAAAATGCCTTTTTTAATTCAGTTCTTTTTTTGTTTTGTTTTTTTGTGTGTGAAATTGTAGTTTAAAGTCTTAGATTTTGATGGAGAATTAGGGCTACACAAGATTTTTTTTCTATTACGAGAAGTTGTGAAAAAAATTCATAATATTACAAAAATATAGTTGAGAATAAATTTTGAACATTAATTCATTCTATATTGCAAAAAAAATAAATGTTAAATACTCACAACTCACTATCTTTTGTAGAAATACTTAAAAAAAATATTCAGTTCAACCATTTTCTACCGTATGTTTTAATACAAATGTTTTACAGTCTCTTGTAGAAACCTTATAATAAAACACAAATTATCAAATATCCAAAGCACAAAATAAATGTGTCCACACTCTTGTTGTATTTTTAGGTACTTAAAACATAAACTCTCTCTTTTTCATGTATTTTAATAAATGTAGTAACAGATTTGACTATCTCCCATTTATTAATTTATCCATTTTATTAAACCTTTTTTTCCATCTAGTTTATTATTTCATTATTACGCTTTTCTTAAACAAGATTACAGGATGTGTGCCGTAATTTGAAGCAGTATTCTCATTCATGCCTCTGAGTCAGTTACAGAGCTTCATAAAAGCATCAGATTTAATTACATCAGATTCTAGAAAAAGAAGAAACTAATGGCTTTTTAATTCCATGATACTGGCTTATGGTTGATATGATGTGGCTTACCGCAAAGTAATCTCTCCCTGGTGAACGTTTAAAGGAGATGAGTGTGCTGCTTAGTGTCTGAACAATAAGAGTTGGCTTAGGTTACAATTTTCTAAAACTGTTAGAAATGACTTCAACTTATTTCTAGAGAAGAATGCGCATTTCTATTGCGAACTGTTTTAATAAAACTACGCTAATGATGAAAAAAAAGCAAGAAAAGCCTGTATAGTTTCCACAAATTAAAGATGCAAGATTAAAATCTACTGTGAAGACTATAATTGGCACTTTGAGTTTAAATTAGTTTCCCAAACAAAATAATTAACAAGGCGCGCCTGTTCGTTATTTCCAGTGTCACGTGACCTGAACTAAACTATCTCATCAATAACAGTCCTTCTGCATAAGAAGGTGGCTGATTGTTTCCAGCTTCTTTTTCAAAAGGGTGAAGATAAAAGCTGTCTGAGTGCTTCAGAGATGCTATTATCACGAAACAACTCCAAAGGCCACAAGATTGACAAAGATGTTAGAATCCCTGTTTCAGCAGTCCTTGACTTTTTCAAGAAGTTTTCCCGGCAAACTCATCAAACTGAGAACAAAAGCAAAGACAGAAATGTGCCACCCATTGCCAGAAAACTAGGTTTGTCAGCAAGGCAATGACCTTAATCACAGATTAAAAATTGCTGAAAATTAAAGGAATGCGTTTGTGAACTGGGCAGTGTGAAGTCTTTGATTAATTGATTTACAATTAATAAAATCTTTAGTAAAAGTTTCAAAATGCCATGGGAGAAGCAAAGTCTTCTGTAAGTTTAAAAAAAAACAAAAAGTGCCAATGAATGTATAAGCTTTTGTCCTTTTTTTCCTAATAAGAACATTAACTTGGTTAAAGTCACAACAAATACATAATATTTAAAAATGTGCTTACAATACTGTATAAATAACATTTTAAGACTATATTGCACAATCTTTTAACTTTTTTTTTTACCCATTTATTGCCCAAGATTAAGTTCTCTTTTGTTTATGTTGATCTCTTGAACGTTATGTTAGTGTTATCTTTACCTTTTTTTTAGACCCGTTTTAGTTTTTCTTTTCTCTCGTCGTTTTCCTGCTCTTCGTTTCATCACCAATGAACTGGCCATGCAGCTAAATCACCTTGGAATGAGAATATTAGATATGTTGGCAGGACTAACAACTAAATTCAATAACCACTCGTGCTGGATTTTCTTGCAAAAGTTTAGCCTCCAGAGCTTTTCCTCATACACTGAAGAAATAACTGCAAACTGCAAACTGAGTTGCTAATAAGCCTGTCTTTTATTTTGATCCACTTTTACTTGGGTCTTTTCTCTTACAGAATTCATACTGAATTGAAGTATAAAACTAATTTGCTATTTTTATGATTTTGGTGATAGGTTCTTTAAAATTTAGGTTATAGCAGAAATATTCTGTAAGATTTTTTGTCCTCATTATATCCAACGTATGAGGAGTTTCAAACATTTTAGAAGTTTTAGCTGCAAAAGTTCCTTTTCTCATTGTATGCAACGTATTATACTGAACCTGGATACATGGTCCAAAAAAGAAAAAGATCGAAAAACTTTGACAGCCTGGCCAAATACAGTCTAGCCTTATCCCAGAATCCTGCTGGGAAATAACGGTGCCTTGTTAATTCATTTCCCTGAAACAGCTTCAGTCCCTGGTGACGGCTGCTGCTTTTCAGCTGGTCATAATAGAGTTGTGAGATACATTTTAACAAGGCGCTTGTGATGCGCACTGTCACTTTATCAAAAACATCACGTCCTGGCAGCCTTTAGACCCCACATGGTCAAAGGGAGGTCTCACATTTCATTCAGCTCTCATGACAAGAATTTATGCTAATCTGCCACCAGCGGTAACATGTGGCATGATGAATGTAGTTGTCAAGCCTGAAACACGATAAGGGCGCACAGAGAGAAGCATTGAGAGAGAATGATCATGTGGGTGCCTGATCACAAGTCGGTGTAATGGACAAACCAAAGAAATAAAACGTGTCCTACATTTGAAGAGACATCAAAAGGCCTAAATGTAAATTGTCACTATGTACGTTTCCCACCAGAGACACAGACAAGATATTTTATTATTTTTTAATTATTTGATTTTACTTTGTGATTCCTTACCTACATATTCATTGCACACATATGCACATATTATTCGTTACTTGCACATTTTCTAGATCCACTTTATGTTTGAGACTTTTGTTTTTTAAGAAACATAAGTGTCAGTTTTTTTGTGTTTTTTTTTAAGCTACTTCAGTAGAAAACATAAATATATACATAGGTAAATATTAGTTTCTTCATCATTAGTGACTTTTTTTTCCCCCAATGGAAGAAAAAAGTTAGAAAAGGGAAAATTAAAGAAAGATTGAAAGAGAGACAAGAAGATATGTGAGATTTACAGAAAA
>JARVJO010000001.1:29638752-29668744 GCA_031762555.1 Cynodonichthys magdalenae
TATAGCCTTGCTGAAGAATATACATACACATATACACCCACATATATATATCTATAAACATACACATTTAGTGACCAGTTTTTTAGTGTTAATTAAATCACTAGGGTGCAGTACATTTTCACGTTTATTTATTTTTTTTAAGTAACTTATCCAGTTTTATTTTTGAAGCACATTTGAATACCAAAGGATATGAAGGACACAAGGTTTATCAGCTTTATGAGCATGAAACCTTTTTCAGCACAAAAATGCCTGAAAAAAAGCTTTAAAACCATTAGGTAAGACTTGATGCGAGCAGGGGGTCACAGGGATAATAGGCAGGCATGAATCTCACTAAACCACCCACTAAACCAGTGTGCTCCAGCCGCTCGCACAGCGATCCACATCTGACACCGTCTTGTTGACTCAGATGGATTGCACATCCTGGAAGGATTTGTTGTTGTTGGTTGGTCGTGTTTTTTTTTCCCCCCCTTTTCTTCAAAGGCAGGACAGTGACACTTGAGAAACTGTTTGATGGATTAGGTGGCTGTGCCTGCTGTGACACAGCTGAGGAGGAAAGTCATAATAAGACTGATGTCTTTGGGCAACTGCCTATCAAGCAACTTATTTGTCTGACGCAATCTCTCCCACACCAGTTGGTGATTAGAAGGTGGCTTACTGAGGCTCGCAACTGTGTCATGAAGGGATATTTCATTTTCCATTATCTTTAATGGACAATATAAATTGCTGCAATGAAAACACTAGATTTAAAGTTGTGAATCTTCATGGCACTACTCAGAGTGAGCATTCATGCAGAAACCTCATTTTAATGTCAAAAATTATGTATTAACCCAGAAGTGGTAATGGTCATAAATTTAAAGGACCCCCAGACAGAAGGATTCACTTTATGAACCATCTTATCGAAGTGTTACAGAAGTTAAACTCCCAATCAGTTTAGGTATTACGCTTTCATTGCGGTTAATATGTGGCAAAGTCAAATTATAAAAAAAAAACCTACTGATCCTCTGGACTAAAATTTATACTCCATTGTGAAACATGAGTGATAAAATCCCCAGCACTAATACAGGTAAATGTGTCACTTAGACCATTTATGACAATGGTGAGTGATACTGAATGGTCTAAGTAATGGCTTTCACTACCATACTTCTGTTGAAAACAGTGAAGTAGTTTGGCATCAAATATGATTCTACTTGCTAATATAATTATGCATATACTGAAAGTGGGACATCGTATTTGATCAGTCAATCAGGCAACAAACTCCAACCAGCCAGACTGCTGTTTTTCTGGCATCGCTTCAGCTTGAAATCCCATGTTTGTAAATGCACTGAGAAATGTATTATGCATATCAGCTGTTTCTGTTAATTAAAACATCATGACAGGAAGCAATAATGAAAGAAACACTTCTCATCATTTTGGATACTACCACAGGTGTGGTTATTATCATCTCACATCATTGCAAGCAGACAAACCTCATTCTAGCTGGAATGTTTTCATCCTTGCCAAGCCTCCCCCCTCCCATCTACATCTTCACACCTAATCTGCTGGCTGGGGTTTCATGGTTTTTACCATCTGCTGGCTGTGGTGATAATATTTCAAACCTATGTTAAATACTCAAAATGCTTCGAATAAAATGGTTACCTCAGTGTTGCTTTTACATCTTTAAAGCAGAAAAAACTATTTTAAAACCAGTTTATTAGTTTCACACTGTTCATTTAGTTTTTTAGTGTATTGGAATTTTATTGTATTGGCTAACTGCAGACATTTCAGAGAAATACTCTAACATTAAAACCTCTGCATCACATGGTCAACTTTTTATACATTGTAAATCTTAACAAAAATCAATGCAAAACAGGAGAGAATGACATACTGCGTGTGTCACAGTGCCGTTTTTCTGTTATAGTCCAGAGGTGACTCGGGGCTTTCATCAATTATACGCTTACAACAATTTGGCAATGCAAAATTAGCTGAGGGACAACAGCAGTTGACAGTGGCAGCTGCCAGCCCCCACTCCACGTCATCTGTAATACAGGCTTGAACATGCCTCTGTGTTTAGTCTGTTGTCGCCTGTCCACCCATTATAGCCACTCGGACGCCTTCTCAAATATATGTGGAAAAGCCTGTTGTGTTTCAGTTTGCCTACAAACCAAGATTCTTGTGAGTTATGTGGTCTTAAACCACTACCAAGCTCAGCCATTTTATGCCCCCATCAGCTGTAACTTTACAGATGAAACACTCCTCAGAATGAAGCAATGTGATATCTGGAAACAAATCACAACCCTAAAAACCTGCTCTAGAAAGGTTTTTCACTCGCCTTCAAATTCCCCAAAAACCAATTTACTCCCTGAATATGATGGTGACTATGGGAATACAGTCCAGAGTAAAAAATAAATAAAAAATCTATTGTTGATGTCCTAGAACTAGATACCCCAAGACAACCTCAGATTACCTTTGATTTTTCCTCAGAGCAGACAAAGGCAGTGGAGGTTGTATATAGAATTTCATGTAAATCCAGACATGAAGCATTTACCACGTCTGCTCTGTAAATAGACTGTGGGATTTAATTGTTTCACACAATTTGCAGACAAATTGTATTTTTACACCTGACACATACAACTGACAAACGTCTACTTTATATGAATGTTGATAAAGATAATTTATACAGTATATAAATATATTAGGTTGCGGTTTGCTGTGTTTTATGTTTGAAGACAAAAATTATAGATTGTTTGATTATAACGCCTGGTAATAAAATTAGACTAATCAAAGCATTACATTTTCTTTCAATGTATTAAAAAAAGACAAGTATATATTTTGTAGCTAAAAACAACTCGAGGTAATGTCATGCCCACTGTGCTTTGTTCTCAATCTGTGACACCTACTGCCTCTCAGCTGAGCTGAGCGTTGCTTCAAAAAGGCACCTTCCAATTAACCGACTGTCATAATCACCTGTGGATTTTTTTATTTATTTCCAGTGAAAGATTAATAACATGGAATGAGCAGCACAAAGAGAATAATTTAGCCTACCTGTCAGCTCAACTTGATTTGATTAATGTATTTTAGCCATCAGCTGTCATTGAAAAATAGCTGTGCCATATTGTTGCTCTCAAAAAATCTTAGCAGCTAAACTGACTTAATTAGCTGATAAATGTAAATTTGAAAGAGTATATGCTCAATCTGCTTGTGCACTCTAAAAATGAAATGTTGGATTTATTTAACCATATTATGTCAACTGGTTCCACTAAACTGAGTTGAGTAAATTCTAAGCAATATACCAGTTTTTTAACCAAAGAACATGAGTATGTTGCTTTGAATTTACTTAACTCAGTTTAGTGGAACCAGTTGACATAATATTGTTAAGTAAATCCAACATTTCATTTTTAGAGTGTGTCAGAAATAATACTGAGATCTGACTCATTAGCAGCTTTTTTGCTTACAGTGTACATTTTAGTTTTATTATCTTTATTGTTCCAAAATACCTAGAACAACCACTTGAGATTTTAGCGATGTTGAGGTGTGAGTTTTTTTGTTTTTTTTTCCTTGGGTGGGGGTTGGCTCAAAATAGATATAGTTTCATATGCAAGTTAAATACACCAGTTATGACCTAAATGTTTTCTTTTCATACAGATCATAAAATACACGTGGTTCCTGGTCCATGTCCTGTCAGTCAGTATTATTGCTGGGTCAGGTCATGACTCAAATGTCACCTGTGATGCTGACAGAACACTTGGACCGGGTGGCACTCTCAGTTATTAACTTGGACGTAGGGGTTCAGCTCACTGAACCAAGCGACATAATTTGTCTGATTAATGTGTCGCACCAAACTCATGAATATTCATGTGTTCCACCTGAATGACTGGGAAGAGTCAGAGAAAATAAATACACGTGCAAAAAAATCTCCTGAGGAGTTTTTACTTATGCTATGCACAAATGAAAAATGTTAAGAATCTTAAGTAAATTTTGTTTTTAATGACAGTTCAATGCTTTGCAGTTTGTACTACAAGGTTATGACACACTAGGATTTATTTTTAAAGGCTGGAACATAAAAGGGTATATTAAAAGGTAACCATTGATTTAGATAAATAATTTTTAAAAACCTGGATGCTCAACTATGATCAAGATTAAACAAGATGAAAATGAATTCCAGAATAAAACCTTAAAAAGCCATGTTTAAATTAAAGAAAAGTAGAACTATACAATCACAGAGGCCAGGAAAAAAATTACCATTATGTGTTGCAGCAGACCAGCCATAAAAACAGAAAGGTCGATGCAAAACGGAGAGATCAAAACACCTGATGAGGAACAAAGACTGAGAGTGTGTAGTCAGACGTGTGGTCAAAAATATATCAACCTGGAGCTCCGGGAGATTCGACCCGGCCATAACCTCACAGCTTTGTCAGGTAGTATATGAATCCAATGTTTCTCATGAGACTCACTGTCTGCTGCAGCATTGTTCAGCTTCAGAGACTACCAGCCAGCACAGTGTCTCATGAATATGGATCTGGTTCCACAAGCAAGCCCCTAGAAAAAGGAACCAGAGCTGTTGTTGTAAAGAATTTGTTTTTAAATGATTGCCCATTTTTCAGTCTAATTGGAAAACCTACAAACATCAATTCTGTCCCAGGATTCAACACAACTATGGATTTATACTAGTTTGGCTGTATCTTTTGGTGTATAAACATTGTCTTACTTGAAATGGTGAAAAATTTGTTATGGCAGAAGTCAGTTTTAAAATTTTTGTCGACATTCTTAAAAACGCTTAATTAAAAATGTAATTTAGTATGCAATGTATTATTTCAAACCAAGACTCAATTAGTTGTTCTAATTAATCTGGAACTAACTTGGAATGCTTATTTTGTCTGCGTTACCCCAGTGGGATTTAATATTTTAATAACTCAAGAAGGCTCTGTCAACAGCCTTCAAGGCTAGGTTTTTCTGTCCAGATTATTTATTTATTGGTTTCTTTTTTACTTGCTGCGCAACAATCTCAATGTAAAAAAAATGCTTGTACTAGACATGACTCTCTTTAAAAAAATAAAACTTCTGCCTTTTTCATTTTTAGGAGGTGAGTGACGCAGACATCATGGAGCTGGTCCACAGCTCTCTGGGCCGAATGACAATCATTCGACAAGTCTTCCCATTATGGAGGGACACCAATGTTCGCTGTATGAGGAACAATCATCGAATTTCTTCCTTGCTGTGTGACCCACAAGAAGGTTACCTGCAGTCCTTGGAGGTAAAAAGAAGAAAACATCAAATAACTTCAGAATGATTGTATTAATCTGCCATAACTGATGGTCTGAATTTACTTTCTATCATTTCGAGGCTATCCAAATATGCTTATTTCAAGCTTTTGTTGTTCAAAGGTCATGGCAGCAAACACAATTACATTAGTTTTTTTTTCTGCACAAATGTAATGGTATATCAGATACTTGAGGTTCTTTGAGTTAATGAACATGTGGATGACTCTGTGTGTTCTCAGATGCTCAGCCAGATTTTGATCAGAGGTTTGGGTTTTTACTCAGCTCTCTGTTATACTTCTTTATTCCTTCCTGAGCATCTTTTAGATGTGAATAAAGATGCTGTCGTTTAGGAAAAGGACAGCTGCTGTCAGGAAGAGTAGTTTCCAAAGATGTTTCTTGGCCTTGAGCTGTTACCTGAATACAAGCAGATAGATGTAACTAACATTACCTGACACAGGTGTTCAATGTTGTGGCTTAGTTGTGCTAAGTAATGCAGTATGCGCTCAAAACTGATAAAGCACTAAACACAAAAAAAGACTATTATCTGAAACACACTATTTTATGATTGTTTGGAACACACCGTGTAAATTCGTTCCACCTGTGTTCACTGGTTGTTGTAATCTTGTAACATTAGTGTGAAAGGCCATAAGTGTTTTAAAATCATTGATGGCGACAGATCACGAAGAACACAAACTGTGTGGTTTGAGTAAAGCTTGATTGCTGCTTTATTTACCATTTTTCTTTTAGTTTCTATAGTGAGATCAAGTGCAAGCATGCAGCTAAAGTCCATCTAAAGTGTCCTAGAACTGCACATTTTACCTGATTATGTATCCAACTGGAAGTATATTATACTCAAAGGTTATTATGAGAGCCATGAATGCCCATGAATATAAATGACTCCAGAACAGTGTTTCTGGGGAATCATGGAAGGACAGGATAAAGTGTTTTTTTAATAAATTGATCAAATCTATCTGAATTTCAAGTAGATATTGAAGACAGCATAAGTTTAAAGAGGACATAACATGAAAAATCAAATTTTTTTATCCGTTAAATGCATTTTGTTGTGTACTTGGAGTCTGTAGGAGTGTAAAAATGTTTTATTTAGTCTGTCTTGGTGTTGCATAGATATATTTATTCTCTGTTTTGGGTCATATTGGTTCAGATTTTTCTATTTTCTATGATGTTGTTCGAGCTATAACGTCCCAGTATTTGTGACTGAACTGCCAAATAAGGTATGGACTTAACTACAATTTTGTCAGACTCTGGCTCCAGCATGTAAGGCTGGATGGACAACTCTTCTCTTATTGACATATTTTAATTCACTTGTAAATAAAAAGGTTTCTGCGCCGTTACATAGTTGTAAACTTCTTTATCAAACTAGAATGGACCGATCTGAAAGCTGGAGGAGGGCGGGATGTGAAATGCCTCGTTTGGATTTAAAGAGACAGCGTCAAAACAAGTTGATCTGAGACACACCTCAGAAAAGGGGTGAAAGAGGGGCTTGTGGAGTTACAATAATGAGGATTTCAGACCAAGTTCAAGAAGTTCTATGTTATATAGACCCCCCAACTGACTGAAATGTGAAAAAGTTGTATTTAAAACCAAATGTCTCCTTTAACGAAGCTTATGTAGTGACATATGTGACCAATTAAAAAAAAAACGTAATGATTTGTATCTCAAATTTATTAAACATGAGCACACTGCAGAGTAGCTGGTGACAAAGAGGGTTAACAAAAAAGTAATATGCTCTAAAGATTTGTTATCCAACAAGTCGTGCTCTTCTTTCAATCTTCAAAGTAACCTTGTTCAATCTGTCATTTATTACTTAATAAAGAGTTCAGAGTGCCTTCTTACACCTCTCAGGCTATTGTTGGGCTCAATCCATCTGGAGTGCAATAGCTGTGTTCCCTGCGGCACTACTGAAATGTTCATTTTCTTTTTATCCATACTACGGACAGATGGCAAAACCATGTGGCGAGTGCTCCAACGATCCTCAATTATTCACGTGAAAGGGGGTTAAATATCAAGTAATGGCAGTAAAAGCATTAATCAGAATAGTTAAATGTTTAAAAAGATGCCAGTGCTTTTCTGCTCTAATCCCCTTTACTATCCGGGAGCTGTGATGTGACCTCACACGTTCCAAACAAAATGAATTGAGCTGAATTTCACCTGGATTTAGCTTCTAAGTCAATGACCCTAAGGAAGGTGAGGCTTATTTGGAGCATTTCTCACCACTGAGCGGAAGTCTAAACATGTCATGAACCAAATGCTTGGAGTAGCAGGAGAAATCATGCCCATGGACAGTTTTTGTGAGAAGTTTTGACTAGACTTGACCCAGAATACCTGTCAAATCGATTTGTCACACCATGACACAAGACTGTTGAATGTGTTGGGAAAGGATGTGCTGAGGTTGAGATGGAGAAAGTGGGGCATTTGGCAGTCATGAAATGAATTAAAATAAAGAAATCTGAACCCATCATGGCTGCATTATATCACACTACTAGGACTTTGCCCTTTGCTAATTATGTTGTTCTTAATATTTTACCCCACCAGGTAGATGCATTCCATCACTTCTGAGAAAAAAAAATGTTTTTATATATAAAAATGTGGACAGTCATAAGGTAAAAAAAAAAAGAGCTGAGGCTCTTGAAAAGAAATGTCACAAAAAGAAAAATCTTCCCACCAACTTCCACATGAAGAGACAAGATTTATTCATCCCTGACAATTTTTCACAATCTAACTACACAGACTGCAGCCAGACTGAAAGATGAGTGCTGCTGTATCTCTGCTTCAGTCACACAGGTCCCCCATAGGGCTATGTCATATTTTCCAGAACTGGAGGACTTTTATTGTTTTTCTTTGTTGTATTGTTTTGGTTTTTTTTTGGCTTGTATGCTGGGCCAATGCAAAAAATATATAAAATTGAAGGATAAAATCCTTAAAGGTGCATATTTTCTTTTCCAACAGGTGTCCAATCTCTATCTGTATGACAGTGTTTTGATGCTAGCCAACGCCTTCTATAGGAAACTGGAAGACAGGAAGTGGCACAGTATGGCCAGCCTTAACTGCATGAGGAAGTCCACAAAGCCATGGAATGGAGGATGGTCTATGCTGGACACCATCCAAAAGGTTGACGTTTTATTAAATCTACCATCTTAACCAAACTACTGCTTTGTTAATTTGTAAAAATTGAGAAATTATAGTTTCTATAATAATCAGTTCAGGATGTTATTGCCTATACATACATGTAAAAGAAAATAAAAGGTTAAAAAAATTCAAATGTTATTTAATTCAGTCATTGTGAAAGTTTGATAAACTGCTATGATCCTTGCTGGAGACTTAAGTTCAGTGGTTTTAAAAGCCCCCTAAAAAACGTATTATTAAATGTGATCTCCACTGGCATCAGAACGGATTCATGACAGTTTCCGGGCTTTGATCTTGTTATACTTATGTAGCCATCTCAGTCCTTTCATTGAAATAAGCCTGAAATACAAGAGAGTGGTCATCCATTTTAATCTGATAATGGAATTTTTCATTGTGGCACAGAGTCATGCTGGTTTAATTTCCTTTGACAAAAGATGCCATAGTGAGACACAAAGAAACAACAAAGCAGGGGTGACACAGTGGTGATCATGCTGTTGTTATACAGACCAAATGTAATCTGCTTTTAAATGACTGAATATTCTGTTCCACTTATATCAAAGTGCACAAATGTAATTTCCACCAAGACTGAAAGACTCACTCAAAAATAATTTTAGGGTGTACAGCAAACGAGAACATTTAGATTTTTCCATTTCTTGTTTTTTTTCTGTCACACAACCATAAATTAAGATTTCGGTCAGAAAAATAAAGGACTATAAAGAAATTCTCTCTGTGTTGGGCTGTCATTGCTACAGGGGCGGATCAGTGGCCTGACAGGAATGATGGACTTCCGCGCTGAAGGCTCCAACTCACATGTTCAGTTTGAGATTCTTGGAACGAGCTACAGCGAGACGTTTGGGAAAGACGTGAAACGGGTCAGCTGATTTTACTATATTACTATTTATGTATTTTGTACATTTCCACTATTTTATATGATCACTTTCAAAACCTTCCTTTTCAGTCCATTTCAAAGAATGTGATATGTACCACTGTGAAAAAGTTTTGAGTCATTTTTGAGTCAAAGAGCCAGACTTTTTTGTAAACTTTGAAAGTGGTCATGATCATGTTTTTTTTTTTTTAAAGGGGGATCTTTTCTGCCCTGTTTGAGCCCAGTGCCTGACCATACTGTTCATCTGCAGTAAATGGTCTTCAACCTGACACTTTCTGTTTTGTCTTCCACTTTTCCATTCTCCTCATTTGTCACTGCACTGTATACTGCCAAAGTCCAGTATGAAGATTGAGCAGACAAGTGGGGAAAAGTAGCCAAAGAAAAACTTTGAGAGGCTTTCAGAAAAAAAACTTTTGAACTAGGTCACTTTAAAAGTCTGGCTCCTTAGAAGCAAAATAAAAAAATAATAAATCTAGTTTAAACCTTTTGACCATTTTGTTGTCTTCTTTTAGTAGGTCACAATTATATGTGACCTGACACAATGAACTGAGTATTAAGTTGCTAGGTATTGAAAAAATAACATGCTTTATCACTTGCATTAAAAAAGTATTTTTCTCACAATTATCATAACTTAAAATGAGTTTTACAGGTGCCATTTACTGAAGTGCTTGAAGAGAGAGATTGAGGGCATTATTTGTGCACTCCTCTTCCGGCCACAATTTGTTGCATTTTGTCCTGATTCAGTCAGGGACTTCTTGCAAAATGAAAAAGAATTTGGTTTTGAGGTAATCTATGTGACGCAGGACTGACCAGAAGCTGTAATGAAGATTTAATCACCACTCAGCCTAAATGAAATCCATGAATCCAATTCAGAATAAAATGGCCATCAGTGTTAGCAAGACAGATGTACATAAAAACTTAAATTCACATTCTCGTCCATCAGGAAACAAACTTTGTAATTACTAAAGATTTTCTGTACATATGATAGAGAACATAAAACACGAAACATGCAACTAGTTAAATGGAACAGGGGCTAGAGATTATGCCAACATGTAGTTGCAAGTTTCTCTGAACTATCAGTGGCAGAAAAGGTTAGCTAGGCCAGATAATGGGCTGCCAAGTGCACTAGATTCTGTTGCTCATTACCAGGTATCTGTCTCTGCACTGCCATGTGGACCATAAAAAGTGCAAAACAAACACACATTTTTGCAACTATCCTCTTATTTTCTCGGTAATGGATAAACACCCTATTTCTTGTCCAACATTACATTGAAACGATTTACTGCAACTGAGAAACATCACTTCTCTGAAGTGTAAGGCGATGTTCTTGTGTTTCTTTGAATGGGGAGCAACAGTGATTTAATGTTGTGCTGCACCTGCCAAACCTCTCAGAGCCACCCTCATTGGTCCAAAACCTTTAGATTTTCCTTCTCAATTTCAATCCTCCTCTTCCCCCTCATCAGTGTGGTCACACTTTCGACTCTCCCCTAACCTTTTACTCTCATTTTTCAGGCCTGCTTTCCTCCCTCTCCATCATCATTTATCTGCATTCAGTCCATTTTCTTCCCAGCCTGATGGCTCTTAGATGAGGCGTCTTTCTGGTTAGAAACTGTAATGAAGACTGAAATACTATTTCCAGAATGGCTACTGTGAGATTTCTCCACCATCCAGTGCTGATGCAGAGTGATCGATGCTGTTGTTGTTGTTGTTGTTTTGGTTTCCCGGTTTGCTTTTATTGATGTGTCAGCTCGTCTCCGAGCAGATATTCCTAATGACTTCCAGCTTACATGGAGCTCTCATGGAGAAAAGTCAATTCATTTAAATGTAATTGTTCCTACTAGCCAAGCATCTTGCATGCATCATGAAGTAGTTATTTCTCAAATAGGTCTTCCACAGTAATGCTTCATTATAGTAATAAAAATCACATTTGTAACAAACAGCCTCAAAAATATTACCTCGAATCTGTGCAGTTTGTCTGCTTGATGGCAGGCAAAGTCTCTTAAAAAGTCAAGTTTAGGAAAACCTTGTTCAATTTTCAGGCTCAGATTATATTCTTCACAAGTGTGATATATGGTACATTGTTCTACATATGTGCCATGGGAGTAGTTGTCTGAACCAAAGGACTGCACCTCTATGCTCATGTAGCAAAATATCAAAATTCCAATGGAACCCCTAAAACGGACATGTGGTGTTCATGTATTGACCACAGTGTGCTGACACTTCCTTATATGAGCCTCAAGGTTAGAAGAAAATTTTCTTATTAGCCATCATCACCCTTCAAGTGGTAATTGCTGATGTTGATGTTAATGAATGTAGGGGTTTCCCACGAGCTTTAATGTGCCATGTTGCATCCAAAATAAGGCAGAAGTTGATAGCTGCTGTTTGTCCCACTGCTCAAACCAATTTGTCACTGACTCATAAAGCTGAAATGACATTAAATATTCTCTAAAGGGCAACTCTCTCTTGCCAACAATAGATCTGCAGGGGGCTGATGGGAGTGTTGATCCAACAATTAATTTGCAAAGCACTGAGAAGGCAGGCTTTAATAATCCCACACTCTGGCCCCCCATTGGATTTTAAAAAACACCCCTTAGCTACATGGAATCTCCTCCACAAGGTGTACGGAGTAAGAAAGAAATCAATATTCCATTCATTGACATTCATTTGTGCTCTATTTTTGGCACAAGTCTGAATATTTTACAGAGATTTTATTATTCCGATTGAGCTCTTCCAACACAAATGCTATGGCAGAAGTTTCTTATTCAACATTGACAAATAGAAATAACAACGCTAAAAGCTCTTTTAAGCAAGTTGTACCGTCACAGACACATAAATCAGTTTGGCATTTAGTTTTTAGGACCTAAATTAATACGTGGTAAATTTATTTTACTCAACTATTATTGGATGTAAATTGCCTTTACTCAAGTTTCTGCATCAGACAAGGAACAATTTAACTGGCCCTGCTTCTTTATGCTGCTACACTACAATGGATGAAGTAAATCTTCTCAAAAGTCAAAAATAATTAGATGAAAAGTGAATGATGTTTTTCTACACCCCCTAATGTATTCTTCTTCATGTGCTCTCATCCATCATAATAACAATGCTAGGCATACATTACCAACATTCCAGCTGCTGAACTGATTTTAAATGCAGAGTTATCTACAGTATCTGCTCTTCGTTGCTCTCTTTTCACATGGTTTAATACACATATAATTATGCACTTTATAAATAACTTTATTACAATTTTGTATTTTGTACAAAATGCTCAGATCCAATAAATCAGTCTCTCTCTTCTCTAGGATGCTGGAAGAGAAATAGAGCAAAATGGTCAATGTCATTTTGAAAAATACATTTACAAAAATGAGTGTATAAAGCAGGTAATTACTGTACAGTATTGTTACATGTTAAACACATTCACACACATCCTCCATCGTGTCAGTGCTGTTTGTAAGTCAGACAAAGAAGTCTGGCTCAATGAGATGCTCACTAGCATAAAGAGCTTGTCAATAGGTAAGCACTTGACACTTGGGATTAGCAGGAAAGAAAAGGGCAGTAGAACAGTTGTAACTAGTGTAAACCGTGTCTATAATGACCCTTTTTAAATAATTCCACAAAAAGGAATAAAATGCTTTCTGTAAGATTTGTAGTAGCTCCTGTAATTGGAATAATTGTGGTGGTAAGAAAACCCCAGCTATTTGTCTTTTATCCCTTTTGTTATTCTCAGATGGTCACTAGCTTTTATTATAGTCCACATCAAATATTCTAGATTACCACTATGAGTCATTTCAACTGCTGTGAAATATTAAAAGGCACTGTTGTAGTATTCTGACTAGTCTCTAAACTGTGTCTTTGCTTTTATGTTATTTAAAAAATGTACGACAAAACTTGCAATTTTCTAGCAGTATTGTATAACATACACTTGATGTATATAAAATGGTCGCTCAAAAGAAATCTGTGTTTAAGGTTTCACAAATAAAAATATATTTAAATTGAATGTAGAGCTGAAAAAAATTTTTTACTGCAAACTTTTTTTTTGACACTTTTAATATTTATAGAAAGAATATGTAAATTTTAAATCCCTATCTGGCTGACACTTCAAAGAAAGAAACGGGAAGAAAATCTTGACAGATTTGCTATCTGAATTCTAAAACTCTTCCTCACAGGTAATGTTAGGCACATCTTTATATAATGCAAATGGATAGTTGTCTTGTTTTATTGTGACATTGTTAGAGGTTTACTTTGAGATTGTATACTGCCGATGCTGTGAACTTTTTTCCCCCCACAATTGGTCCTGGAGGCCCAAGTGTTATCATCTGTGTCTTGCTTAAATGCAGGTGGTTTGACTTTGCTCTGTTTATTGTTCATGACCTTCCTAGTGGCATGCTGGTGGGCAAAGCTCTGTGAAGTAGAAGTGCTCTTCTTTAGTGTTCTTCAGTTTACAGAGCAAGGATTGCTCAGTGCTTTTTTTTTTTTTGAGGACAAAACTGCTCATGGAGAAAATAGCCCCCTGTGAGGGAAGCAATGCAGACTGACATTTTGTCCCATTGCACACTTGGAAACACAAACACATGGCCCAGTCATATGGACAGATGAGCAAAATTATTAGCAGCACTTAAGTTTAAAGTAGAAAGAGCAAAAGTAAAGACCTGAGCAGATATGACACAGTTCCTTACCAGCAGGGGTAAGAAACGACTGGCAATTGTTTTCGCAAGAACAAACCTTGAACCATGTTGGAGGAAATTGTGAACCTAGCAGGCATCAGTGTGAGAGCCCACATCTTCTTGTGATTTGAAGCGAGTTGTTTGGCAGCTCTCAAAGAACCAACAGCTTTTAAGGTAGAGTCAACATAATGTTTTGGCACATAAGAACATATCAGCAAAAATAAATAGCTTGATAAACAGTTGGGGTGTCCCAATACCAGCTTTCCTCAAACCAAATTTCAGTATTTCAGTTTGGTTACCCACCGATACCAGGTACCTTAATGAGTACTGAATTAGTACTTAAACCTACAGCCCCTCTGGCTATATCAAATCAAATACACAGCAGGGTATATACTGTCACAAAATTTAGAATTTTCTTTCAACTTCTACAATCTTATTAAACGTGAAACTGTCTAAAGTTTCACTTGAAATGTAAACTGTAACACATTCAATGGAATGTTGATACCAATATTGATACCTACATAGGTATGTCCCGGGTGTCAGGGCACTTTGAGTATGAGTACAGTCAATCCCAGATCCCAGGGCTACGTTTCTAGAGTACCCAAGAATTGTGAAAAATGCAAATACTGGATGTGGTCCAGAAAATTATTATTTATTCCCTTTATCATCATGATGCAAATCAAACAGTGTAAATACAGACTCTCGACAACTCAGCAGTCTGCTTTATGATATACATTGTCACTTGTTTACATTTTTCTGTTTGAAAACATAATAAACAAAAGGTAAATAAGCCTAATATGTCATATATAAAACTGAATGACATGCAGCTGATGTCTATAAAAGGTGACATAAGCTCAGCGCTTAAAACAGAAGGCACCATTCATGAGTGAAAACCCACAGGGGAAAATATGGACTACGGTCACCCACACAAACAGGTGGGTTGGAAGCAAGAGTCATTTCATCATGTCATTAATCAGCTCAGAGAAAATATACTGCCCAATAAACTGTATGAAGACTCTGCAGATGGGTTGTGAAAAACAAACTGATAACCGATAATGAAATTTTCTTCTGTTTTCCTTTTGTTTGTTTTATTCTAGCGTCCGATTGTTTCACATGCATCTATCTCGTTCACAGTCAAATTCCTTTGTTGCTGCCTTTTGTATCAGTATTAATTGTATTCTCTGTTGTATAGAAGTTTGTAATTTCAAAACTGATCAGCAGCACAGATAGATTTGTTTAGGGGTTTTTTTTCTCAATCTAAGCTCCGTCAAGATAAAATATGAGAATACCAAAGTGTTTTAAACACCAAGTCAGTGGTTTGGTTGTGTGACATTTTCTGGTTCTACCCAAGCAATTATGCCTGTTATATTGTTTTTGTTGTTTTTATTCTACAGCCTTTGTATTTTTTCGTTCTACATGACTAAATTGGATAGAGATTGGACAGTTGAATGTTATCTGTAACTACATCACAAGGTGGCACTTATTATGAAAATACATTTTGAGTTCAGTTATACACTACATTAGTTCTAATAACAAACAAGATCTTTTAACACAAGAGTTATACAAGAAAATCCAATAGCATTGTGTCCATTGATCTTAAATTAAGAGTATTATTCCCAAAATTTGAAGCCAAATCAAAAGTGCATGTATCTGAATTAGAAATGTGAACAATTCACCACTTTGTGTTACTTCTTTAAAACTTAGGATCTCTTAAGCTTTTGTTTGTTGTGGAGTACATTGTTCTCCATTGTGGAAAATTATTGTTTTTCTGCTGTGGCCATAAAGGCTGGTGGTTTGACCTTGGGCCACAAGTCTCACTCTGTCAGCTCAAATCAAAGGCCACTCCAAATGATGTGTCAGATCCTTGAGAATCCTTGTCCAGCTTGCAGCTCTGATTAAAAATTTACGAAACATCAGCCTCACAACCTGAGACAAACCTTCAAAGGTTGACCATGTGGAATGAGAGCTTTAAAACGAAAAGTTTGTTTAGATTCAGGAAACAAAGTCGAAGGGACGCCCAATGGTCATCAGATTTGATTTTAGGAGACAGTTTCACATGGTGAGCTAAAAGTCTACTTAAAGCTGTGATTATTGACTTCTTAAAAGGATATTCTGGTCAGTTTTGAGGTTAAGCTCTGTCAAATAGTTTAATAGTTAGTATCTTATCAGCCGTGTTACCAGTCACAAAACACAGACAACGGCCAAAAGGGCTGTCAAGCACAAACTGACATGTCAGTGTCCTGACACTGCTAAAGTACTACTGACATCTGACATCACTTAAAAAAAAAAAGACTGTCCTTCTTTAATTTCATCACTATGACACCTGAAGTGTTTCAAATAACTTACAAGATGGTTAAAAAAATATCAGCATCCTGTAACATAAATTAAAGAGAGAAACAATAACACTTTTGTCCGATTCAGTGGTAAACATAAATTTTGACCACTGACTGCTGAATTCAAGTCACAATATGGAAAATACTGAGGGGTAATTTATTTACATACAACCACCTTCATTCCATCCTGCTTAGTATAGAATATTTGAATAGGACATGAGCTCAGTGCTATCATTTCTATTTCCTAAACCTTTGTACTTCTCTACCTGGTTTTATTTCTCCCTATTAGTTGGCATCTTGGGACTCCACTCGTGGCTTGAATGGTAGCCTAAAGGAGAATCGGATAGAGAGTGGTATGCAGGGAGTGACGCTCAAGATTGTAACATTACTGGTAAGTTGTGACAGTGTGCTGAATCTATTAAAGCTGAGTAAGCAAATATTGTAAGGGAACAGTAAACTTATCAAAACATTAGATTGCATTTTTTGATTGATAAAACAAACTTCTTTGAATAAGAGTGATATTTATTACATTCTTAATGCTTAGCCTTTGTGAATATGATCACATCTGTGAAAGTAACAGTTCTGCAAACTAACTTCAAATAAATATTTAGCAAGAAGGCCAATGAAAAATTCCTTTTGCACCATCGCACCAGGCAAAACAGCTCCTTTTAATCTGTTCAGACACCAGTTAAATAAGAAAACTCCAAATTCTTCATACATTGAAAACAACAAGTTAGAAAAAGATCAGTGGCATTGAGGGCAGTGTTTTATGTTTTGATGTTGCTTTGCCACAAATTTTAGGATGAATGTTGTGCAAAACATTAGTTTTTTATTTCCTGAACAGGAAAAATAACCTCATTCTGTCCTTAAATGCATTGCTAAAAAGCAGTTCTACACTGCAGCGATGCTACTTAAAGTCCTGCCGTCCTCTGCCTCACGTATCCTCCTTCCCATTTTTCCTCCTCTTCACAGATGATTTACCTTCACCATATTTATTCACATAAGTTCTGCTCAGCTCTCTCCTGGCAGTGTCACTTAATCAAGTCATTTGCCCCTACCCACTTTAACACCTCCCTCCTCTTCCATGTCCCTCTGCCCCATCTTCCTCAGCTCCTTTCACTCCACCTATTTATTTCTGCCTTGACACTTAACTCATAAAGAGGAACTATGGGTGAGAGCATAAAATTTAAAATGGCAATTTTCACATTGATGAACCATAGCAGTTGCCATGGCGCCATGTGTTATGGGTCAAAAGTTGCTAGGGAAACTATTTTATTACGATGAAGTTTAATGTAGATCACACTGGAGCTCTTCATAAAGGTGTGTTAGGATGACTGAGCATGTCCTTGCTTTAGCTGTCTGTGTTGCCATGACGAGATTTAGGGAGCATCTTGATGAACATGAATGTGTCTGAGATCGAATTCTGAATCCTAACACTCGCTGTATTCTTTTTGTTTTTGCTGCTGTGTGTGTCATTATCTGTAATCCCTTTAAACCCAATTAAACCTTTCATTCAAACAGGAAGAGCCTTTTGTGATGGTGGCAGAAAACATTCTGGGTCAACCCAAAAGATATAAAGGGTTTTCAATCGATGTCTTGGATGCCCTCGCTAAGATCCTGGGCTTCAAATACGACATCTACCAAATTGGTGATGGGAAGTATGGATCGGTTCTCCCAAACGGATCCTGGAATGGCATGATAGGAGAACTCATCGCAAAGGTTAGCATTTTAGGGTTTTTTTTTGTGTGACATGATCAATGTCCATATCTGATCTTAAAATATTTTGTTTTCAGATTCAGGCTATGTATATATTGAGCTAACACTGGAAATTGTGTACATTATTCCATTTTAATGCTGAAAAACTGTTATAGTAGCAAATATATTCTGTGTATGAGGAAAAATGTCTCTTTCCAGAGAGCTGACTTGGCCATATCAGCCATTACCATCACGCCGGAGCGAGAGAGCGTGGTCGATTTCAGCAAGCGCTACCTGGATTACTCTGTGGGGATCCTGATGCACAAGTCAGAGGAAAAGATCAACATTTTTTCTTTGCTGGCACCATTTGACCTGGCCGTATGGGCATGCATTGCTGCAGCCATCCCAGTGGTGGGCATCATGATCTTCCTGCTGAGGCGTATCCAGGCAGTGCGATGCCACAACAGCACAGGTCATCCTTCACCTTCTGCCTCCACTTCACTCCAGAGCGCGATCTGGATAGTCTATGGTGCTTTTGTGCAACAAGGTGGGTGGCAGACAATTACAAATCATAACATTCCTGTGGGATACAACACTAGACTGTTTCATTCAAACGTATCATTATCTCTTCTCCTATTGGAACTAATCCTGCGGTTTCTTAATGTGAAATGGTTCACAAGGCAGATCAAAAATCAAAGCCGAAACACTGACATGTCAATCTGCTGTATGCTTCTAACTAATTAAGTCAAATGTTACGATGTTACCAACAGGCTGAATGTTTTCTTTGCTGAAAGTCATCTTATTCCAGTGAAGCTGACTTTATCAAACACAAACATAAGAAGTTACAATAAACTGAAGATATGTGTGTGTGTCACCATGCAAAAAATGCTGATTCAGTAGATCATAAATTTCCAACACAACGCCCACTTTAGCATTTTTAAAGGTGCCCTTCTCAAGGAGGAATGTCCCATCTTTAGGTTTGATTTAGATCCATGTATGTCAGTTTGGAACAAATGACTACTTCAGCAACTGATGTTAAAGCCTGAACCGCATCTATCACAGGCTGGCACAGTGCCTGTGAACCTTTTTTAACCCAACACCCACTTTATTCCAAGAGAAACAAAATTTATGCCATTTCTAACCCCCCTACTCATTTCTGGCTCAAGTGCAGTGCTGTGACTTTTTGTTTTGTTCAAAAAATGTCATTAATTTTTATTTTTGTTGAAAAAGACGTAGATCTCTTTGATATGAATCAGACTGCTGAAGCTTTGTGTGCCGTTGTCGGAGTGCATAAACATGGCAGCCAAATGCCCCAATGATTTGCCAAAACTTGGCTGTTTTTTACTTAGGAGTTCATGCAAAAAAGGCTATCCACCCCCAGACTCTGCCTTTTTTCTAAGAGGAACTGATCTTTTGTTCCATAAGGAGGTCAGGCAGAGGTAGGAAATAATTCAAACCGTCCAAGGGAACGAAAGGAAAGAACATTTTCATTATGATTAGAGTCCAATCAATTTGTTTCATAGATGAAAGAAAGTACACCACCGAGGACTTCTGCAGTATGGATAGATTCAGCAGACCCACAAAATACACATTTTTACATTCAATGACCTTAAATAAAAAAATCTGTCTGAGCCACATCTAATAAAAATGACTGATGCTGGAGTGCCATACATCTGACAAGACCTTTTTTTTTTCCGAGCTATCCTGAGGGTTCAGCTGTGCTGATTGTGACACTTTCAGACAAATATGTTTTTATCACACTTCACATGCTTGAATCTTTCAGCTGATATTTCTATGGCTTTCGTGTTCAGTGTTAAAATTCAGGCTGACATGTTTTCCCATTCATTGTGATCTGTTTTGGTATTTTCTGCAGACAAGTTGGTATGATAAAGAAACATGATGACAGCAACATAAATGTGACAAATCAGTATTTTTATGTATGTATAGAAAAAAAAGAATAAATGTGAATGTGTTTGCTGCTCATAAAGTAAAGAAATCTTGTTTGGTAGATTATTTCTTTTTTGTAACAATACTTTTTGATAAAGAGTCTTATGATCGGTACCTGACTGGCAAACCTTGAAGGTACCAGAAGCTTAGAACAAGTGTCAACAGCAAAACAAACTGTTTGGCAATGGAAGAGAAGATTTGGCAATTTCTACATGTGTACAACCGATGTACGCCACTCTACTGCTTATCCCACAAATGCATGTTCCTTGCAAATGTGGGAAATTAAGAAGATTTTCCAATGGTATCAAATTTATGTCCTAGAAGCATTGTTACAACAAATAAATTATCTATCAAGCACAAATTTCTTTACTTTTTGTGCTAAGTTTAATAATAAAATAAAGTAAGCAAATCATCTTATGTAAAGGGGGTTACATGTATAAATAAAAATAAAAGTTTAAAAATTCCTACAGTTGACTTGAAGAACTTTATATTCTTAAATATGATCTCAAGAACAAAAAGGTTGTTAAAGTTCTTACTTAACAAGTGAGTCAATAAAAGAAAATAAGTACACAGGACACATTACAGTAACATTTCTTTTCTTTAGAAAATAAAAAATAAGTTGTAACAACAAAACAAACTGATACAGATGAAGAAAACTTGTGTTTTGACAGTTTTAATATTTTTTTTTATTTCTGTTGCATTTCACATTTATTGCTCTTCAAAATGTTCTCCATGAATACTGAATGAGGTATCAAAAGTGGTTACAGCTTGTGTAGATATTTTTCTCAGTAAAAAAATAATCAGCAAAAAGGTTCAAATTAAGTAGTTATGAATTTATTACTATTTTCATGTTTAAAATAGGAGAATTGTCTGTTTTTAACCTGCAAAGTTTTTTTTTCTATATATTTTTGAGTGACCTTTAAACTGTTTAACTAAATGCAGCACATATATGTGTGTTTTTTTCAGTCTCACAAAAATTAAAAGTTAATGTTTTGCTTCCCCGTCCCTGATGTTGTACCTACAACAGATTGTAAAGATGCTGATGTTGGCATGTGTGTGCAGCTTTTGACTCTCTCCACCTTCACAGGCAGCGACTCCATCCTCGGCTCGGTGGCTCTGCGTATCGTTATGGGCAGCTGGTGGCTTTTCACCCTCATCGTGTGTTCTTCTTACACAGCAAATCTGGCTGCTTACCTCACTGTGTCACGCATGGACAACGCAGTTCGGTAATTTATTTATTTTTCTTCTTTTTACACTGCAAGTAATCAGATTATATGACAATCAAACAGTTTTAAAAAGGCTGCACTCTTTCATGTACAAAAACGCTACATATACTGTATCTTGTATTATCAGGAGTATTATTACTGACTGGAAACTAGGGTTTTCTGTGGATTGATTTCTTGACAGTATGTATATATTTTATTTTCCTATACTGTAACTACCTGTGCTCCTGCAGCAACTCTGGTTAAAGGACACATGGTGAGCACAGCTCATCTCTCTCGTTTCTTTCGTTTTTGACCTGGTTGCTTAACAACTTGCTTGTCCTCCGTCTAAAAGTTATTTGTCAGTGAATCCAATTTGGTCTGACGTTTCTCCCCAAAGAGTGGACAGAAAGGCATTTGATTGCATCGTTTCTGTCTTCTGTTAAACAAATAAGCACACAGGGACATGTCAGTAAACGAGGTGAATGCTAAAGAAGCAAAGAGCTCACCTATGAAGAGATTTTGTCTGGATGTGAGGGCGTTTATGCTTTGAATGCCAATTACCTTATTCTTTCCCTCTGTGGTACATTGGGTACAGTTTAAAAGATGGCCAATGACTCCATTTAGGTCTTAGTGGGAGATGATGGGTACACTGTAACGAATTCTCAAATTGAAACATTAAAAAACGCAGGAACAACATGTCATCTGCTGTTCTCACTAGCAAAGCCTAAAATGGATAGAACTGCTACGGGTCTGTTTTTCTAGATGTATTTAAGAGCAGAACAGGTCTGCATTATAATGTTGAATGACCTACAATTATATCCAAACTTTATGCATCAAGGATAATTATGGAAGGGATTTTTTTTAAGTATGTTCTTCACTAATTTCCTGACATTCATGCAACTTTTTTAATTGTCTAGAATTGTTTTTGCATAAGAAAAAGCACTCAAATTGTCTGAATGAAGCAAATAAGGCTTTGGGTTTGGAGGAAAAGAAATGAAAGTGAGGTAGAAAAAAATAAAATCACATCTTACCTAATGAACAGCAATGTTTGGTGTTGTAGAATCTGATTGACAATTAAAGTTCCTTTTTTTAAGGCCATCTGCCTTTATCTGTCGAGAGCACAGAAATGTATTGGAAATGACAAAATCTGCGTTGTAAAACTGAAGCCTTGTGGGAGGGTTAAAAACAAACTTGTGTTTTGTCACCCCTCAATTTGTCTGTAATCGACTAAATAATTAAGTTTTCTTTCGATGGAATGTTATTGAAATGGCTCAAAAGACCTTTAATAGTAAAATAAAAACATGTCAAAGGTTTTCTGACTGTGGGGGAGATCTTCCAGCATTTTCAAAAAAATTCCAAGACACTAAATAAAGGTCAAGTGGAATGCAATTTTCCTTTGAGGTTAGCTGCTGATTTTGCAAAGCCATTGACTAGAAGGCAGAAGGTAGAAGATATTTACACACAGCTACTGCTGCCTTTCTTGTGTTTTGTCGGCTTGGAAGAAAGGCATCATTGTGGATGCACTGTTAAATATTCTTGTCTAAAGGCAAGAAGAAGGCAGCTCAGGCAGAACTGGTAAAGAAAATACAATTAATATAGTTCAGACATAGGATTAAAAATCCTGGGGTCAACAGTTTTGTTGCCTTTGATTAGTGAAATCCCCAAGAAGAATCCCAAATGTATCAATGCACCACACAGTCCTTACAGAATATTAATTTCTTGTCGAAGACAAATATAAAAACATCTATGAATGTGCCGCTCTTCTTTGTGCAGACATAATCCATTATTAACCTCATCGTTTCAACTTATGACCAAAGCTCTACAGTTACTCTGAAGTGCCTCAGAAAACAGCTGGGTATCCTATAAAGTGTACAAAGCTGAAAAGATGCTTTGTTTGACACGCCAATATTGCAAGCTTCTTTTGCTCCTACTAAACCCAATGTCTAGACCTTGGGCTGGATCAAACCTGATTTTTGAAGCTCAGATGGAGTCAGATATTGTCCAGAACAACAATAAAAGTCAAGGTAATATAATTCCTGAAGAAATCAACTTTCTTCCTCAGCTGAAGTATAGATTTTGGTGTAGTCCTAAAGTGCTGCTGGCCATTTTATTTTCACTATAAAGTCCATAATGCATCATTTTAGAGAATGTATTTCTGCATCTATGCCTATTAGGTTTTAGTGTTTGATACATAAATGCACTTTAATGAGAACAAAACATAAATGTTACAGAAGTCTCTTTCTATAGGACTTTGAGCAGTACATGAATTGTTTCTACTAATTAGCTTCCTGTTAAAAAAAGCAATTACACAACTTCTATACTGTATTTTAAAAACTATTTTGTTTATTCTTCTAAATATAAAAAAAAAAAAAAACATTTGTTTTTCTACTTAGCAAACATAAAAACATCCTTCAGAGTAATAACTGCTGCTTCTGATACTAATGAGAAAAACTCCTGTTTTTACTGTTAATTGTCATCGCTTTGGAACATTTCATATTTATAAAAATACCTGTCATACAGAATAATCATCACTAATCATTTAATGTTTTTGAATTTAACTTGAACATCTTAGAAATGAGCAATGTATGGTATAGCCACATTACATTGCTATAGGAATGTTTGTTTCATGTGTGCCTCTCTAACAATGTACAACAAGCTGGGGTTGAGAGGAAACCATGTTTTTGTAAAGATGTCAGAGTTTGTTTGTATTTCAAACAGGGTTCAGCCATTAAGGGTAATGAATAGGGCAGAGTTCCATTTCTGTGTATTGATTGGAAGAAAATAGTGTTTCAAGGCTTTAAGATACAATGAACATGAAATAAAATCACTTAAAATGGGCAGCAGATGTATCCAGCACACACAATATATTAGTTTGGGACTGTTGCTCAATATTATTTTATCATTGGTTTACATTTTGAACATTTTCCCTGGCAGCAATTACCAAAACTCTGCTTTTGGCAATTGGTCTTTGAGTTAATGGTCTCTAAAATTTGTTTAGTCCAGACTGCCCTGAATGAATTTAGTGGAGTTTTTTTAATTTTGTTTTTAACAAAAAACAATAAGTCACTGTTGCCCTGTGAATACTGCTTTAGCCTCAGTGTGTGTGTCCGTAGCATACAGTATAGTTCAATAAAGATATTTTCTCTTATTTTTCAATGAAGATCATTCCAGGATCTGGCCAAACAGGTGGACTTTACATACGGGACAGTGAGGGACTCGGCTGTGTATGAATTTTTTCGAGCCAAAGGCACCAACCCCCTGGAGCAGGACAGCACATTTGCTGAGCTCTGGAAGATCATCAACAAGAACAACGGCTTTGAGAACTCTGTCTCAAGCCCATCTGAGGGCATCAAGAAGGTTAGTGTTACTCCATCTCTAATTTTTCAGAAAACAAAGAACTACTGGTTAGTGCCGTTATTTGCAAACAAAAACTGTTTTCTGAAACACTTTTTATGCTCTAATTATTCAACTCCTGTAGACTGATCAGACATTTACCATTTCAGCTATGTGGAAACTTAAAAAAATGATTTTTTCAGCTGAAAAATCTATAAATTATTAGCACTTTGTAATTATCTTTTGACAGTTATTTTATGTTTTTCGATTTTAAACTTATAAATGCAAGCTATTCTACTAAAAAAACGTTTAGAATTTTTTTTTCCTTTTTTTATGCTAACTTCATCAGTTCAAAAGGAAAGTTTTCAGCATGGGTTAGTTTATTATAAAAAGGTGGCAGTTTCATCTTTAGTCCTAGTAAAGATAGATATAGTTCAGCTGTGGCTACTCTGAATGATTGCCTCTAACGATGCTGCAAACAGAAGAAGGCAAAAATATGTGAAATAGTTTTTGTCATCTTGGCAAAAGCATTTAATAGGGTGATTTCTGTTCTGAGTTCTGAAAATATTTGGTTTTGCTGTTTGTTTTACTGATTGCTTTCCTCCCTGAGAAAAAAAACGTAATCTTGTGCACGACTTCGATTCCTGAAGTAAATGTACAAAAAGAATGTAATAATTTCCCTGAATTATAGAAAGCCAACTAGTTATTATATTTTTATTATTAATATTTTAGCAATTGGATTTGCAGTGTATCTAATTTAAGCTGTCAAATTTTGCTCTTCAAGTCGAACAAAACTAAAATTCTGGCTGTCAAAAAGGATTCAAGCTGTGTCGCTCTGCTGTAAACATGTCCTGATGTAACTGTTATATGTCCCTGTTTTTTTGTGTGGGTGTTGTGAAAACTGTTTCAAATTTCCAGGCAAAGCGAGAATCATACGCCTTTCTATGGGACATGGCGGTGGTGGAATATGCTGCTTTGACAGACGACGACTGCACGCTAACTATAGCAGGAAACAGCATGAGCACCAGAGGCTATGGCATGGCCCTGCAGCACGGCAGTCCTTACAGAGACCTTTTCTCCCAGAAGTATGTATACTAGTGTTAATGAACATTAATCAGAAAACTTGGCCACATGAGTGTTACGGTGGCCCTCAAAGGCCCGGTTCTAATTACCTTTGACATTTTATGTTTAATTTTGACTAAACATAAAAACATCATGTTTATCGCCTCATTAATATGGCTGAGCACCACTAACAATAAAAAACTGTGCTCTTTGTGGTATTTCCTGCATAGAAACAATGTTTAAGAAATCGTCTTTTAAACATTAAAAAGTACACATACATGTCAAGTTGTAAGGATTGTCCGTAATTTACATGGATTTTCCATCATTTTATAGACATTCGGACGTATAGAGCAATCTCACAGATTTTTTCAAGTTGTATGGATTTTATTCTAAATCTTAGTTTTAAATTAATTTAACATGTCAGAGCCTGTAGGACATTAAAAAGCAACAAATATCAAATAACCATCTTCCTACCTGTTCGTCCGCTAGAAATAAGTTCTCCACTTCCTCTGCTCTCTTTTCCTCCCGCTTTGCAGCAGGCGCGATCATCTCTGTGGCCAACAGCACCCCCCACCCCACCCTGTGCGTGTGGGTGTGAGTGGTATGGATTTTTACAAAAATTGTGGATTTTGGGGGCTCAGTAAACGTCCAAAAAAGTAAACTTAAAAGTAAACTCAAGCCAGTTTTACTCAACTTTGAGTTGTGGTGAGTAGCCGTCGTCAAATCTAGAACTTGTCCAACAGGAAATTTTAACTGTAGGGGCGCACCAGTTTAAATTTACGAATTGTAAGTGGGAAATCCCCACTTCCCAGTACAACTGGAGTGCAGCAAATGTAGTTGGCAAAAATGCAGCTAAATATAGATTTTACACAGAATTTTGCCGGCTACTTTTGAATCCTGTGCACCTCCACCTAGTGGTGGGATTCCGTCATTTTGCAGGTAAAATAATCAACATGCATTATGGGAGATGTAGTTTATGATTAATGCTGGCTTTAAAGCAGTTAATTTTGAGACATTATTACAGGGCTATTCAACTAAATTGCTCAGGGTGCCACAGTTACTCAAAACAAACAACTTAGGGACCGGGCATGTAATATTATCTTTCATCTTTTAAATTTGTTTTTTTGCATTGAATCATAAATTTTAAGTTTACGCAATTTTAAAATAAATTACAAAGGCCTGTGGGCCCACAGGCCTTGTTTTGACATGTGTCCTAAAGCTAATAACCTAATGACACAACCGGTGGAAACAACTGCAATAAAAACGTTTGCGATAACTGACCATCAGTTTTTTACTTGGCTGTGGAGAATCTTTTTCCTCCCGTGCTTTAGATTATTGTCTGGCTGCCGAACCCAAGTGCATTTGAGCAAACAAACTATAGACCAGACATTCACCTTCTGGGTTTTTTGCTCAAGACCAAAATTATAATCAGTTCCAAGTCCTGAAATAGCAAAACAGCCACTGACCATACCACTACCCCCACCATGTCTGAATTATTATTTTTTTTCCTTTTTAAATGCAGTAACAGTTTTAATCTAAGTGAAAAACAAACATGGTGTTAGTAACAGCATCAAAACAACAACCTGCCTGAGTCACATTTTGAAGAAAAAGCTGGCACTGAGTGTCACGAGGCAAAGACAGGGAGTTGTTTTTATTAGGCTGTATTTTACAGCTGATTTTACACAGCCATAAAGCACAAAAATGGATGGGAAAAACAGGATGTTATCAGTGTTTAAGAGACACCTTTTTTAGCCAACATTGTATGATGTTGACTAATAATTAGTAAGAGGAATCAGTTTTTCAGGACAAATGCATGAGTGTGGGGATGGAACCACTAATCTTCCTTTAGCAAGATGACAACCAACACCTGGGCCACAGCTGCATCAATATAGATTCATTGTAAGATGTGGGTAGAATGCTAATAATTGTGATCAGAACTGATCACTCGGGGCTTCAGCGTTGGAGGATCAAATTGGGAATCTGTATGCACAGGGGAAAATTTGTTTGTTTTGTTTATAAATCTTAGTTATGACATTTCACACATGCCTGATCCCCTTTCCCATTTTTTTCCTCCATGAAACAACAGACACTTCAGACATATAATTCTTATTTGCACATCAAAAAAAAAAACAGACATGCTTATAAGAAAGAGCAAAAAAAGCAGCATGTTTGTCAATTTAAAGCAGAGAGAAGTAGAAAAATAATCAGCTGAAAAGTTTTATTAAGACAGAGCAGTCTTCCTTATTAATGCCCACTATACCAATTGCAAGGATTTATACTGCGATCAAGTATGTATTACATAAATAATTCATTGTTTAGCTTAGATGCCTTTTTTTTCCTTTTTAAATTTTTGTTTTACTTTAAAACAATCTTTTGTAGAAGAATCCTGTGGAAAGGGTATGGATAATTAATAGTTTACCTGTTGTAGATAGCTTTTTGAACAACTTTGAATTTGAAGAAATAGTTCCATTTTTACCAAATTGACAAGCCAGCAGCTGGGTTGGGAGAACCAAAAAGTCCTAAAACATTTCCCAACTCCAGCATCCATTTTGTATTTTGTGCTCTCCCCAGCAGAAACAATTTGAAATTCCTGCAGAGGAGCTCCCTGGCTGAATCAGTAACACTACAGTTCTCTCCAGCTGCTGCTTTCTGTTATCACAGCTAACTGATAATAATGAAACGCAAAATGGACAGCAATATATGTTTCTAAAATAGCTTTTAAATTAACGCTTGAATGTTTGTAATTCCCTTTGATTTTGGCTTGGTTGCTCTATCTTGTAAATTTGGTCAAATGTAAACTTTTAAAAAAAATTTTTTTTTACACAAACTGTGTTCATTCAAAGAGCTATCTAAAACACTGAATTTTTCCACAGAACACCATCTTAAAAGATCTGAAATTTATATATTTAAATCGTTTAGAAGTGGGTGTACACCTGGTCTGAAAAACACAAGGGACAAAATGTTCTCTCTGCACATTCAGCGTACCAGTTTGTGTAAACAGGACATATGGTAGTTTGTGTGAAGGCATTACATTCAGTATCATGAACAGCATAAGGGTGGGTAAATGACTCAGGTAGCTGTGAAGTATTTCTGATTGTGCTTCTTTAGCCTGAATACATCTGCAGCAGAAGCAGCAGAAGCGGCAGTGCATGTTACAATCATCTCTGAACAGAGTGACTGACTGCTCCACTTAGCTATTCCGCAGGAACACAGGGACTGCATAACGTGTGTTTGCACTTTGACACCATCACGCTCCTCCACAACATCTTTTTATCCGAGTCTGTTCCCTAACAGGCTGACTGCAGTGATTGATCCTTTTTGTTGCAGTCCTTAAAGTTTGAAATTCATTACTCTTCAAACTGGAACTATTTCTCTTCATCTTGTTTTTTTCCCTCTCTCTTTCATAACTGGTCTTTCAGGTCTTGTTTACAATTTATCACTAAGGCTTACATTGTACTGTTGTAAACTAAAACTGCAGTGTTTAATAGCACTTTGCCCTCTATGGGTCTCTTTAATGATCCTACAGTCAATGCTAATTAGATTACATTAGCAGTGAAGGTTTTTTTCTTTATTAGATTTATGTAATGTTATTTAATTATTGCTCCATAATAACAGTGGTACTTGACTGTTTAAGATTTATTTTCAGTATTTTCTTATTATTTGTCTCTGAAAATTGTTTAACTTACAATTATGTGCCCAGTTGTAGTTGTAATTTTATCAGTCAGTATTTATTCTCCATGATGGATACTGAAGGGTTTGGCTGGTGTTTTGCAGTTATTACAGAACTGCACACTTACTGTGAAAATGTGTCAAAGAATGGCCTACTGAACTGCATCTTCTCCACAGGATTTTGGAGCTCCAGGAAAAAGGTGATCTTGACATCCTGAAGCAAAAATGGTGGCCAAAGAAAGGCCGCTGTGACCTGCAGAGCCACACAGACGCTCAGCCGGAGGGACGGGCGCTGCGTCTCCACAGCTTTGCCGGCGTGTTCTGCATCCTCGCCGCCGGCTTGCTGCTGGCCCTCCTGGTGGCTGCGCTGGAGACATGGTGGAACAGCAACCACTGCCGGAGAGAGCAGCCCAAAGAGGTGACCACCGACAACTCGTCGGGCCAGGGCCCAGGCCTTCTAACCCAGAACCGGGTCATGGTGGCCACCACGGGTCTCCCTGCCCCACCAAGGCCCCGATCAAGACCCAGACCTCCGGGTCCCCCGGTCCTGCCCAGAGATGCCACTGCCACACTCTACTTTATGGATCCAGCAGGCGCTGACGCCAGTCCCGATTTAGTAGAGCTGCAGTACACCCAGTTATAATAGGTGTGCCCTTGGTGATAGTTCAGACATTACGTTATCAGTTTACTCATTCCTTCTCATGTTGGGAGAGAAAGGGGGGCCTACTGAGGGATTCTGCGGCATCCCTTATGGTGACACACACAAAAAAATTTAACTCATTCACTGGTGCTCATGAAGGAAAAGCACAGCAGAAAAAAC
>JARVJO010000001.1:29668844-29681282 GCA_031762555.1 Cynodonichthys magdalenae
ATCCCTTATGGTGACACACACAAAAAAATTTAACTCATTCACTGGTGCTCATGAAGGAAAAGCACAGCAGAAAAAACTAAAAAAATAAAAGTAAACGCTGAGTTCCATCTTCAAAAATCACAAATGAAAATTGTACCTCTGAGCTGATCTAAGCTTCAGTTGTGCAATAGCTCTCTTTAGCTAATCCATTCAAGTCTTAATGCTTCAAATATCTGCCTTTACATTGCTGCTGTTAACTGGGCAGTGCTTTCGCATGAGGTGTCCAATAAAACTAAGGCTTGACATGGATCCCTAAACTAAAGTGTGAGCCTTGACCCGCCTGTTTAATTTGACAATCTAATAGAACTGGATGAGAACACCCATTTAAAGCCTAGTTCTGTCCTGAAAACATACAAAAAAATCCAACTTCACTACTGCTGGATTTTGGTGCAGATGAGTTTGATTTTTTGCTGTCAACTTTTGCTTTTATTGATTAAATGGGGCTATTTTTATAGTTACTACATACTGCAGTCATGATTCACGACTGTCATTGTGCACAATCTACAGAAACACTCATTATGATCATGACTGGGTGTTTTGTGGCGTTTCAGTCAATCTCTTTGATTATACACTATGCTCTGGGCTTGAAATGTAAGCTTGTAGGGCTTTTGACAGGGTTAAAAAGAAAATAAGTTATCAAAACTCTGAGGTTTGTCTAACTTTAAAATAAAGTCTGAATTCACTTTGTTTAATACCTCAGTTTTTGTGCCTCAGCAAAATTATTTCTTTACTTAGCTATCCCTTTACAATCACAAACTCCGATGAAATGTTAGGTTATGTATAATTGTGAAACTTTGAGCATTTATTACAACAACAAATTTCATATTGCAGGTTTTTTTCTGAGAAAAATAAATGTATGGTTCTCATGTAGGTTTGAATCCCATTGGCACCAGGTGTTTCCAGCTATATTCAAAAAGGAATATTAGTTGTTATCAGACTTACTTTAACAGGTCAGTCTCTTTTTAAAGTGTTCAGGTCAAGTCAAACAGCAACTCAAAAACTACAATAGTTACAAGACACATCACACAAGATAAAGCCCCCAAGCTAATAAAAATATAATCATTGCAAACTGACTATTTATTAGATCATCTTAATGAAAGGTAGTACGTATTTAAGCATGTGACATAAAACCATAAATTAAATTACAGAGTTTTCAAATTATTTGATTTGTCCTCAAATGTGAGTTTCTTCTATACCGTAGTGTATTTCAACAGTTTTGAGCCATGTTAAAGAGCCAATTACCAGATTTTTTTTTTTTTTTAATAAATCATTGTCTGAATTTTCTTACACTGTACTAACAAGACAAATAAGGTTTTCAGATAAATTGTAGTTTTTGCCCTTTGTTAAAGCGAGATAAAACAGCTTAAAATAGTTGAGTACAAAATGTGATTCTGCATGGGAACATTTGCACAGCTTCTTGTCAAGCCCACAGAGAATGAGTGAACTATTATCAAAGAGTTTGGTTGGAAAATCCATTTTCAGTGTTTTAACACCAAGACACCAGACATAATACAGTATGTAGACATTGTGAAAAATGTCTAATAAAAGTCAACTGGTAATTTAAAAGAGTTTACCAAATGGTTTGACTGTGGGAAATCCCTATTAAATTACTTACTGAGCTGATTATGGGTAGACTGTTGTCACATCATCCATTATCTCATCCCATAGTCTGTCCTTATTTGATGTCTTGTTTTTTCTTACTTAAATGGGTGCATTATAGAAGAAGAGGAGAAAATACAGTATAAAGCCAAAATCAAGCATGGTAACATTTGCTGGTAAATCTACATGTATGTCTTATTCGTTCTTTATTTGGCTTTTAGTTTTTTCTACAAGTGTGCACACAAGTCTTGTCATTTTTTATTACACTTATTTATATTTTGCTTCCAAGGAGCCAGAGTTTTAATCTTTTGAATAAGTTTTGAAATCTTTAGGGTTTTTAAAATATTAGACCAGGTTTTCACTCATTTTGGGTGGCACGATGGATCAGTGGTTAGCACTGACGCCTCACAGCAAGAAGTTCCTGGGGAGATCCGTGGTTTGGACCTGGGATCTTTCTGTGTGGGAGTTTGCATGTTTTCTCCTGCTTGCGTGGATTCTCTCCGGGGTTTCCAGTTTCCCCCATAGCACAAAAATATTTGCAAGAGATTGTCTCCAGGCCTTCCTTGCAAAAGAGTTCAGTGATCTCAATGGGATTTGCCTGGTTAATGCCAGTGACCATATTCTAGAGGAACAGATTTGTTGGCAAAGAACAGATTCTGAAATAGCCTTTTAGGAACTTAGTTGCTAGCAGCCTGTTAAATGAGGGATATTGGTTATCTCCATCAGACTAATCGGTATTTTAGCAGCACGAAGGTGACACCTGAAAAGCCCTTACCTGAAAGATGTACAGACATACAGTAGATGATCAATTGAAGAATGATGCAGGCTGAAAGTCAGGGGTTTGTTGGATATTTCCCCCTAGTTTTTAAGAACATGACTTTCACATAATGTTCATCTGCTTTAGATGGTACAAAACCTAAATAGAAGCAGTGAATTAACACTCAAAGTCCAAAAGCCTGAAAAATCTTTAAAATACCATTAGTTAAGAGATTACAATGAAGCCTGACATCCTTGGAAGCAAGATATTTAAAAATGGGGTTAGTTTAAAACTCTCATTTTGGTAAAGCATACATTAAATTTGTTTTTTTACCAATATCGACTAACAACTTCATTTAAGTGTTTGCTTTACATTTGTGCACATTACTGAAGTCTGATTCCGAAAGTGTCACCTCCTGCAAACTTTGTGCCAAAAAATGTCACGATTTATACATTAAAATTAAATCATTTAAATCCATTTCAAAAAGGAGATTATCTCTTGTGAGACTGGGAAATACGGTTTTGTTGATGTCTAAATGTTGGCAGCTTGATACTGTATTAAATGTAAAAGTAAAGAGAAAGTATAAAAAGTAGTTTTCTATGAAGCAGAAAAAGTCCACTTAGCGTCCTTCAAAAATCACAGACAGACATTTTTCATGTTTGATGATAGAAAACACTATGTAGTGTTCTGAACAAAAACAACATTGGTAATAATGAGAACTATTATAACCTGAGTCTCTCCATCTTCTTTCATTGTGCATCCTCATCCCATTACCTATTTTAACCCCTTTTCACTGGGCATTCATTTTCACTTTTATTCTTTATAACCCTCTTCCTCAATTACATCCATGCTCTCTTCACTCCATTAAACTCTCTTCTCCCTACTGGCTCCTTTTATTCCATGCACTCTTTGGCACTGCCTTCATCCCCATCTATTTGTCTTTTAGGACAAAGAGGTGAACTTGGAACAGGTCCATCAGCGTTTGAACAGCCTACTGGACGAGGACTTAGCCCACAAGCAGCTGCCGGGCCAGTCTATCGAGATCTCCGCCCTTGACATTGGTAGAATGCAACCCAGCCAGTCTTTGGAGGCTTTGTCTGTTCGGGACTATCCACCACACCGGGGGCCACCACCACTGTCTGTGACCAGCTTCCTTCAGGAGAGTCACAGAGCAGAGAGGACACTGGGAGCAGCTGCTGGCAGGACCCTGCCCCTGCCCCTCAGCAGTGCCACCATGCCCTCCATTCGGTGCAAACACAGGGCGCCCAACGGGGGCCTCTTTCGGCAGAGCCCAGTCAAGACACCCATGCCACTGGCCTACCAACCAGCACCAGGAGGACCCATCCCAGAAGGCAACGAGCCCAGCCACGGGACCTCCATTTGAGCACGACGAATATTTACGAACACTCGAGCTCAAACAAGAGTGCAGAACTAAACGGAGTGCCTACAGGATGAGGAGATATAAATAAACATTAAAAGTCAAACTTTTATTACCAGTGGTCGCATTAATGACAAGACACTTGACAAGACACTGAGACTTAAATGTACATATTTGTAAGTACAAAGAAAGAGAAACAACATTAAAGTGTATTTTGAATATTCAACAGTTGAGTTTTAAAAATATAAAAGTATTGAAAAAAATATGACTGTTCAAAAGGCTTTGTAAATTTTGTTCTAAATGAATAAAGTGACACTTCTTTGTGGTTGTTTTCTAAGTGCCAAGTTCAAAGATGTTTTCTTTCAGATCAACATTTACTGATTGTACTGTGAGAATACATGGGGGGAAAAAAAGACATTTCACACTTCAAAACACATTGGAAGAGTTGATTTTGTTTCATAAAAAAAAAAAAACAATAAAAATCTGACAAAAAAACCCTGACGTGTGCTTGAATAAATCTTGTGTTTCCAATGGATTTAAGAGTCTGATTACAAAAACAGCTGGAAAAAACTTTTAAAGCAGATAATTTCTATTAAAAGATTTTACTTGAATAGTTTCTTTTCAAACAATTTAACAATTTTGAAAATCTCAATACAAAAGAGCTTTTATTTGAATTAGCTCAAATCTAGGAATTGATTATTAATGTGCATTTCTTTCACCTTTTTTTTTTGGAGTACTTTCCAATCCTTACTGGTGATTTTGACCATTGTTATTGTACTTAATCAGTGTTTCCTTGACTGCCTGTTCATTTGTCTCTCATTTATTAAACACACTGATCATGTCCATTTTAACAAAAAATAATAAGTTATATATTGTAACACAAGATGATCCACTACATAGTGGAGCAAAGAACTAAACAAAAAAAACTCCCATAAGTATTACTATTAACCAACTTGCCAATATTTGTTGTAATTAATATGAACTGATAATATATTACCACTTCATGTCTTGAGTTTCTCTTCAAATGTTCCAATTAGCACAAAAACTTGAAATGTGAGTGGAAAAAAACTGTCAAGCTTGAATTGTTCATACAGTTCTGATGCCATTTCACACAAACACCCAAGCAGGCACACATGGGGCTGAACAAAATGGATTCTTGTGCCAAACCTAACAGTTGCAGCCCACATGGACATGACTACTGGGAAAGCAAACAATAGCTAGGAACAAAGTTGCAGTCTTGGTAGTGTTTATGTGGAGGCATAAGTTACAAACTGACCAGTATGTGGTGTTAAGGCCAAGAAATTTATGTGTGAAACTAGAAAGAGTTTTCATCACTTCAGACTTGATTTTAATTCACTGACCTTTTCAGAGATTTGAGATCCAAAACAGACACTTTTATGAATATTTTGACAAACTGAAACGAGATGTGCTAATCCTACCATCTGTAGACGTCCATGTTTAGCAATAAAGCTATACATAGCTGAAATTTAACACATAATTATCAAATATCTAGTTTTCTAGTGTTATATTTACAGACAGTGGTGAGCACTTGTCCCCTAAAGCACAATGGCGCTAATTGCAGACCTAATTTTCTCCTCTTCGCTTTAGTGCTTTTACTAAAAATGTTTAAACTGTGTACTGATTTGAGCTTTATAAATTTAAAAATCCAGTAGCATTAAATAAATCATTTCATCAAGTATTGATCATCATTATCTTTAACAGTGGAGGGAGAAATTCCATTTTCATTCATTACAATACAAACCCATTGTAACTGGACAGCACTCCCTCTAATATCAGTTGTTCTCAGGGGCTATATACTCTAGGTGATTGTCCTTCTGGGTCACAGTTTTCATTTAAGAGACAATTCCCGCAATTCTTTGTGTTTACGTGGCAGGAAGCAATTGGAGCTACATCACCGAGCAACACTCCCAGTCCCAGCCCTTCTCCATAAATGCACCTGTTCCTGTGCAGTTTGTATCTCCTCTCCAATGGTTCCAGGTAGTAGCAAGTTCAGCACGCTTACGATTTTGAAGTCAGCAGAATGCTGCCCGTAGATTAGCTCTTGGATTGATTGAAAGGAGTTACTTGTGCTTCCTCCTGGGGATAACCTGGGAAGTGGCGATTCTTGGTAAAGGCAGAATTTGCAAACACATCCTGGAGAGAGGTGAAGGAGACAAAGCCAAGCAGACATCTGAACAAACTGGCTGCCCACAGTTACACAAGCACCGCGACAATAAATAAATAAAATAAAAACCAAACTGTAAAACCTCAACGGCTTTAAAAAAAAAAACCTGAACTGTGTACAGTCTGCCAATAAACATGTACACACAGTGAGGGACACACACACACACCTGAGCTGAACCGAACAGACAAACAAAATAGAGTAGAACCATGCTCATGGACAAGTGACAGTAACTGGAGCCATAATATAAGTAAGGAAGTAAGGTTCTAATTCTGATGTGAAGACGGTTTCCTGTCTTCCGTGTTTTCACTTCTTGTCTCCTGTACCCAGAATGCATTGCTTCAGTTCTCCGATAAACAGTTTAAAATCACTAATATATCGCATGCTTTCTTACCGAAGCACTACCATAAACATAGGGAAATGATCAAGAAGCAGCAGAACTAGTAATCCTCAGCAACTGTTTATTCATCACCATGAGCCAAAAGTCTCTTTCAACAAATCACGTCTCCAAACTGCAGCGCCATGTGCAATGCTGTAAAAGTAATGTGATGTAACTCTGGTCGGCAGTATTACACAAGAGTATCTTGTGGTATCACTGGGATATATTCTGGTGAACTATGAGTCAATTTTGTGCTTCCACTAAGATTTATTGAACTGAAGTGCTTTAGAACATGCGCACCTAAATAAATTAACAAGCACTTTAGAACTTGCGCAACTAACTTTTGGATTAGCGGTGCCCACCACTGGTTACAGACCATGTAAAAATGACATTCAAATAGATTTTGCTATAAACTTGAAAGTAACATATTAAAGGAGATCCCAAATCAGGTTCCATGAAACTGGTCCAGTACTCAAGTTTGAATGTTTATTTGTAGACATAAAAAGTTTTTCATATCACAGTACTGTGGACCACCCTGACCAAACTTTTTAAGAGGTCTGGACATAATGGCCCAGAATCACAGATCCTTACGATGTTTGTAGAAAAGTTTGCCACACTCTATAAAGCATTATGTGTTTACACTGCTGTAGCGAGGCACATGCTAAACAGAAACTTGTTGATTCTCTTACTTTTTAAAGTAAATGATTATCATCAAAATAAGTGTGTATGTGAAATTCAGTTAATCGTCCACAAAATATCCAACAAACTGGATACAAGCATTGTTGGAAGTTTCAATTTGTACACCTTAAGAACTTGAATCTAGACGAAAAATAAAAAAATATATATTTTTTTTCTGATTCTCATTAGGGGGGTCCCAAAGCACAGCAAAGTATTTCTGGGGTCATCTGCAACAGAAACAACAATGTTCCCTCCAGCAGTCACATTCGTGACAAATGTGAGGAGATGTTCTTTGATAAGGCAATCCTTACAACTCTCCCACTGACTTTCCTGACCTGTTTAGTTGTGCCCACATAGAGCTTAGTGCTGATACCTGTTTCTAAGCTACAAGATCTCAGCTTTAATCTTGTAGTCTGCCACTGCAGGTAACAAATCAAAACACTTCTGGAAAGTCTGCCGCTTCAACCCTGAAGTCCCAATTTCACATCAACCCAGCAAACCAGGCTAAGAAATAATGCCATTCTGCTGAAGATAACATTTTGTGTTACATTTCTGGATTTCTGAATTTTATGTAATGCATTTCTTCCACACTATTTATTGGTGACTGTTTTATCATGTGCACAATATAACAATTTGACAAAGCATACATTTTTATAAGTTACTATGACAAACCCCTCTGGTATCCCTGCATAAATTCCCACATTGAACAAGTGAAAATATTACCAATTAAAGGCATCTTTAAAAGGAATGCACATCAATCCCTGCCTTTCATGACAGACTTTTAAACTAAGATCATCTTCTGTTGAGAAAGAACAGATTTTGCCAAACCTTTAAATAGCCTTACGCAATATCTTACACAATCTGTGAGCCCTCAAAGTACGTATGTAAGATTAATGCATCAAATTTAAGCTCACTATTTGTAAAATCAAATGATTTATAGCAATTCAAATGCTTGCTAAGGCCAATTGGTTGCGGTGGCCATCTTTACACATAGACATGGTCAAAAACATTACTGCCAACCTTATGCACGCAGGTGATGAATACAGGTTTTTACGTTTAAAAAACATTTCACATGTTGGCTGGTTAGGTAAAAAGGTCCCAGGTGGTCAGACAGATGAGTGACACCGAGGAGACCTCAACAGTAATCAGGGTGTGATCAACTCCTCGGGCATAAATGCCTGAAAGTCACCCCCAGTCAAAAGTGAAGAAGCTTTTCAAATAAGAATCAGAAAATAAGAGATCCAAGTGCCATCTTTCCAACTAGCATTTCTCTTACATTTACTTGGACAGTAGTGGCATAAATACAATATAAAGCTCTGATGTGTTTCCTTTTAATTTATAATCTTTTTTTTATTTTTTTTTATATAAAGTCTTTTAATTTATAATCTAAGAAAAAAAACATGCAAGGTCACAATTTTGTAAATCACAAAACGGGCAAATCAATCAAGCTGGCAGTGCAGTAGATCAGTTAGCACTGATGCCTCAAAGCAAGATGGTCCTGGGTCCAATCCCTAGTTCAGACCTGTAGTCTTTCTGTGAAGAGTCTGCATGTCCTCTTCCTTCTTGCGTGGGTCTTCTCCGGGTACTCTGGTTTCCCCCACAGGCACAGAAACATGTACAATAGGTTGCCTTCAGGCACAGGCAGCTCTTGCAAAAGAGATCTGTGATCTCAATAGGATTTGCCTGGTTGGTTAAATGAATAAATAAATAAAATCAAGTCAAGAACATAACTGTATTTATTGCCATCACAACCTATTACTGATAGGTCAACAGCAATTAGAACAAAAACAAAAAGGAGAAGAAATCTAACCCTATCTATCTATCTATCTATCTATCTATCTATCACCCTCTTTTAAAAAGTTCAGTGTGCAATCACACAATTAAAACATAAAAGAAAACAAGTTCTGGAGCCAGCAGATTTGTGGGACAGACAAGCTGTTTATTTTAGAAGGCTTATGAGACAATAATAGCCCGTTACATGACTAAACACTCACTGTTGCTGTTTGTGAGCTACAAGTACACATTTGGACCGAATCTTCAGCGCTGCAGGAAAGTTTGTAACCCTGCTGTTTCCAGCTCAAACCTGATAAGGCAGATAAGCTGGTATTTCTAGCAAAATCCCATTAGATATGAGATATTTATTCTGTAATGCTATTTAGTTCCTACCTTTGTGATCAGTAATTAGTTTATTCACTTTTTTCATGTTTAACTACAGAACAAAAAGTAGCGCATGTTGCATCTCTAATTCATGTAATTAAGGTAAAAATGTGTAACATGCAATGTTAGGCAGATAGTTCTGTGTAAAAAATAATTGAAAGAAGGTTTAAAGATATCAAAACTGGATATAACTTCTCTGTTAGTTCCTCTTCACAAGACTGTGCAAACCAAAGCATCTTAAAATTGCTCCCATATCCACAAGTTTCTGGGAAAGCTTATGGAGGCTGCTTGACAGTCAGTCCCACCCAGAGCCCTCCCGACTGTTCCGTATTTCCGATGCGCAAGAAATTCATTAATTCAGATAGTTACGATAACAACAAATCCAGTTTGTTAAACTTGTGTTTTTGTAGGCTGCAACAACAATTGAAGAAAACTGAGAAACGGTTAGGAAACATTTTGCCTGGAACAAGAAATAGTAAAGGGTTGTTCATGTCCAGCGTCCTACAAACTCCACTTTATGCCGACGGAAGATCGTAAATTAATCTGGCTGGCAGCTTTAAATCTCAAAAACTCACAGAATAGAGTTCGTTTGCCGTTTTCATTTTATCGACAAAAATCCCACGGATATTCACTCCGATCCAGAGCTCGATCTGGGCTAAGGCTAAGGGCTACGAATGCAGCTTTTATGAACCACTGTGAGTCGGACAGCTTCCAGCATTATCAACTAAAACCCTGAATCTGTGCTTGGTGAGTTAAGTTGTAGATGTTGTGTGTCCCCTTTCACTATTTAATCGTGCAGTTCTTTGCTTTTACTAAATGTAAGCCTACGGTGAATGGCGTTAGCATCAGGGCTAGCTACTGTTAGCCTGGTTGTTTGTTAGCATGTTATTTGCAGCTTAGTCTTAAAATTAAAGAAATATTATGCCTCTGGTTAGTAGCCACATGCTGGCAAAACTATATGTCTTAATTTAACTCTCAGTTTTGAGTAAGCTTAGAATAATAAACAATCCTCTTCTTAAATACATGCTAAAATAATTTGTTTACATCATGGTAAGATTAAAAGATGAGGATCTTAGCCCCCAGGGGCCATCTACGCCAAATTTTGATGAAATATGGTTTTGATAAACAGCAATGGTGTATCCTCGTAATTGTAAACAACAGTCGAGCGCAAATATAGAACCTGCTTCCGCTTTGAATTATGGGTAGTAGCGTGAAATCAGGAATACTGTGGATAGAGAGCACACACCACACATTCATATCTGGCTGGCTTTGCTCACGTGTGTGTTGAAATATTGACCTAGTCACCTTTCCTACCTGGCAGTTGTGTTTTTCAGTCATGGACATGCTGCTGAGAGGAGCTGTAAAGCCTTGTTGGCTGCTTTGGAGAGAAGAAAAAACAAAAACTTCTGACCTCCTTCTGAGAGCTGAGCAGCATCTTGTCTGAGACATACTTCCTGTTTTTACTTTACACAAACAGTCCGCTGCCATCTCTACATGTCAAGGCTCATTTTACTCATGGCCTTTCTCACCTCCCCATCAGATACACAGCTCACAGAGGCCCAGCCTCGTTTCAAGGGAAAGAAAACTATCCCCAGAGGTAGCCGTAATACTTTCATCTCATTTTATTGAAGAGATCATCTGAAAGACAAATCCTCTTTAAACATTGCATAAGTCGGGGGGTGAAATGAATACAGCTCGCTGTGCACAGAAGTAGAAATCATACAATGGTTAAAAAATTAATGTAAAACCAAAATCTTTATCAGTTCATCATGTAGCACATCATAACAGGAACAGAGACTTTGCAATTACAAGATTTTGCCATACATGACTCGCATGAATAGTCTGTATAATTAGCTCATGTGGGCAGTGTGAGGCAATCTGCTGTAAAATAACTTCTATTCTCCCTGCGGGCAGATCACTGACCGTCTGTCCAGACTGCTGCTGCAGCCTTATTATCAATTCATTCAGCCATTGTACCTTGGAGTGTGTGAAGGGCTTTTACCTTCATTTCAATACTCAATGTTTTAATTAATTTTACTATAGTTATCAGTTGACAAAACAAGTTATTGTTCATTTATGATGACAAAGTAGAAAATAAAAACAGAACCCTTCTTACTAAATTATTTATGCTAAATGAAGAGGTCTTTTTGTTTGCACACAAAAAATTTTCAGATGTGACCACTCACCATGATAAAAACTAAGACTTACTTTGTTTTTAAGACATATTTGATTTATAAAAGCCACTTGCCTTTGTCATACTTTTTAAAATGCCTGTGGCATCAAATTTCTATAATAAACATGAATGCATTTTACGAAATATAACCTCAATAACAAAGTGCAAACATTGTTTTCGCGCCACTGAGATGAACAGTTGTTGAGATATTGGCATGTGAAGTAACAGTAAGTGATGTCAAAAGGGGAATGTCTGCATGTGAACACAGTGTCTAAAATTGGCTAACAATCCAGACTGTAGTCATTATCAAGAGAAATGTAAAAGAGTCAGAGTTCAAAATGTATTATTTTAATAAACAAAACCATGAAATCAAAAGTTCCCCTTTGATGTTACTTCCAATTTCACTTTGGCTGAACAAAGTACAAAAGAAAACATGCTAGTTATGTGATAAAATGGGTAAAATCATGTGTTATATGTCAAGTTTCTTAAATATAAATACTTTTCCTTACACTTTTTGTGTTCAAAGCACACGCATGCCAGAGGCACTTTAAAGTACACAATATCTTTAATTGGTTTTCTTAAAATTGATATTAAAGCAGAGTTCAACTTTAAAGTTTCTGTGACAACAAATTCTCATTATAAATATGATGCATTACAGGAAAGTTATCATTAATAATGATTTGTAAAAATAGATGCAAAGACCGATGAGTTCGCCTTTGACTCCACCTCCAGTTGCAATTTAGCTGTGCCAAGTTCAAAACAAATAATTTACCAGTTATGTGACAAAGTTAGTACTATCATATGTATTATGGCAAATGTATTAGGATGTTTTGTTGACTTTTTTATTTGTAGGAAATGCATGCCGCAGACACTTTAAAACATGACTAAAAGGAACTGTGAACATTTTCTCTTTACAGTAAATGTGAAATCAAGGCCAACAGTCAGCTACCTTACAAATATAGTTTTGTGTAGGAGTGTTTCCTGGATTCAGCAAAGAGTCCAGCTGAGGTGCTCTTTGAATGGGATAAATAAAAATCTGAATGTTGAGAGACACACTCCATAAACAGCTTATGTAAGCCTAGTAATAACCAACTAC
>JARVJO010000001.1:29703909-29723037 GCA_031762555.1 Cynodonichthys magdalenae
ACAGTGTTTGAGTTAGGGATGCAAATAATTGTCAAATAATGGTTTATTAGATTAAAATTTGTTCCATTATATTAATATTGTTTGCTCAGACGAAAAATATGGACCCTCTATGACAGTTTCTGCGACGCAAAATAGAGCTATGGTATCGAATAGTATCGGTATCGGCCGATACCAAAAATTCGGATCGGAAGTGAAAAAATGTGGATCGGTGCATCCCTAATACAAACGTCGGTGTCACACCTGTGGAGACGTACTACTGAGCAGTGCTGCACTGTGAGTGTCAGAAATCAGCAAAAACTTCACATAATTATTTTCCAAATCATGTAAGTTGCACAATGTTGTTGCACACAGACAATAATGGTAACTAAATGATGACTGCATTCCAATTTATCATATAATACTAATGTTACATCCCTTACTAGCAAGTTAATGCTAATAATAAAGGTAATAGTCTTTAATTTCTGTACAAAAGTTGCTTTCCACATATTTAAAATAACTTTATTGCCAGCATAAAAAAGGACAAAGTCAGGGAGGAGGCATTAGACCCAAAACCAGCAGCAAGGACAATGATGTTAGGTCTTCTCAGGTAATGATAAAGTATAATTGTACTGCATTATTTGTGTTCTTAAAAGGAAGCAGGTATAGGTCACTCCAATAAATGAAATTATGTGGCTTTATTTATTTAATTATTTAATCTTTCTTTATCCAGGTAAATTGTTTGAGAACCTATTCTCATTAACAAACATGACCGCGATGCACATTTGGTCTCCGCGAGGCTGCGTTTTTCTGGAAAATGGTTCCAACGAAGTAGCAAAATGTACACACACTCAAAAAAGATGTCTTTTTTTGTCAGCTCATGCTACCATTTTTAGAGTTTCGGGTATTTACCTTCATATCATAAAAGTCTACTCCTACATTGCGAGCCAAATTAACTCAAATCAGAAACTACAAACTGAAAAAAAAGACTTAGCTATTTGAAAGCAAATCTTACTTTTGGATTCATCATTTTAGGAAGTCTTTAAGAAGCTTCAGTATCTTTTTAATTACTTGAACTAAATCAGTTTAAGTCCAAGAGGAGTGACTTTAACATGCTCCAAGAGTCTGGCAGCATCTGTAAAAAATACTTTTCTGAAAATTAGACATTTGCAATTCTGAATAAATCTGTGCAAAAAAAATGTTCTTCCACATGACAAATTAGGAACAGACTCCTGAGAAAAGTAAAATACCACTGAGTGTTAATATGGAATAATTTGCTTTGCTTTAGTGGCCAAAAAATAAAAAACAGTTAATAATTGTTAAGCTGTGTAATTATATTTATATATATGTATACAAATAAAACACACAGCTTGATCTCGCAGACATTTTGATCATATGGTATTTAAGGCCTGCAAAACTTTTACTTCCACCACTACAGTGAACATATTTGTCTCAATTGTCTAAGTGTTTCGCTTAGAACAAAGATTCAAGCCCTTCTAGACTGAGGTCCAGATACTGTAACAATATTGGTGCTTTTTGTTTTTCCCTTTCTGGCAGTTTTGTTGCATCTAACTGCCCTACTCAATCTGAGTTTCCTGCACCTTTCAGTTGCTAAAACCTGTACAGTTGTAAGATGTAGGAGGCACATACAGTTTGAAGAGCAGTTACATAACGTTGCTTTAAAAGCCATTCTTTAACTTCTTGCGGTTACAGTGTATTTTTTAAGCACTTGTAGTTCATATAAAGCTGCTACTCTAAATGGAACCTGAATTAGATTTTAGATATTTTAATTGCAGTGTCTGCAACATGCTTCAGTTTACCTTTACAATGACCAGATTAAACCAGCTGTCCAAAAAGTGTCAGGCCTCATCAGACATCACAGCAACAAACAATTAGTCATTTAAATTCAAAATACAGAGTTGCCTATTGTTGTCATTCAAAATATTCTTCTCATCAGTCAAACCTCCCACTGCTGGTTTAATCAATTGTCGGTGAACTGTTTGCATGTTAAATTTTTGTAATAAACTTTGCTTCTAAAACTTTTTTGTATTTCTTTTGCACTGTTGATTCATAAGGATAATATTGAATACACCAGTGAGCCATAACTTTAGGACCGATTTCTGAGTAGATCCTCCTCCTGTTTTCGAAAAAATACCTGGCCTTTCAAAGCACTAAACAGTAGATGTTCAAAGGTATTCTGTGGTGTTTGGCATCATGTCATCTTGAGGAGCTTCTGTATGTTCTGCAGGTAATGAGGCGAGACTCCCATGAATCAAACAGCAAATTGTACAGATGCTAGATTGGATTAAGATTTGTGTTTTTTGTTAAGATTTATGATTATTTTATTGTGTTCAGTCCTTTGGCCAGTGACAGACAATGACATGTAGTCTAGTAAAAGTAGAAAATACAGCAAAACATAAGAACATTTTATTTTATTCAAGAATATGAAATTATTAAGCATTTAAAAATTTTGCCTTTTACCTTTTTTTTGTGCATATTTACCCTGACCAGACGCTGAGGAATTATTGTTGCAACAACACATCATCAGTACATCACAACAGATTTGACATTTTTGTTTTATTGTTTTGTTAATTGATTATTATTGTTTAAATTTGTACTTGAGGAAAAAAGGAGCACATAAGATTTTTTCTTCTCTCTGCTGCCTTTCATTTCATTTCATTGTACTTGTATTTTCTTTTTAATGTACATAGAATTTTGTTTTTAAGAAATGAATAGTTTAAAACTAAAGTCACTGCTTTGTGAGACTCAATCAGAAAAACTATAAACATTTTTATTAAAAACAGTACATTTTAATATGAGAAAATAGAAAACTTAATTAAATAATAATAATAATAATAATAATAATAATAATAACAATAATAATGCTGCAATACTGTTATATAGCACTTTTCTAGACACTCAAAGACACTTTACAATTTTCATGCATTATTCATTCATTCATTCATTCATTCATTCATTCATTCATACACACATTTACTCAGTGGTGGTGGTAAGCTACATTGTAGCCAGAGATGCCCTGGGGCAAACTGACAGAGGCGGGGCTGCCATGCTATGCCACCACCAACAGGTAAGGCAGGTGAAATGTCTTGCCAAAAGACACGACAACTAAGACGGATGGAACATAGGATCGAACCGGCAACCCACCCTAATCACTCTGCCACAGCTGCCCACTTCAATTATATGAAAAAAAAATGTAACTTAACATCTTCAGACTCCTCCCATTAACCATTGCTGTCATCACCTACCTCACTTCATTAAAGTTGGTGCCAGAACTAATTTACACCCATATGGAAATATCCAGTATTTTGATGTTTTTTCACAAAAAAGAAAGATGTTTTTACTGCATATTATTTTTAAAGGCATTTTATCTTGAAAAACTGCACTCTGATACCTTAAAAGCAAAATGTCAGTAGCATTAATGATCAGAATGACTGAATAATGAAACAGAGTGGAGGAATAATCAGGGGATGGACAGGATGTTCGTAGCATTCTGCTCAGCTACACACGAGTCAAGTCAATCAGATTTCAAAAGGAAGAAAATAAAAAAATAAACATACAAGCCCTGTTGACTATTAGTCATCACCATGGCAACACTCAATATTCTTGTTTTTATTCTTGTTTATTTCATTGCTTCACATCTTTGGAAAGTGGGGAAGCAGAAGACGAGAAATCTGGGAAACAACATGTAAATGTCTCCATGACTAATAAAACAAGAGGCTTGTTGCTGATTAGATTTATTCCAAATCTTAAATGATGAATAAAAAAAACAAATAATTTGTCATTGAATAATAAATAATTGAATAACCATGTAACCTACATGGTCCAGAAAGCAGTATGTAGTTTCACGGTCCAACTGGTTGGCACCTGCAGCCAGGCCAATCAGGTTTCCAGTACATTTGTAGCCCACTTCAGTAACTGTAATACACCAAAAACAGCGTCTGTTGTGCTGACTCACTTTCTCACAAACTATTCATACGTAAGCTCCTCCCAATGAGTTAAGACACAAAGTTAGGCTTTGTTCAGACACTTTGTTCATGGATAAATTAAGTTACACAACCTTAGAAAGATGAGGCAAGTTGTTTGAATGACTTTGACTAAGTACATCCAACTAAATAGGTCCCCCTGTGTTTACAGTATTACCTGCCAACAGGAACACCTGTTCAGATGTCCCTGGTGTCTCTGATGGCATTTTTCCCAGGTTTCTGCAGAGAGGCATGCTGAATCGGTCTGTGTTTAATTGTAGGTAATCAGATTAGGTAGAACAGCTGATCTTGCTACATTTGTCTGTGGTGCCTCCACTTTATTCACTGATCAGTATGGCCATTGGTTTGTTAGTCACCATGTAAAACCCTTCTATACACAGCCTTTTAATATGACTGTGTCAATCAAATTAAAAACAAATGTTAAAATACAATTACATTTGATCAGATAAAATGGAAAATTCAACTTCTGAATTTTTTTGTTCTAGGCGTAAATAAAATTTTTGTAAAATCTGAATCTGCCAACCATAATAGTCTGAATTCGGTGCATCTCTATTAAATACAGCAGAAAAACCACAGTTCTTTTCTTTTTATTACTAAAGGGTTGCAGTTAATGGCTGGCTGATGAGAGCACCAATCTCCAGATAAAACAGCCCTTTGAGAATAAAAGCAAAAGAAATGTCAAGACCACTGACAGAGCAGGAGAGGAGAGACAGCAACAGTGGGTGATATCTGGCTATAATGCATTCCTCCTGCTTGTTATCACTTAATAGCCTAGCCATGTGTTTATTTGGAACGGTGCTTCATTCGTCTCTATAATGAACTGGAAGCAACACTGCTGAATTAACATATACATTCTACTGATTACTAAGGCCCAAGCACTAACACAAATACCCAACACTAAAAAATATACATTAAAAAACTATTTAGAAACTGCATATTTCAATATTTTCATGTGACATTTTGCCAACTGAAGCACTGAAAAGTAAAACGACATCTCAGTCATGATTATTCACATGAGAGGTGGAAATGATCAGGTAAATGCCAGAACTGACAAAAGGTTGGTCATCAAAGTTCAGATTTAAAAATAAATTTAAATACATAAATGGTGAGTTTGAACGGAGTAAAAGCTCTCTTTTAGTGTTACTGTGATACATTATTCTCTGGTCTGGGTCCTTCGAATGACCCGGCCTACATAGACCTGGTAGGCGGGGTCCTTTGAAGGACCCAGACCCTGTATTTGGACACAGCCATAGTTACAACAAAAGTGAAAGCAACTGGTGAACTAGCCGTTTATTTAAAAAAAAACTTAGTGGTAATTGTAAAAATTAACTATTTTGTTTCTGTCTTGTTGTCCAATTAAAGCTTTAACCTGGGATTGTTAAGGTACCATTAGGTACTTTTCTTTAACAGGAATAGTTTATCTAAATATATATCCTACAAAAGGTTTTTATGGTGCATAATGGTTGACCAAAGAACACTTTTTGGTGACACTAATATAGTCCATGGGTACATAGTAATTTCCCTTAGCAAACACATGCAAAAGTTCAGTCTCTGGATGACATCTGGCAGCACCGCACCTCTCCTTCCAACAGAAGAGTACAAAGAATCTAGTCGTTCTGACAAAGTTGACAGCTTACATTCTCAACCTCAGATGAGATTCCCATTACCCAATTACCTGAGAATATATGCAGTCTCTCGGGTGTTAAAGTAAGGTTTTGTATGCACTACATGTACAGTCTTACAGCAATTCACATTTAGAAAGGTGTCGAGCACAGAGGGGCCAGAGGGGATGCCTCCTATTTTCACCAGATTGAATGAGATCAATGCATACCTCTTCAGATGAACTAGATTGCACAGTGCACCGTCAGCAAAATAAAGAATTGTCTTTGATACATTAGGACTTCTGATCACATCGACACCAATGGGAAAATATATGTAGCTCCTTGTGTTGAGAAAGAATATATTGTTATTTTTTGCTCATGCAAATATAAAAGTAGTGTGTGTTTTATGATAAACACTGGTGATTTGAATAGTGCTGACTTTGTATTTGAACATGCAGTGAGTTTATTGAAGTTGTCAGAGAAAATAATGAATAAGACTGATGGTGGAGGGACTGGTTAGGTTTTTGTCACTGTAGTCTAAGGATTCAACTGTTAAAAATAGTAAGAGGTAGTACACATTAAGAAATCAATGACCAAAAAAACATTATGTATTTCTTAAGTTACTGACAGTTTTTAGATTTTTTATTTTTAATATTACCACTAATTGCCAGAGTAATTAGTTGGGATAAAAAAGGGAACTGTAGCTATCAAGACATCTGTTTTTACCTGTCACTCAACCCACAGCTTATTTCTCTTGCAAGAATGTTTCCTCTTGAGTCAGTAGGACACAGAGTCTCTTTAGTCTGAAGGACAATGTGTCCATGATACTTGAAAGAATGATTTGACTGACTAAAGAACAGTTTTCCACTTTACTTCGGTCCATTTGAATTGAAACCTGGCCCAGAGATTGTGGGGTTGTTTCTGATTTCTGGATTTTTTTTAAGATGATACAGCTATCATTTTTACTTGTGAATGTAACAGTAGCTTTGCTCACAGCTGAGAAGCTCTTAAATGTTGCAAAATTCCCTTACTTCCAGGAGAGTTATGTCTGTTTTATAGCCTGAAGGCCTGCATTTCTGTGTACAGAAATAAGTGCGCACAAACACAGATATGCAAATGACCAAAGATAAGATCCAAGTCTGACAACTATTTTCTTAATCCTGTGTTATGGTTGGATAATAAAAATGTGCCACACAGGTACAACTCTACATGAGTTAAAAGGAGGTGACGTTTGGGCTAAAACACTGTATACCATTTTACAATCATAGACAACATTTAGACATTTTTCAGTTGTTCTCTAAAGGATTACAGGCAGTCGATCCTTCAAATGTTTTTGCAGGTCATAATTACCAGCAAGAGGCTTTGGCCTCTGGGGTTGCTTTGGGGATGATGGCAGCCTTTGATGGAACATGACAAAACAGACAAGCGGGAGACTTGAAGATGATGTTCTGAGAGAAGAAGAGCCAGCGACCAATTACATGGATGAAAGTTAACCAGGCAATATTACACACAGGGCAAATTTTGATGTGTCAAGTTATTTTTCATCATTACCCTTATCCAAGTCAGTCTTTTGAAGATGAGCTGTGTAGGATGTCTTTAGATGTTGATCATACTTGAAACACAAAAAGGTCTAATATTCTTCAGATAATAGGATGCGATACTCAGCTAGATTTGCATTCACACAATTGACGCAACTGTCCTTTGAAGGGTTACATTTTGCTTTTAGACTCGAAGAACTTTTCAAACGCTGTACTTTTACTAAAGTGAATTGAACCAGTTAGACTAACAGTTTCTTCTACTTCAATAATTTAGTTTCACCAAATTATCTGTGAGTCCACATGAGTAATGGTTGTGTGTACTTTCTTTTTGTGCATAAGTAACTGTCAATGTAAGCTAAAATACATCAAAGTCTCCTCATTGGTGGCATTATTTGCATGTATATCAGATAATTATACACAGAACCACTAGCTCAGTTAATGAAGCGAACATCTAAAGACACATTCTGTCAACCTTGTTCTGACCTCTGACAATAAATAAATGTAAACAACTTTAAAAATGGACCCTTACATATTAATCTGCTTTTTTGTGGATCTCAACCTGATGTGGAACATGTTTGAACTGCAGAATCTATACCTGAAAGATTTTTTAGATGGAGGCAGATCGTCTGACTGCCAGATTGATGCACAGTTCTGAGTTTGTTTACGAGTACGTTTTTACTCAAGGCCAAATGCTTGACAGAAAGAAGCAACTGACATTTGCAAAAAAATAAAAAGTAAATCTTTGAACATGTAAATGGGATAAATTGAATCTATTGCTGTGTTATTTCGACTGGAAAATGTACAATATTACTGTTCTGTCTTGGTATTGACGCAAAGTGCAAGAACAAATGAGCATTCTAAAACAATGAGAACCTAACAGGTTTTCAACATATTTTAATGAATATAAATGGATGGTTTAAATCTAATATGCTCTTTTGTCATTCAAAAGACAAAACTGTTCAGTTTCCTTTGAAAAAAGATACATTATTAAATTTCCATTGATAATTTGTGGCCTTGTTTATGTACGTGTAATACAACAAATACCAGTGTACAAATAAACAAATCTCTGAAAAAAAGATATTTGACAGGATATTAAAAAAATGGTGCTAATAGCAATCACTACACAAACAAATGTTTTAAATTTCCATTTGTATCCTGCCTTGTTTGTTGCCCAAGACATTTGGAGTATTTTAAAAATTGGTCTGGCATTATGAGAACCGTCAGCTTTAATTAAATGAAAATTAAAAACCTCCAGGCTTTCCATTAAATTGGAATAAAAAAACCTCTAGGCTTTCTTTGAAACGACATTTGAAAAGATGGAAGCCTTCATGTTGGCAGGTTTTGTTTTATAGCCATTTAACCTCTAAAAAGGCCAAAGTGTTGTAAATAATGCAGCTTTTGTCCAGAGTTTTAAATAATTTCCCATACAACTCACAACATGCGTTTCTGCATTCCCATTTTATCACCCAAGGTTTGACTAAATGTGCTTCCCGCAAACTGTCAGTTACTGGGTGATGGACTTGTATTGAATGTCCATTTTATGTCTGTGTGTGCATTGTGCTGCACTTCATCGAGACTCTACAGGTAAAAATGCATCGAACATACATCTAAAGCGCTCTGTTTCAGTCACTGGGGAAAACCCATCAATCACCATTAATGCAGCTCTTCTTTCCCCGTCTGCAGCTCTGAATCTAAAAAAGAAACAGCCCTAAGGAAACTGGGACAACAAAATACTCTGTCACTCAATAAATTCACATGAACTGTAAACAAAAAAATACACACACCAAACCCTACCGACACTTTTAAAAACCACGAGCTATACTTAGCGTGTAGATGATCCACTGTCTGATATTTTCTGTCAATAATTTGCTGTTTACTTAACAAAAGAGCATATGCTATTGCATCATCAGACAACGCAATAATAAGGAACCAGGAGACAAAAATAACTATTTGACCTGAAACACAGAAACAATTAACATCAAGTTGTTCAGTTGATGTCTAATCAATACAGGCACCATGACAAGAGGCAGGTGTGAAAATTGCCATTATAAAACATTTACCAAAAAAAAGTGTTTTAAAAAAATTTGGAATGCTTAAAAAAATAAGAAAATAAAAATACAATGGCTTCCAAAATCTTTTATAGCCAACTGTTAAACAAAAGAAAAGCATGCAACTGTTACAAATGGTAAGTTTGTTTTTGTCTATTTTAATTTCTGCTTTACTGCTATCAGTCAAAGTCAAATTAAGGAAGGCAAAACTGAGACCATAACAGAACAGTGCTCACAAAACTTGTCAAATTTAATTGGTGTAAAAATAAAAATAAAATATCTGATTTATGCTACGAAACCTGTACAAATTTATGTTTTGGGATTTTAAAATGTTCTCTCTTCCCAACTGCACAACTTTTAGGCCCATCTTTAAACTAAATCTGCTGACATCATCATGTAGACAGAAACTGGCTCCTCATTACTTCACATACGTCTATTATTTAAAAAAAAAACTAAATATCCTTAAATGGAAGACTGGGGAAGTCATAAAACTGATTTAGTTCTAGTCGTAATATGTAAAAAGGCAGTCATATCAGACAGGAGTGGAGTTAAGTAAAAATCCCAGGTATTAGTCAGAACCCTTAAACTCATTTAAGACAGATTATTTATTCATCATTTCACGTTTATTGCTCCATGAATGAGAACACTTCCACTGCTTCATTATCTACTTGAGTACAACGTCTCAAGATTTAAAACTAGTTTGTTATGACAAAACAATAATGACCAGTGGGCAAACAGGTTTAGTGAACTATAAAGTTATTGCTAAAGTTAAAAACAGAGTTTAAACCACAGAAGCCAGTTGTGATTTGGGCAGTAAGTCAGTGGAATTGGTAAATGAGATGGTGACTATTGATGCAGGCAAATGATTCATACTGTTCTGAAATATATAAACATGTCATTTGTTTTCACTATTTGATTCATAAATGCACTAAATATCTGTCACTGCACCACTTACGAAATTGACCAGAAATTGACCCCACCCACTAGGTTAATTAGCACAAATTTCTTACTTTCCTAAAGCTGCTGTGTTGTTTTATTGCTAAGCCCCTAGTGTTTATCGCTAATCTGTTTTTTTATATCTTCAAATTTTTAAAGCAAATGATGCCAAAATCCCTGTTGAAAAGCTGCACGATGTATCCCAGTGTAAACACATATCAACACCGCCTTCAACCACAAATCAAGAATTCATGAGCTTCTATTTTGGCTTGCGTATTAGTTTAAAGGCTACGTGAAAAAATTGACATTGGTATAATTAAAATTTGCTGCTCTTTATGCTTCCCAATTCAGATTCTTCATTTTCAATATGTAAATCTGGTTGTCCTCATTTACACAGTAATTTGAAATGAACATAATATGTGCTTCAGGCACATCGTCTTAATTTGAAGAAAGCTTTGCAGGTATGCTGTAGTTACAGGTGCTGGAGTACTGCTGGAAAACAGAATGCATAAAAACAACAGAAGCCTTCTGTCATACAAGAGTTTTAAACCTGTATTCTGCCCAAAGAGCTGCAAAAAACTATTTTTCTGTAAAACAAAAAAAAAATTATTTGGATATTAAGGATTCAGAAAATTTCTCCCACTCTTTCTAAAATTATTTGTAATGTTTGTGCATTATGGTCACAGTCTCAATAGCTAGTTCTATGTTTCAAAATGCTGTTTTAACTAAAGAAGGCAGATTTATAAGCATATTACAAGATTTATTTGGCAATTTTTCAAGAAAAGAAAACTATGGTTAGCCATCCCTTTCCCCACTCTTTTCTGTTCAGCAGCAAAATTCATATCTTTGGAGTTTACTGGCCATAAAGGCTGAATTCTTTAAGCCTCTTTAAGTTGAAAATTAAGATTGTATAAAAAGGACTCTCCTGAAGTAATGTGCATGACTGCTGCACATTTTTAGAATTTAAGAGCTGGAGCACAATTTCCTGCAACCGCTCATTTACATCACAGATAATTACAATACCTCAGTCTGTTAGTTTTATAGATCTTCAGCTAAACATTTGGTATGAGGGAAGCTGAGTGTCATCCTAAACACATATTCTGAACCTTAAGTCAGGAGAAATCTCCAAGTATTATTAAACTACACAGAACACTAGGGCTGGCAATAAAACTTATTAAAACTTATCACTTATACCTTATTAAAACAAATAATACAACTACAACATTTCATCCCTGTGGATTTCATTAAGATGTTTCTTAAAGTTTAAAAATAATAATATTGGTAACAAACTAAATGATTTTTAGAATGTGGTCTTTCACACATTATTCACGCTGTGGAGAACAGTTTCAGTCAGACGTTTACATACTGTTGTTATGTTCGAACGCCTGAACGAGCCACTTGTTAATCCGCCTCATTTTCTCTACCGCGTAGGAGCGCAAATCTGTACAAACAAAAGTTGCCATGGTCTCTGTTATCTTTAAGTTCTGCTAAGAATCAGCTGATAATGTTAGTGATTCCTTAGTTTCTTTTGTTTTGCTCTAGACAACTTATCGAAAGCTAACGTTAGCACTGAACGGTAAACATATGACAAGCCAGGAGTGACAAAATATACAAATGCACTTCAGACGTGCACACAAGACGCCATGGGGAAGAATCGATCTCATGTCCTGTGAATCGATTTTCCTAAATTGAAATGAAATCGATTCAAGATCAATAAAATCTTTTTTTTTTTTACCCAGCCCTACAGAACACATTTATTGTCATTTTTCAAGACAGAATATTAGCTTAAAACTCTGGTATACAATATTTATTCCTTCAAGGAATGATAGACCTTTAATTAAAAAATAGTCTGGTTATAATTACTCAGACTGGCAAAGCCCACGAAGGCTTCAATTAACCCAACTGGTTAGGGAATGTTGCAACAATAACACGTTTTTATAAAAAGTCTGCTCCAAAATTGTCTGTTCTGAATATCAATTTGTCAAGCAGCTCTGCTCTGTGTCACAAAGACCCCAAAAGTATTTCTTTGGGAGGTAGTTTGTGAAGCTGTTACTCCTGTTACCTCTCCTGGGAACACAACTCTCCATCTTAGTCTTTTATTGTCTCCCCATTTCTTGTCCTCCCTCTTGTTCCCTTCCTTCACACATCATTATGTTAGAATTACTGCTCAGTGGTGCTCAGCTCCACATCTGTCCCTCTGCTTAAGAAGTTCGAGTGGCCAACAACAGTCGTATTTGTAGTCCCCGCGGGTGTAGCTGAGCAGGAGCAAAGTGGTTTATGGTTTGCTAGTTACCACCTCCCTATCACCCCTACTTCACTAACTAAAACAATGAAGAATGACGCAGGCTGTCGAAACAGGAAAAGACTTAAGCTATAGCCCAAGGAAAGAAAAAAACTAGAGATTTTTTTCCAGATAGGTAATTAAAACAGGATGCAGTCATTTAAAAGTAAAAAAAAAAAGAGGGGGCAGCCACACGAATGCTGCACTCCCAAGCTTAAGAGTATGAGTGTTTGTATAGAAGCTATTTCCTGTTTCAGATTAATTACCAGACATATCTCATTAGACTGTGTTAGACATTTCATATAATTTGTCCAATAGTTTCTAAGTCGCACTGTTTTGAGCCACTTATATAACAACAGAAGTGTGAGCATTTAGTTTACTTACATTTATTATATTGAGTAAAGTGGCTGCATTTACATTTATGTTCTGCATTTATGAACCACGTGAATTTAGAAGCTCATTATGGAGCTGATATTTACAGTTAGGTCTTCTGCAGTCCTGCTGGTCACAAGCTTACAAAAAATATTTTTACTGGATTATTATTGTAGCTAAAGCTAACAATAAAACTGTATGTGCATTTTTGTATACCCTTCAAATCAATCTACTTTTTGAAACAAATGTTTTTATATATGTTCTGGTAATAGTATGTATTAATGTTGGGCTATATTGGCAAAAAATAATAATAATCACGATTAATTATGGTATTTAGTGGACAACAAATAACATGATTTTAAAAAAAAAATGACAAAAATGTCAATTTTATTTTGACAGGTTAAAATGGTAAGTTGTGTATGGAAACCCAACTTTTCCACAATGTGGAGTGGCAGCAGATCTTTAGTAATGTGATATGTCACAAGCTCACAGGCTCGCTTGATAGTGACAGCATGGTTACACTTTTCCCAGTGAAAGTCTGCTTGTTGCATTAGGCTAATCAAATCCAGCTGTTTCCATATGGGAACGATGAGTCACTGTTACAAGTAATGTAGCATCATGTTTTGTGAAACATTTCTTCTCTCCTCCAAGAGACTATTTCAGTCTGAGGAGTTTCAGGTGGACTCAGCCTTTTAAGCACTGTCTCCACATGGTCAGACAAACAGGTTGATCACATGCAAAAGAGGACCATCAGCCAAACAATAGGTCGTTAGTGTCTTAGCTCTATTGTTCATAGAGGGTCATGTGCACCATCACCTGACTATCGTTAGGGCCCTGATTCATGCCTTTTGCTCACAGAGGGCTGAGTCATACTTGCAATAACAGTGTTGTAGGAGCGGGAAAGTCTGAAACTCCTCAGACTGAAGAAGTCTCTTGGAGGAGAGACGAAACGTTTCATTAAAGAAGAACCCGTCCAGAGGACCTACATATTTTTTTCCGTTTTGGTTTTTTGCCTGGATTACTGAGATGCATCAGGACATCATGTTTTCTGGTCCTCCCATTGGAATTTGATTGTCGTTTTCCCCAATTTATTTTAGTTTAAACTGAACTGGCGCAATGGGTTTGAAACCAGTGAAGCTGCTCAAGAGTTTATAAATGCACCGGTGTTGAGCAGAAATAGTCACCAACCAGTGTTCTAAAAAATAGCCTGAGTGGAGGTCTCCATGGCAGTAATTGCAAAGTGGCAAATTTTAATTGGTGACAGTTTTTCTGGTGATTAATTGCACACAACAATAGAAAAGATAACCCTAGTATTTACCTGCTGTTGTAAAGTAATTGTAATTAATTTTAAAGCAAAAGACCTCTTAAGATGTTACAATTATGCTAATTATTATAAATAAATAATTTAATCTTATTAAAATAAAAACTGTTGACTTGTCTGAGAGGTTACCCGTTTCTTAGTTACTACTATCATCTGAATTTACAAACTAATCATCTTAAACCAACCAACCACCCATTTAGCACTTTTACTCACTTATTACTTGCATTATTTTGAAGGTTATCTGATAAATTATTTAATGAAACTGGAGAAGTTCATTTCCGACTTTGGAGTAGATTTTCAAGCTGTTGCTTTATGTGGTTGAAGGCAATCTGTGTTTGTATTGGGAGAGGGAAAAAAAGGGGGTGGGGGCATCTGCAAATATTGATAAATAATTCATTTTTTGAATCCATTTTCAAGGCAAAATGCCAAGCATCTTGTTTCCTTTAAGCTTCTCATACATAAGGATTTGCTGCTTTTCGTTGACTTAGAATATTTTTGCTTGTTTTGTTTAAATATCCAAAAATCGAAACTGAATATTTTACTGGAAAATGCCGGGCCATTATTTAGTACTTTTATACATAAACAGCAACAAAAGGATATTTAATTTTGATCATTATAAATTATTATTTAAATGATTAGGATTAGGTGACAAATTGCATTACAAAAGGAAGTCAATATAGATTGTTTTTTTTAGCAAAGTAAAAACTAATAATCATTTTTATTTGTCAAGAAAAATGCATAACTCCAGATGTTGGCACCATTTATTGCACAAGAGGTGGCTTAGTTTTCTGTAGGACGGCAGGCGTGTGAAAGTTAGAAAGCTGTTGTTCTCAGGCCTAATAAATCTTTCAGCAAAAGAACTTTGCCTCGTCTCTCTGCATCAGTTCACAGACCACTGTTCCCTTCACACACTCGCACATCCAGTACAGACACAAATAGGCAAACAAGTTGTATTAAAGGGATGCAGTCGACAGGTAACCTTTTACCGCTGCCCACTGCTGTTCCATCGCAGCAGCTGCTCTGAGCCAAACTTCCAGTCAGAGCCTGAGGGAAGAGGTGAGGCTCAGTGAAGGGAAAGTCAGCAAACAATGAATTCATCGACTGTGTAATGAGAGACAAAGTGAGAAAGTCAGGTAAAGAAAAGATAAAATCTTTTGTCTGACACACAGTAGGAGCCATTACAAACTTTCAGTGCATCGAGTGGAATAGGACGAATGCTAAAAATGTTAATAGTTTTGCAGCTAAAAAGGGGTACGATACTCACACATTTATACACAACGTGCAAAATGTGTTAACTTAAAACAGCTATGTGCTCATAATAAAAATGGTAAAAATATGAATGCCTTTTCATAGAATCAGATTCATATGACCTATCGCTGGAAAACTTAAGCAAGTTCAAGGTTATTAAATGAAGATTTGTTTTAAACAAAACCAAATCCCACTGAAAAAAAAATTTAAATTACCATCAAAACGTGTGCCAAATTAAAAAGCACTTAACCTGTCTGTATTTAATTGCTCATTTCCATGTACCACAGACAAAAATTAAATAATGTTTGCTTTCCCACCATAACCTTCAGTTTAGAATTTGTTGTTTTGATTTAAATGGCCGATTGAATACATTTCTATAAACTTCCACACCAAAGACATCCTTGAATGTAAATGTGTGGCTATTCATGTCTGTGTTCAAGAGTTTCATGAAGACTTTACAGACATCATTCACTGAACAGGTGAGGATTATGTGTTGTGATGTTTGCACTTGAAAATTATCTTTTGCATTTAATAAAAAAAAATCATTTCCCATAAATAAATAAATAAATAAATAAATAAATAAATAAATAAAATGACAAAAATTTGGATTTAGATTGTGATGACTGTAATAATTAATTGAATTCAGTTTATCTGTGTAGTGATTATGATACAACCATCGGGAAAGAAATACAAATTATAAATCAAGTTCAATTACAAACAGTTAAGCAATCCAATTATAATACACTAAAAAAGGAAATGATAAAAAAACATTAGTTGCTTACAAAAAAATTAAAGAAACTAACAGAGTGCAGATTTCTCTCAAGCTAATGGAGTTCTTGAGTCCTCAGCCTCAGCTCAGTTTGCTTAAACAGTTTGCCTAGAGGGACATTATAGTTAATGATACAAAATATTACTGTGGTCTGGGCCCTCAGCGGTTAGAGTGATGAGAATTCTACAGATGGATCCACAGCAGGAAAAACACTCAAAGCTCACCTGTTGGAGCTTTCAGCATCCAATCTACTGACAGTTTCATGACCTGCCAAGCAACTGGTGCTTCCCAACTAATGTTATTAATTATACTAAACATAATTAAACTGTTGCCAGTGAAAAGAATTGGATGTAAAAAAAAACTGGTCTTGTTAAAAAGATAATGTACATTTTGCCATTTTGTGTCCATTTCTGTTAACATTTACTGAGCAGAGTCATACAGAAGTGTCCTATTTAAACTTCTGCTTGGTTAGGGTACTTTTCTTTTCTTTTTTTTTTAGATGTAACACTATCATGAACAGGACTGCGAGGCATCTCTTCAGAGTGTGAAAAAGATGAAATGACGACTGAAAGAGAGACAAAGGGAAGACTAAACAGGAGAGACAGGTGCTGAGTCATGTCGACCTGTAGAGCAGGAGTCACATCAATGAGTCACTGTGCTTGAGTGAGTCGTCTGTCACTCGACATGCAGACGAAGAAGATGTAGAGATTTCTTAAAACAACTTGATGGGGATTTTGTCTGCTGGCTGATGGAGTTGACACTTTCCTACCTTTGTACCATTGCAGTAGAGGCATTTTATGCCAAGCGTCACTCAATATCAGGGCATGCAACTTCGGTCAAAAAAGGCCCCACTTCAACATTTCTAAAATGTCCCACACAATCGGCTGGATAATTGACAAAAATGTGGCAGGCAAAAAGCAAACGTCTCCTCCTAAGAAAGACAGCCTCGAACATTACATACGTCATCAAATCTAAACATAGCAAGCAGCAGACATGAAATACTGAAAAGTTTAAATGTTTTCCCTAAGCCTGAGATTCATTTTGTAAAGGCAAATTTTAACAAGAAACACCTGTCGCACAACAAAACGTTCAGTCCAAAAGCTTTCTCAAGCCTTCTACCAACACTTGATGTGTGGATTTGTTTTCAGATAATAACCCCTGGCAAAAGAAAAGAAAACAAACATCTAACAGTTCAATTCCTTGGAACACAATCATCAGGCGTCTGTCATTCCTTCACACTGAAACCATTTTTCATGTTGTTTCAAATCCAATTTTCACCTTATAAAAATGTTAATTCAAAACTGTCACCGTTTGTATAGTCTCACTTCTAAACAGATGGAACTCAAACATTCATGCATTATTTTATATCCAAAGCATCACTTTCTATTTACTGTAAAAACACTAATAAACCTAGAAGGTTCACTGCCGTGGCAGAATCCGACTGTTAGACAATATTAAATGAAAGTGGATGAAGGCCAGCAAATTTTCAGCAATTCACACTTTCATACAATTTCTGTATGATTAGAATAAAAATCAAAAATAAAGTTCTTTGCAAGGTTGTATGAACTCTTCGCCTCTCTACATTGCACTTATAACCACTGAAGTGAGAGTTATTTTCTTTGTTGGCTCATGCAGAGAGTCATTTAGTCTCTCTCTGTCTCACTGCGTTATGTGTTGGCCTCCAGGGAGGCAGAGTTTCATTAAAGCCAAAGCCCAGTTTAGCATGTTTGGAATGACTCCCATTGATCTATCTGGTTCCTGGTAGATCACTGTCCGATCTGTTGCATTAGAGGATTGCTGGTGAGTGGAACAATTTTACACCCACAGGATAATTGATGAAACTTTACCATTTTAAGAATCCCAATGAAAAGAGAAAAAAAAAAACGACTTCCATGTCATTCTATGTAGAGGTTTTAGACAATAATATTTGCTGCGTTATGAGATAAAAAATGTTTTATATTTTTCTTCAAGGAAATGTCCAATAGACTTAAATACATTGTAGTATTGTTCACTCCATTACAATGCAATGTTGTGAAGCAGAAACCTTTCAAACCAATCTTTCTACCACAAATTACCCAATGTTGTTGCAGACCATGACATAAAAAATAGATAATTAATAATAATAATAATAATAATAATAATAAATGTGCTGCCGCTAATCCTGCTAGCCGGGGATTTCTAATATCTCACCGGCTCAATGGACCAATGTAACTGTAAAGCTGACCTCAACCATATCCAGTTTCCACTTCGTATTCCTTTCAAAATAAAGTACAAAGGCAGAAAAGATGCTACAACGCTCCAAGTTGTTGTTTTATTCTATTTATTTTTATTTATTTTTTTATTTGTTTTGATATTAGGAAGGGGTGGGCAGGGCAGTAGTTCTCAAAAAAGCAAAAGACTGTTATGATGGCTGCTTTAATTAGACTTTGAATATTTGAAAAGCACAGATACTTACCTATTATGTGTAGTCTCTAAGAAGATAGTTCAATACACACACAAGTTTGTATTTCTATCCTTATTAGGACCGTTCATTGACTTCCATAAACTCAATTCACACCTCAGTCATAAACCAAACGTCCAACCCAAAAATGGAGTTCCAACTAGAGGTGGGCAATATATATATCGCAGATGATATTATCGTCCATGTTGTTTTAAAGATATGCATTTTTACGTTATTGAGTATTCATACTGTCTCGAAAAAACAACAAATACAGTGGCGAAGGAGAGAGGCATAAATCCTCTTCCACGGAATATTTGCGACAAAAACCAATCAGCGGGCATGATTTCGTCACGTGATTGGGGTCGGCGGCAACTGAACTAAACAGCGGCTGTGGGCGGGATTCAGTGTTGAACTCACAGCAGCCAAAACCACGGGGCTTAAAGTTCTCCATTGCCACTATGGATTTTTGTAACTTTAAACATGGCCAGGACGGATTTCTGTCATCTGTAAGGGGGGAAAAACTGTTTGTTTTCTGTTGCAGTCTTGTTAAAGCCCCCCAGTCTGTTCCAAACGGGATGCTACTTTCAACAAACC
>JARVJO010000001.1:29727281-29742231 GCA_031762555.1 Cynodonichthys magdalenae
AATGTTCCATTTCTCTATTTTAAATTGATCTTATTGTTTACATTTCTGTGTTGTTTTGTTGTTTTGCTTATTTGGCTTTATTGTGAAGCACTTTGGTCAACTCTTGTTGTTTTTATGTGCTATATAAATAAATTGACATTGACATTAACCAAGTTATGTCAACTGGTTCAATTAAACTACATGTCAAACTCAAGGCCCATGGGCCAACTTATGTCCGGTCTACCAAAGGGAACCTGCACCACCCCTTTTTAAAACTTAATTTAATGCAACAAAATAAACAAATTGAAAAGGAGAAAGACAATAAAACTTGTCCTGCTTCTGAGATGTTGGCTAACAGTAGTTTTACACATACTCAAGTCAGTTTAATGGAACCAGTTGACATAACTTGGTTAAGTAAATTCAACACTTCCTTTCTTAGAGTATATGTAAAAATACTTTCCTGATTATTGTGAGCAGTTTTACAACTTTTTTTGAGTACCTTTCTTATTAGGAAAATTAATTTTTTTATTGAAGTTAATTTCTGTTTAAGCATTTTTTCTTTAACTTTATATATTTTCAAGTACTTTATACACCACCCTCTGTCAGTAGCTCTTTCACTCCTATCATTCCTAGTAGAGGCACAGGAATACCTGAAAGTACAGAATGCAGGGAAACAATGTTCTGGAAAAAATGTTCTGCATAAAGCTGAAAAACTGCTGTTATGTCTGTGTTTAAATGACTTACTTACCTGTTCCATGTCTACTCCAGTATTATAATTTCCTCCCTACACCCCACCCCCCCACTTCTTGTCAGCAGCAGCACTGATAGTTAGTGCATTCCTTGCAGAGAAGGTTATTATTTTCAAGCAGAACTGCCCTCAAGTTCTGAAAATGTGCCCCTGTTAGCAGGTAGAGTTCAGGTTTAACTTGCGACATCGCCATCCATCTCAGATGCAGACTCACAACAGCTCTGTTTAATCCCCCGTGTTTCCAGATCTGCTGCTTGCAATTGAAAGCCAGCAGAGATGTCAGACTTATTGCTTGCTCAGACTTCACTGTTTTCCTTTATAATAATGCTTGGAGCCGTAGGATGCTGACAAGCTCATGAGATTTAAACCACTGAAAGAGCTTGAGGCATTCCATTGCAGAAATAATGAATATACAAGGGGCGCTTTAAAAAATGGATTCAGCCAATTTTACTAAGTGAAAGTTGCAACAAACTTGACTGTAGTCTATTCTTTACATAGAGCCGCATTCGATGACAGCATCATCCAATTATATTTTGTGATTAGGATCAATCAATCTGGAACTATACTCTAATGATATTTTCTGATAAATGACCCAGCCTTACAGTGTTAGTTTCCAACCCTAGAGGGAAATAAGACTTTATAAATTCATATGAAAAATCAAAGAAATATATTAAAATTAGATCGGATACCAAAAATTTCTGGATGAAGCCATCACTAATAGATTTTAGTTAGAATTTATGTAATAAAAACATAAAATCTCCCCTTTAAAGCTTTTTATCCCTTCAAAATTAGTTATTTACAAGTTTATTTTGTGCTTTCTCCAATCACAAGTTTTTTCTCACTGCCTTTAGCAATTGTAGTAATCGAGACCAGTCCAAATTTGAGACCACATGTTGATGGTCTCAGTCTTGACCTCATGTGTATGGGCTCTGGTTTTGGTCAATGAAAACTTAGGATTTTATTTCAAGACCAGTCAAGAACACAACTGTGGAGATATTACTAAATTGACAGAATAATGTCCAGTTTATTTGTTAACATTCTTGCTTCCATTGGATGTAACACATTCTGATTCGAATTCAAGCATGAGTCATTGCTAACTATGCATTTTTGTTACCGCTGTCACCCACCCTCATCCCCCTTCACTCGAACGCGACACTCCAAGGAAGTGAGTAGTGGTTGTCTGGGAGCAGGAGAAGCTGTCTGCAAAATCTTTAGTAATACAATTCAGCTACATAAATCATGAAGAATATATCTGTAAAACAACATTCAGGGAAAAAGCAACTTGTAAAATCTGCAGTGCTTCCCTTTCAGAGATGGTGGGGACTATGTCAAACTTTATCATCACTTAGAAAGGAAACAGAAAGAAAGGTATGCTATGTGTTAGTGATGTTAGCAAACACAGCTAGCTAACGTTAGTAGTTTGCCTCTGTACCAAAACTCTTTAGCCTGCACTCACACAGATTTAGTCAACATTAGTTATACATATTAAGTTAGCTACCTGTGTACAGTATATTATATGGCTGTGTCTCAATTAAGGAGTTGAAACTGACTTAGACCAAAGCCGACGTCGGCCACAGTCTATGTGGGCCATAAGCCGCTCATGTCGGCTGTATAAACGGCTTTAAAATGAGATGGTCTAGTCTACAGAAGACATACGTTTGCGTGACCACACGCTACCTTATTACCACAGTGATGTTTTAGATCACCTCGCTTCAGTTGTTTATTCAAGGTATAACTTCCCAAAATTAAGTTTTAATAGAAAAATATGAGAAATTTTAAAAAGTATTAATAATTTGGGTTTAGCTCATAGCTGCATATCGGTACTTGTAACTGCATTTTATTTAACATCTCATCGCAACAAAAGTTTCTTCAGCCAAGTTGCTTAACTTACATTCTGCGGTCAGTTATAAATTTACAAATACCACTGTAAAACAAACTTACAAAAAAAAAAAAAATAAAAAATAAAAAAAATAGAACTCGGCCGTAAAATAAAAAATAAATAAATACCTTAGCCATCTTTGTTTTTCTGTTTAATTTGCTGATGGTGCAATAAAATGGGATACCATCAGCAACGTAGGATACTCAGATGCAGCCTATGTTTTTGGTGTTTTGTCGGCCGCATGAGTAGGCGCCTATGAATTGGGACAGCCTACGGCGCAGGACAGTGACATACGCGGTCAACAAATGCTGCTGACATTGGCTGCAACCCATGAATTGAGACAGCAATTGTGTTAGGGCACTAGTTTTGTTTTTCTGCTGGTCTTGGCTCCGTCTCACCCTCCCTAGGTCTTGGTCTTGACCTGGTCTAGACCCTAAAAGTCTTGTTGGCTTGTCTCTGTCTCGATACACTCTGGTCTTGGTCTTAGGTTGACTACAACACTAGACTTTATGAAAAGAGTAAGTTTACTAAACTTAATATGCTACAAAATGTGCTTATTTTAGTTTCACTTGGAAAACAAAATACCAGTCTTTAATAATCATCCAGTGAAATACATTATAAATTCATCTTCAGGACTCACTAAAGCCCTGTGTGACATAAAGAAAACAAAGTTCTGTATGCTGAATAATAAGTATTCTGTTCATGTAATAAAAATTAGGGTATTGTCATGAATTAAAACAAAATTTCTTGTTTAGTAGGAGCTGAGGATTTGATTTTAAAAAGGTTTTATCAGGTGCTAACATGTTTGCTTTCACTTTTAATCCTGAGGGGATTAAATACAGCAAATTTACAAAAAATAAACATCTAGTGAAGTTTTTTTTATTTAAATCTCCAATAAATTGTAGGGGTTTTTTTTGTGTGTGTGAATAGTCACAAATCTTCTGTAATGACAAACCAAAATGAATTACTCTGAATCCTCTCAGCTTTCTGGAGCAGCTATTTGCTGCTTCTTTTTCAGGCTGGATATTTGTGTTGCTCAGAGAAGCTCACGTCAACCTAAGCTTTAGCTGCATTACGCTGTAAGCAGTAAACAGGTGGTAATAAACAGCAAGAGCAGTTCTATTTCTGAACACAGTTCTTTGTCTTTAACACGAGGATCGCATCAACCCCATCATACCTGTTGTTTGCTGACAAATGGATGATCAATCCTGATGGTGTCACAGCTTTGACGGCATAACTTATGGGTAACCTCTGTAATTCAGCTGCAGGCATATTAGAACAAAGAATGCAAAACGCATCCATTTTGAAGTATTTCCATAAACAAGGAGCAGATGAGGCAGATTTAACAGTGAACACTGATGAATTCTAAAAGGTAAATGTCAAACGTGACTGTGGGCACCAGGTGTCACCAGCAGGGTTTCAATTGCCATTTTTGATTCATATTTAGAAGATGCAAATTAGAAACATGGAAAAGGTTAAAATGTTTTCATTCTATTAGAATAACATTTGTTTGTATTTATTGTTGGTGTGACTAACATTTCGGTATGGCATTGTCAATTTAAACCAGTTTATGCTGAGGAAATCTGTGTGCCTTTTGTCATTCTAATTAAATGCACTGTAGAAAGCACACATTAACTTCAGCAGCAACTACAAAACTCAGGGACAAAACAAGTGGAGGTTTTACCTATAGTACTACCTTTCAGTGTCAGCAGTAGATGAGTGATCTGAGGGGGCATTAAAAGTGGTTTGCACTAATTAGTTCCCACTGAGCAGATGAATTACATGTAGCAGTTGACTGTATGTGTGAATTGCACATAGACTGTGCTGTCCTAGAAGAGAGAAGTCAAACAGCTGTCAGGGGATTCAATTATGGTCATGTTGCTCTGGCAGACTACAGTTCACACCAATGTTACGCCTCTCTCCTTTCTCCCTCCCACCGCTAACAAACCATCTCCTCGCTACACTCAAGTAAAGTCGGGTTGCCTGAAGCGTTTGTGCATATTTGAAAGTACCGCCCGAGGAAAAGTACGGGGCTGGCATTTCTCCCTCAAAGGAAGCGGCGCGATGGTGTCACAGAGTCTCTGCCTAAAAATAAACAGCAAAAGTCAAATACAGAAAGGCCTTCGTGCCTTTGTATCTGCTTAAGTGCTTTGTGGCAGCAGGCAAAAAAAAGTTAAAGTAAAAAAGAAAAAACACTAAAAAATGCAAATGTTTTTACCTAAACAATCCAGAACAAAAATCTGAGTGTCCCCACCTTTTATAAATAACATGCTCAAGGGGGATAGAGGAGGATTTGTAGCAGCAAAAGTACCGTTTTTATTTTATTTATTATTTTTTTTACAAGCTTGAACTCTTAAAATTAAACATAAAATGAGCTTGCCACACAGCCTTTATCATTTGCTACATCAGTCCTGTATGAAATAAAATAATGGATGCTCATAATCTGTCTGCAGTTTTTTTTTTTTCTTATAATGTAACTTTTCTACAGCAGTGTATTTAAATCACCATAGAGCTGCATTTTATGCACTACAGGAGGTAAATGTAACATTTGTACAGTGATTTTAGATAAGATTCTGAAAAGCACATCATAATACAACATCTATAAATTATCATTTGACAGTGGCAAAGACAGCACCATAGTCTGGATCTTCTTAAATTAGATGAAATAATCTGCCAGTAGAATAAGACAATTGCACTTGTTCAAACTTCTTGAAAAAATGAAACATTTCCAGGCTAACAAAATTAATAATCTAACACATTCTGCTCTTGCTTAGTATATCAGTCTCGAATCAAGATTAAAAATACTTCTTAGCTGAATATAAGATTGTAAGTCTTGGTTAGATGAACAATTTTTGCAGTGAAAGCACTACATCATTGCAGTAGTAATAACAGAACAGAGATGCCAGGATGTCTTGCGAAACGAGTAGGCTAACTATTAATTTAGCTGAGCATGTTCCCTACATTAACCCTGCTACAACACCCCAGGGATTCAGATTACATACTGTACTCTTATTAGCAGTGTCCTGTTTACCTTTTACGCACCACTCACCACAATCTGCATGCAACACCAGTACTATCGGCTGTAAAAGTCCATCCACAGAATCCAGAATCAGCACTTATCAGATTTGACGATCACTGTAAAAAGCTCAACTCTTCTCAGAATATATTGCATTTCATAGACTTGTGATTTAAACGTGCTTGATTGAAAAGATTGGACAACAATTTTTTGGGTAAAATCTTGCTGACTGGTTGTTGCTGGCTCCATCCAGAAGCATACAGAGCTGCACCATGGAAGCAGTGGTTTATTAACTTGCAGGCTGAGCAGATTACCTGGTGGACAGGTTTACCTGTTAGACTGAGATACAGCAAAGCAAATCATTACTCAATTTACTGTTAAATTTAACACATATCTAAGTTATAAGCTATATGTTTGACCCAAGTGGAAATAAATTAAATGGTTAAAGAGGAAATTGTGATTCACAAGCAAACAATTTAACTATGTTTAGGCTAAAATATTAAGTACTAAATGGCATTAACGGAGAATGTGTAACCCATAAGATGAACAGCACAAAGGCTGACCGACAAAGAATTGTCATCTACATCTGATCAATAAATCCAAAATATATGAAGGGGAGTCCCCATCTGAGCTGCAATCTTATATTTTGTCTGTCACTGCGGTACATGTTGAACTGTTGGTTTTGTTGGGGTGTTTTGTTTCATGCTTATTTTGCAGCCTGGGGTTACACTATAATAAAAACAGGAGTGTTACAATAAAAATAGGACTTCACCCCCATCAAACTGAACCATAGTTCTGTTTGAAAAGCACTTTTGGGATTGTTAGTCACACTGGACTATCACAAAAAATAAAAATAAAATAAAAACATTGGGTTGCAGTGATTTTGTAGAAGGGAAAAAATTTCATTTCATGTTCACACATCAAGAATTGTTGAGGTTGGCAGGACTGCTTTCAGTTTTCACCTTTGTGCCTGTTGGCCTAGGTCAATGGTGGTTCTAAAACAAACCAACTCAGGGCAAACTAGAGTTCATTTGACCAAAACAGAAAACCTGCAAGTAGTGTAAACCTACGTGATACTATAGAACTCTCTTTTATCAGGAAAACTGTACCCATTACTTTTTCCTGTGCAATAAAATTTTAGTTGATTTCTAAAACAGAGGGGTCCTCACCCCTGAATCGCAAAATTAAGTGCTGTGCATGTTTTCGATGATTCCCTGCTCAATTTCATGTAAACAGGTTGACTGATTTCTGCTAAATCTAATGACATGCTGAAGAAGTAAATTATTCTTGTTGGAACAGGGAAAGGTCTAAAACACGTAGGACCCTGAGGACCTTCCACTATAGCACATTTCAAACGAATCATGACCAAAATTCTTTACAATATTTTTTGGCCAGCGATAAAATAAACTAATTAAAACATATCTAGGTTAAACCTATGTTAAAGACTAATTAACCAACTAAGCATGTGCAATAGAAGTTTTATTATACTGCTTAACTAGAACTAGAATAACAATAGTGCTCTTTCCCCTTTAGCAGCAGGTGACTGACACAAACAACATCTACCATTGTGGAACAGCTGTTGTTCTCCACATCTGTCTTAATAACAAAGAAAAATCTTTAACAAACAGAGGAGATAATCTAAGAATCCTTATTAACTGGACTTTACTTTGTATAGGTCAGACAACTTGCCCATTATCCTGTAGCTTTGAATTCCCTGGGTCTAATGAAAGTTCACTACATTATTTATCGCTTGTAAGCTTTGCAGCAGCCAGACGTTAACGCTGAATAAACAGAGAAGCCAAAATCACAGCTTTGAGCAGGAAGTGACATATCTTATAAGGATGATGAGCAAATGAACATGCAACTCAAAAGTGACAAAAGCAACAGCCATAAGCTATAATCAGCATCTTGTCACACATGAATTACATAAAGAGGAAGAGCAAATGAAGCTCTGACATTAAACCTGATGATATGAGCATGACATTGTTCCAGCACTAGAAGCCATATTTAGTTTGCTATGAGACCAAGATTACAGCAAATGATCACACCAGTGATCTGTGCTCATAACTGTGCCAGGTTTGGATTGAGCCATTGGTAAAATTAAAGCTTCTCAAAAAAAAAAGAAAAAAAGCAATCAAATCACAGCACAAATAATGATGTTAAAGCCAGTTCAACCCACAGAACAGTGAAAATTATACATATTCAAAGCCAGTTTCTACAACAGCAGAAGCCAAAACATCATTAGGGAGCACAGCAACAACACAACAGCCAGAAGCAGCTCAAAACGGGATTCGTGCAAACTTACCTCCATGATGAGACGCCGCCATGTTTGTTGTTTTTGCTCTCAGCTGCCAAACTCCTGCTTCCAGCGCGAAGTGCCGTCGGAGGCCACAGCTGCCACAATTAAGCTCCAACCAACCTGAGTGCTCCCCAAATATCATAATTCTTGGAAACCATGGCTCCTGGTGCTCCGTGTTGGCAGGCGAGGCTTGTTTGTATCTCAAAAAACGAGCGGGTCGGCACAAATGAAACGAAATTAAAGCAGGTCAAGCTGTTAAAGACACTTTCCTGCAAGACAAAACTTCGGGCCAATTGATGTAGCGAGCCTTCCTCCTGATTGGTTGGCCAATTAACTTGTTGACCGGATGTTTTCCACTTGACGGACCTTTTGCCATGCAGTATTTGATGTGTTAACAAAACAGAGACAGGAAATTAATAACAGACACTGTGGCTCTTTAATACCTAAAGTCTGGAGGCTGGCAGGCAGTGTAACAGGAAGTCCTTTCAGTTTCTGCAGCTGCATATTGATATTATAAAAGTAAGAATGTGAATATATTAGAAAAATGGTGACTTTCTCTCCTCAGGATAAGTAGTTCACTGGTACTTTTAAAGGGCTTGTAATTTTTATTTTTGGAAAGATACTATTAATCAGGAATTTCAAAAATATTTTCAAGCCACTGAGATGAACAGTTGTTGAGATATATGCATGTGCAATAACAGGAAGTGACAACAAAGAGGAAATAAAAGTAAACAGAGCGCTGCTGCTACAACAACTAACAACAAAGGTAGTAGATGTTTCTTTATATTAGTTTGAGTCATCAGAAGAGTCAGAGTTCACAATAATTTTGTTTCAATAAACAAAGACCAGAGAGTTAGTTCTTAGAGTTCCCCTTTGATGTCACTTCCTGTTTCACATTATATTCCCTAAATACTGTATAAAGATTTTTTCTTTGACTTTTTGTATTTGAAGTATATGCATGTCACAGACACATTAAACTCATTTTAATTTTATCATCCTTTTTGCCTTTGGCTGCAAGCAATTTGTGTGTGTGTGCTTGTTTGTCTGTGGTGTTTGCAAAAAAAATCTCATGAACCACCGGACAGATTTAAATGAAACTAAAAAAAGTTATCATTGCATGTACATCTACATCTCATTAGTCAACTCAATTCAAGATGGCCACCGCAACCAAATACGTAAATAACTATAACTTAGTCCATTTAAGGTTTTATGTTTTTAAATTCTGTTTCAAAATGAGTTTGATCCATCATCACTGCTGTTTGCTGATGGCTGTCAGCAGCAAATGATAGGTGCAGCAATAGATGAATAAATCATGTAAGTAGCTACTATGTGTTGCTGCATAACCAAACCATGAAAATGAGTAAATAGAAAGGCAGTCTAGATTTGTTTTGGAAATGTATTGAACTGCCACCTATATGACCCACTCAAAGCACTTTAGTTTGAGTTGTGGCTGACAATTTTTCTGCCTTTTCTTATTGATTTAGACTATTTTGCTTCGAAAGCATCATTTTTTTCTCCACTTTTTTTCTTTCATCTGGTAAAATAATTGAAGGATCAGAATTTCTTGAAGGAATGCTTAAAACCCACAACTTTCATGTGAGAGATTTAAAACTAAAATCACCATATGATATGTGGAGTTATTGTCATTTTGGTCAAAGTTTGGAGTATGTGACTCTCAGTTACTGCCACGCCAAACTTCAGCTCAATACCTGTAAAACTAACCAAAAGCCAATTGAATGGTGATGGAAGCCATGTTAAATTAGGGGAAGGGGATGTTTTACTTACAAGGCAGAATTTTTATCTCAGCATGAAGAAAAGTTTTGACTGAACAGCTCTATCAAGCAAACACAGCATTTAAATGTGTCCAAAAATACCAAATGAAATATGTTTTGGATGTGTTTTATATTCCTCCACATACAGTACCCTTAAGAGCATGTCATCTTTCATAAAACCACAGCGCTCTGAGTGACAACCTACAACACATTTATTACAAAAGAGAAAGTCTTCGACATATTTGACAGGCTTCACTTTGTCTTCAACAGCAACCCGTTTGCACTTAAATCTCCCACTTTTCCCTGTTAATGACAGTGTCACTCTGCTCCTTACACTTGGCAGATTGTTACCCACCCATCATCTCTGAGGGACGTGCTTCATTATCAAATGGACTGTATGCAAGATGTAAAGAGGCTGTATGCTTTGGAATGAATGGAGAGGAGTCATGCTACTTAATTTAATTTAACCTGTCAGTGATGATGGGGGGCGGGGCATCAAAATCATATTCAAGCTTCGCTTTTCTGGCTTCAGATTCTTTCTGGAGTTAATGAGTTTTTATGTGTACCTGCCACCTAAACTGGTTCTACATTTCTGAAATCAAAACATTTTTATAACATTGGAGCAAGCACACATTAAGATAGAGTCTTGTTGATCAATTTACTGGTAAAAGTAATTGATTACAATTGATCATAAAGATACAAAAATGTATCTAAAATTCAGTTAATCAACTACAAAATAGTCCCTAATATTGTGTACTCAGAGTGTAACACGTTTTGGCATTTGGAGATTTTCTGACGGTGCTGCTATTTCATTTTAATGTTTTTTGCTATTGTTGTTGCCCTTTTATAACAGAAGAGCAAAATGAAATGTAAGTAATAAACATCAAAAACTCCCTCATACCCCTTTATTCAATCAAATTTTATTTCCATTGAAGAGACAGACTATCAAAAACATGGAAAAACACAAGAATGTGGTTGTTCTTTAATCTTGAAAACAATCACTTTGCTTTTTTGTTTTTACAAACTTCTGTGCACTTACCTGTGGCTTCTTGCTCAAGCCACTTCTATAACATTGTGCCTTAAACCTAGTTTCTCAAAAAAAAAAAAAAAAAAAAAGTACTCATTTTTAATCACACATGAGCAGCTGTCTAAAGGACATTTTAAGGATCAAAAAGACAAAACAGAAGATTAACCAAAACAACCTTGTCAGTTTATATATATATATATATATATACTCCTTCCCATGAATATGATTAAAAAACTAAAATAAAAATAGTCACTGTAAACTCAAATGAATTCTGAATGGCTTCTAAATCCAGTTTATTGTTCATGCAGCATGAATGAGTATTGTCATTTAAAGTGCTTCAGCTTAAAATTCTTTAAAGCTTTATTTGCTTGTTTAAATTTGCATAAAAGGCTGCTAAAAATAAAGTATACCATTCCCTCATTTTCTTGCCTCACAGGGTGTGCCTAAAGCAGCTGATACACCAGATTATGTCTAGCAACCTTGCATATTAGGGAAAGAAACACGAAGAGCCACACTATGGTGCTTTATCTGCTAACACTGCAAACCTCTAGTTGGCAATTCAGCTTTGTGGAATATGGCAAGAAGAGCCCTTGGGTCGTGAATTTAAAAATGCTACATCCCTGCCACATGTATTGCTGCAAATATATAAAACCAAAACCAAGAAAAGCTGTGGAAGTTCAGTAATAGAGGCACATTTTCAATCTTAAGCTTTGTGTAATACTTAAAAAAAATGGTAGTGACAAAGTGATAAAGGTGGCATGAATGACCCAAAACACTGGACTGTGAAACCAAAACAATAAGATGAAAACTTCCAAAAAGATGAGGACGATATTGCTGCTTTTGTAGCAAGGACTAATTTATAACATTTGATTCAGTAATAGTGATTCTAGTTTTAAACTATCTTTAAAGTAAAACCAACGACTTGAAACTTTTTATGAGCAACAAGTTCCTTCAATGGTTTTTGTTTTGCATTTTGCCACTAAGTTTACAACTAATGTATCATAGTTGTATAAAAATTCATCTGTGCCATAAAGGGTAGTAATAGCAAAACCTTTGCCTCAGTAGAGACTTTATTTAGTGGTCTGCAATAAAGTTTTCAACCAGTTTTAGTTTTTGTGATAACACAGCTAGCAAGACTGATTGGCCTGACTGCTGAATTTGGAGACTGGGAAAAACAGAATGGCACAGGTCCGTTTCCTCTGGCACGGGTTTGTCTTTGGCCTGGTTTTGCCCATTTCTCTGTTACACAAACTCATTCTTCAACAAGGCAAACATTGGCAGCCAGAGGTGTCTGGAGACGCACATACGCACACAAATATGCATAATGGGCAACACTGATTTCCTTTTTGGCATCACAGAGCAGCGGGTGACCTAGCTGAGTGGGGGATCTGGCTACTTTCTGGACTACAATGCAAACTTTGCATTTGATTTCCCTTGCCCTCTCTTCTGCTCACTTTCACAACACACAAACAGTTTATCTTGATCATGACCTCTTGTCTTGTGCGCTTTTCTTCCCACTCCATTTCGTTGTTTCACACTGTGCATCTCTCGCATTCTCCGTCTGCATCTCCGTTTCAGTTTTCATTAAAAGAAATGCGTTTCTCTTGGCTTCGAAGAGCGGCGTTGACTGCTTGGCCGGTTTGGCGCAATGTTGAGCCATCCAACAGGTAAACCTGCTTTATCAGCCATGCAGCTTCTTGCTCTCAAACTCACTCATTTCTAGGATAATCTAGAGATGCAATTTTTAGTTATTTTTTTTCCCCAGATGCAGCCAAAAACAGATGGATTTGTGTGAGAGCTTGTTTTCCAAGAGCTAACAAAACAAACACACTTCCATGCACTTTTTACCAGAATTTTCAGTGCATGTGTACATGTGACAGTGACATGAACTGATGTGCGAGTTTCCTCTGAGTTTCATGTCTTTTTGAGTTTTGGCAAAGTTCACGATACATGTGCGTCTCTACAACTTGCTAACAAACACATCCTATGTGGATTTGTGTGTGTGTGTTTCTGTGTGTCTGTCTTGCTTCGTCTGTGTAGGGTGCATTATTGGACGCAGTAGACCGGACACTGCCAGAGGCGTACACCAAGCGGTCACGCGGCGTGACAGCAAAGAGAGCAGAGTTGCTGTCAGAAGGCCTTTTTAACACGCTGCTGCCCTCCGTTCGGGGACATTTTGGGAGCATTTGACTGCAAAAGGACCCCGCAAAGGAGCGATAAACACAGTTTTCCAAAGCTCCCACAGAGATGCCACAAAACTCCCCCCAAAGGCTTCCCTACCTGAAAATACACCGCTAATACCTCTGATCTACCCAAACAGACATGCAAGGAAAAAAGAGGAGTGACACTCAAACACACATTTACCAGCAGCTTCACATGTTTAATGAATCCCTGTTAGCTGCTTTCTTGTGTTGGGAATGTGGGAGATTAGATATACTTAAGGAAGACAGTGTATATTGTTAAAAAATGTTCCACACAAGTTATTTAATGGGCTCACTTTTCTTTTTCTTTCAAGCTAATGGTTACTTTTCTTGATCCTATCATGATGTCCTGAATAAAGCAGAAACTCATCAGTTCAGTTTAGGTCTACAAACATTCTGACCATTTTTTCTATCAGTGCTTAAACACAAATGGGTTCTTTTAGCATCTTAAGCTTTAAAGTCTACATAAAATGTCAACTAGAGGGGGGCATTTGCTTCTACTTGTTTTCTGTTAAAACTGAAGCAAGGAACGAGATGATTTGACAAAAATGTTAGTCTTATGGGAAATCTTCATAGCCAGATCAGGCACCACCTACCATTCTACATTGGCATTTTGCAAACAAAAAAAATTATTCTAATGCAAAATGAGTAAATACCTACAGGTGCAGCACTAGTCATTATGTTATTTCTTAGAAAATGACTTGAACTAAATTAGGGTTACAAATACCCACAAAAGCACTTTCTAGTCATTTTTTGTACTTATGTAACATGCAGTGGAATTATATATTAGAATATAAATAACATAAATATATTGAAAAAAAATCAGTAAAACTGAAATAAATATAAATAATGTTAAAGTTGATTTCTTCTTCACTATAATTTCAACTAAACTGCTTCAGCTAACAAACACTGATTACAGTTTGGATGTTGAAAAGATGCGATAAAAACTTAAAATTTAGTAAAAAAAAAAAAAATACATTCAGTATTGGGAATTCATATTTTTGTATGTTTTTACAAGAAAATTTGGAAAATCTCAGCTTCATGTTGTCCTAATACGCACAATGATCTTATTAGAATGTCAAATGGGAGCTTCTTAAAGACTCAAATAGGGAATCTGGAACAAAAGGATCAGATCAATTGTATTATTTTATATTTTGTGGGTTTCTTGACACACTGGGACCTGCAATTGCATTATCAACAGGTTTTGTGTTGTTTTTGCCCTGTAGTAGATTTTATGACTCCGATATTAAAAAAGCTGTCTCATATGTTGACTCCTCTCTCATCACACTTCCTTTTACTCTTCACAGCTTCCGAACTAAAAATGTATAAAGCAAATCATAAAAAATAGACTTACAGTGCTTCTTTAGAGCACTTTTACATGTATCTGTTTATGAATGTTTATTGTCCCTACAAACCCAGCACAATGTGCCTTATTATGCTGGTTTGTTGTGAATTTCTCACTTGCACAGTTTCTCCTGATTATAGTTTTACCACAAGAAAGTAGTATTTTCTCTGAGTTTATAGGTTTATAACTGCAGCATTTCAGCAGCAGGTCTGCAACCCCTTTGCTACTATGTGCAGGGTTTGAAGGTTGACTAGAAATAAGCACAATGTAGTGAACTGGACAAGAAGGATGTGTGCAACTACAGTGGAAGCTGTTTTGCTTTTTTTTTTTTCCTCAAAGCCCTTTTTCACACATCCACACACATTTACACGTGCACATATTTTCTTTCTGGAAGTGACAAGCTTCACAGCACTCAGACGAATTAGCTTTTCAGTCTGCTGCTGCCTTTTCACTTTCTCTTTTCTTACCCTCCTTTTTTTTTTACTCCACTTCTTGTTTTTGCTTCTACTTCCCCTTGGGCCTTCTAAAGCAAAGCAGAGGTCACAGTTACGTCACCTAAAAACCAAATGCACCTGTGTGTCAAAGGGCACAGCTGTCAAAATACAAGCAATCTTAGCATTTAAAACTTGACATTAGCCAGCAGGGTTTTTCAAAGAAAAATAAAAAGTTGACTTCACTGCAAAA
>JARVJO010000001.1:29761495-29787178 GCA_031762555.1 Cynodonichthys magdalenae
AGGGGTGAAGTGTCTTGCCCAAGGACACAACAACTGAGACAGCTGGAACGGGGGATCGAACCGGCGACCTTCCGGTTGCAGGACGACTCCCCAGACCACTCTGCCACAGCCGCCCCTAGGTGTATCCGTCCTGTTCGTACAAACTCACCAGTTGTTCTGGTGGATGTTGTTGTAGCTGCTGACACTGCAGTGTGAGCTGAGCAATAGTCTTGTCTCGATTCTTCAGCTCCTCTCTGAGCACCTCCACTTCCTTAATCAGCACCTCCATCTGAACACACACACACACAAGGAACTAACAGGAGACAGCTTCAAGAGGGTAGATGCAATGTATACTGTTTAGATGTATAGACCATGTCCATCCAAATCCAGAAGAAGGTTTCTTACCTGTGACACAGTGGTATTGTCTTCAGACTGCTCAAAAACATCTGTTGAAGAGTCTGTTTCCTCAAGCTTGAAACATAAACACACACACTCAGAAGGGGCACACAAACAGATGCAGAGTACAAAGTGAGCTGAATCAATTGCCTTAGGCATGCCTCAAAAGCAATATTTCACCAGAGTGAATTTTTTTTTTTTACTCTTTTACACATACTCTCCAGTGACCCTGAACGACCAGCCACCAGGATCACATACCGGAGGCGAAGTATGTGATTGAGAAATCAATATATTTATTTTACTGAATTCAAAAAAATGTCCCTACCTTCATGCACCTAAATAAAAGCAGAACTATTTAAAAGTTAGTTTTTTTTCCCCTCATACTTTATCTTTTTGTGTTTACACCGAAATCACAGTCTGTGTTTTTGTCACAATTAGATGAAGGCCAAAAGAATATTTTATTTTTTAAATATCTCACCAAAAGCTAGTCACATTTGTTCAAAGATCAAAAATTTTGCAAGAAATGTGATATTTCATGCTAGGAAACACAAAAATATTACATTTTTATCATTTTTGTCACTCATTTGACAAAGAACTAAAATTGTAGTTCAGCACCACATCCTGACATAACTTGATGCTCATTAAAGTTAAAACTTATTTATCCAGTTAGATTCTGTATGAGTAAAAAGAAATGTGCCAGATGTCTGACTGTTAGCAAAATGAAGCAAAACAAATTAGAATTCAGCAACAGAAGGTATAATTTACATTTGATGTTTTGAGCTCAGTGTTGTATTTATTTATTGTTGTTGTGTTTGCTAGGTTTTTAAAAAAAATATATACTGTATATAAAATTAGAAAAGAAATCTTAAGACATTCATTCAAAGGCAAACAAAATATCAATACCTACCTAAAACAGTCAAATTAAGTCAAGCCATTTAGAACGATTTTTGTTATGGATTGAGCTGAGATGAGAAAACCGAGGTTTTGGATCATTTTAAATATTGAAGGAAATACAAGTTTGTATGGATTCACGTCTCTCTCAAAATGCAGGACAAACCTCTAGTAACGTCTTGAGCCTGAGCAGCTGGTTCTTGAGCAAGCTGCAGTCCTGAGTCATGTGTTCGAGTGCGAGCTCATCCAGCATCGGTTTGTAGCCTCGCTGCCTGGCTTCAGACGGGACAAAGCGTGAAGAGGCTTTTGAACCCCTGAAGCCATCACAATTCTGGAAGACATATGCCCTGAGAGAGAAAATTAAAAAAATTCACTTAGAGTTTTTGAGGTTTTTTGCTTGTTTTTCATTCTACAGTTCAATAGTGTTCAGCAAACCTCTGAGCCTGACCAACCTGCCATCAGCATGAAAGTGATCCGGACCACTCCAGCGGTGTTGTTTACGACGCTGTCCTTGCCGGTTGGCTCGTTCTGGTCGCTCAATGTGGGACATTCTTTCAAAGTCTATATTAAGAGAATTTAAAGCAACAGTGAGACTGCATAAAGAATGCATAGAAAAAAAAAAGCTCAACATGAAAGGGGAAAAACAAACCCACAAATTTGTCATAAATTACAGTTAATGCTGTTTTTGTGGCTGAACATAAAGTTACATGCAAAAAATGTATATTTTTTCCTTTTATTTGTTACTGTATTTTATAACAAATGTAAGGTAAACATACATGTAAATGCAATGGATACACTTATAGTAACATAAACTCTAAATATGAACTTAAAACAAGATATTTTTATCTGACTTTGTTTCTTTAAAATGTTGCCAACATCCAAGGAAAACATTTGCTCACAAACAGAGATAAATCTTTGCATTTTTACAAGCCACTGTAAAGGAACACAGTATTTAGTAGCACTCAATGGTACACACAGCTGTGAAAAGAACCATGACGGCAACAAAAATGACTAACAGAGCGCAATCTCTGGGAAATAAAAGAACTCTTGACTTTCTAAATGTGACACACTCAGATGTTTATACAGAAAGAAAGTGAGGAAAGCAGATAAGGACTGAGACAAGGCGAATCCAGTGATTTCAGAGGTGCTGGTGAAAATACTTTACCCCGAGAGTCACCACATAGCAGAGGAGCAGACAGTCTGTTTACGAACAGACAGCCTGTTTTGCATACGAGGCTGTTACATTCCTGAAAACTTAAGTGCCCCCAATGACTTGTATTTTTTTTTTTTTGAAAGCTTAGAAAAACTCTTCTAAAAAGTACAAACTGAATATATTCCAACTTGAGAAAAGTCTAAGTGCAGGTAAACTCAAACGGAAAGTGGAGAAAAATGACTCCTTGTCTTGTCAGCCGATGATCTGTTAAAGAGCCAGGGAAAAAGTCAGCCCCGCTCGCAGCTTGCCCGGCCCTGTCTATGTTGACAGCCTTGTTTTTCTGGGAACTCCCAGGAAACTAGAGCTGGAGAGAGGACTGTGGTTGTGCTGGTGAGAAAGGGAGTAAAGTGACTGGTTTGTGTCCAAGCTTAGGAAGTTACCAACTGAGAGAGGGAATCTGTGGCCTCTCTCCTTTCATGGAAGCTGACAGCTGGATAAAAACCCAATGAGTCCTTTTTTATCCTTCTCTTTCTTTTACTTTTTTCTGTTTTATGGCAAAGTTGGAGAGTCTTTAGGAAAAAACACCCTTCCTCATGCCACAACTCAAGTCCTGCCCTGTGGGCTGGACTCTAACTGAACTTCAGTTTCCCACTCATGACATGAACTCTACTCATGACATAAAGAGCTATAAATATGGCCACTACCCGAAAAGGAGGAGGAAGGGACGACACACTAATAACATTCCTCTGGCGTGAGCATTTCCCTCTTGCTCACTGGCTTCTTTTCTCAGGAACAAAAATCAATGCTTACAGGGACTCTATGCTAATTTAGGAAACAGTCTGTTTAGGTTGATATAGAGTTTTGTTCTGAAGGCATTTTGAAAAGGTGTTTAGGCTACTTTATAGACATTTTTGAAGCCGTATTTTAAAACAAGAATAGAATACAAAATGTAAACACAATTAAGGATACTTGTATATCTTTAAATGTTAAGTTTAAACTTTAAATCATAACCCAAATCAAATATATCTGTGTTCTGTTCAGATCAAAGGCTAATTAAAGGAGCCAAAGCAAGCTTCAACTGGAAATAAGGTGATAAAGTTAATAACAAAATATATTATTCTAAGGGAAATACATAAGTAATGCAGTTCTTAATGTGGCTGGTATCGGATAGAAAATATAAAATAAAGCAATCTAAGTTTGAAACCAAAAACAGTTTAAAACCAAATTATAAAGGGTTAAAAATAACTTTGCAGTAAAATCAATGCCTTTAAATCTGAGAATTATGAACTACATTACACAATGTCATATAATACAATATTTACAAAAATCTGTTTTCATTAGCTCCTTTTTCCAAAACACTATAAGTTTATAAACAATTAAAGCAACTTTTTAAATGAAAGCTTAAAGGTATTGCATTACACAAAGACGTTTTTTAGCAATTTTTGACAGCTGTATTTGTAAGTCTGTGAGCAAATGCCCCCTTTATACGCTTTTATATAAACATGACAGCATATATACACGGTTCCTCTAATGAATTTTATGATGCTAAAAGGAGTCCTGTTTGTACAAACTAAGCTTGTCAGAGTCATTCAGGGAAAGCGACAGCATTAAATCCATTAGCAATGAAATGTACCATGATAGTTCTGGCTTTAGGACTGACAAAGGAAAATTCATTTCCAAGAATTCATTATATTCTGTGACAAGAGAGGTCAGTCCTCAACCCTTTTTTTCTCCTCTACTGAAGAATAAAATGCCACACAAACTGATGGAGGCATAATTGTGTCAACACTGTTATTATGTGGTAATAATGTGACCTGATTACCTTTAACACGTCCAGAGAAGCAATTTTACTCAGTTTTAATGAGAATATATATGGGAAGTAAGAATGTGTGAAGAAAAGTTGTAAAACTTTGAAAAATGTTTTAAAATGTAAGTTAGTGTTGAAATGTGTAGATCTTAGACCACAAACAATGACCTGCTGTTGTCAAGGGGAATAAATGTTGGAGCTGCTCATGTACAAATACACTTTGCCTTGCAACCATACTTATCAACCATGTACATCTGTGCACATCTGTTCATGTAAACAGACTCAGACAGCAGAATGAATACTTCTTCTAAGTTCACTAAAAAGTATATATTCAAAGAACAAAGTTTTAATGTATTAATTCCCACAACCATATTCTAAAAATGTGACAGGACATAATACACAGCCAAGTATCCATTAAACAAATTTAATGGATGTTGCAGTGGTAAATATTCACCCAAGGCAAAGCAAGATTCAATTTATTCAAACCATTATATCAACCAGAAGGATTCTGCTGGGACAAGAAAGCTCAGACTTGGGTAATGTACTCATTTACATTTATAATCAGACAGTTTTGCTGGAGGTATCCACAGAACATGAGTGTAAGTCATGGCCTAATAATGACCTCACAAATCTTATGTGGGAGAACAAGAAAAAACTTGTTTGCATGTGTGTGCTGACCGTGTAAGCCGTCGTCTGGGAGGTCCACATCCAGCATTAGGTCATTTTCATCCAGAACTTCAGTTTCTGAAGGGGTCAGGTTGTTCAGGATATCCTGAGAACCACAAGCATTTCAGGTTAAACTCACTGTATTATAAAGGATTTTGCAGCATTATATAAAGTACATACTGTGAGTACAATTGAGTAATTATTTGAAGTTGCTTCTAGACTAAGTGCTTTAAAATTCATGACAAACTGCAGAAAGAGATTTATGACAAAACAAATGATATGCAGTTTTTGTCTGCTTTTAATTAAGCCTAGCATGAATGTTTTTGAGTGACATGTCATTTTGAAGCTTATTGAATTGCTGTGGTGATCTCTGGCACTCACTATACTTTGCACGCAAACATCACAGTTCTACATTAACATTTACTTCCAAAATATTTAGATAATAATTTATGGCCCTGATTTATTTTTCTTTGATACAGTTTTAAGAATTGTCCCTACTTCCAACAACAAGAAGATGGTGTTATTTCATACATCAGAATACACAAAGCAGAAGGGACTATAACCCAATTATGAATGATAATGCATGGTGCTTTGGAAGCCCAACAAACGCTTGTCATATCATTTGCAAATTATACAGCCAGTTGTTGTTCTGTACCAAATATTTCAAAGCATACCCAAAAGCAGGGAAAATAAATAATGGCTTAAAGGGTTGTTTTTTTTTTCCTTTTAAGGCATATTCTGTGCTTTAAGAAACTAAGCTGACTAGGCTTTGACTAGAAGACAAGCTCAAAATTAGCTATTTCTGAGTATTTCATGTGTTGCGCAGTAACTAACTGGTGCTGAGTGTTTCAAACTCAATGATGGAAGATTAAGGAAGGAAATATAACCAAAAAAACATATTTCTGTCATCTTCCAATTATTGTCACAGAACAGGTAGGTGGAATGCATTTTTTAGATTCTCTGCACAAATAAACATTCCCCATCTGTTTTATTCCCTCTTGTGATTTACTTCTCTCCTTATTCCTCTATCCTGTTGCTCTCCTCTCATTAACCTATAAAAAAATGATCAAAAAGCCAAATGGTTAGTGCTCAAGATTTTTTTTGTTTGTTTGTTATTTAATCATTTGTATTTTGGTATGGGAACACAGATTTTGCTAACAAAAATACATTTATGCAAATCTTTTTGTCTTTGATAATGTTGTGCACAGGCAAACATTCAGGGCCGCACTCGGGCATTTGCGGGAAAGGCAGAAGTGAAACTGCTAAATGAGTGATGGCAGCTGCAGCAGAGAATAAAATAGAGTTGGAGAACCTTTGAATCAGCAGTATGTTTTTCGAAGATTTATATCTCTTCGCATTTTCTTTTGTTTTGTTGACAGAAAAGCAGGGTGCTGTCCGTGCCAGGGTGAATATACTGGGTAGATGTGTTGAAACTCAGATATGAACTGACATCATAAAAAATACAACCCCAGACACAAATAAACTGACCTCATAATAAAAAGCGGAACGTGTCAACACAGCAGGCCCCCCAGGTGGTTCCATTGGTCGACAATTCAAATGTTTGGGTCGTTTACACGTTGCACTGTTTTATCATGACTCATACCGGGACTATGTAAAGCATATAGTGTAAAACTACAGATTTGATTTCTTTGCAATTAAGAATCCTGAGCAAAATAGTCAAGTTAGAGGATTATAATTTTCCTTTTTTTCTGAAACACAGACTGTTAATATAGGTTAGTTAGAGCAAATACACTATTAAATGTTCACACATTCATAATATGGACAGCAAACAGTTAAATGACAATAAAACGTACAGTCAACATTAACTGACTACATTTTGCCAATAAAAGTGCTTTTCTGTTTACTTTGCCAATCTACTCCTCTTTCCTTTGTGTGTCCTTGCATGACCTAAGAAGTGACAACTTTAAACAACATGACTGTGATGAAAGAGAGTTACGAGCCAAGTTTCTTTAAAACAGTTACTTTTGTCAGTTTGTATAAGCAGGTGAGTTTTAAGCCTCACTGGTGCAACAAAGCTGGTGAACTGGCAGCATTTTACATAAATGGCTCAGCATTGTGCAGACAAAAGGCTTAAGAACTTCATTTAAAAACTAATAGCTTTACTTGTCTTAACCTGAAGCTACAAAAGCATAAAATTAGAGAGAAAAAGTATTTAAATATATAAGATAGAGACAAGCAGACGCATTTCTGCATTTTCAATAATAAAAAAACATAATTGGACATCTTTTTGGTTTTTATTTGTTTTGCTTTTTTTCTTTATTTCTTTTTTTACTTGAAGTTTTAGTCAAAGGTTTACAGAGAACAATTAAAAAAATGTACAGGATTACATCAGACAAAAAAAAATTCCAAAGTAATTTGGTGACATTCAAAAGTGCACAAAAACATTTTTTTAACTAAATTTTATTTTTAATTTTTTTGCTTTCAAACAAAACAGTATCCAAATAGGACTGCTATGAAAAGTTCATAAAAAAAACATACTTCATAAATGTAAACTTAATCTAAATAAAGTATGTTGACCCTCAAGAATGATTTTCCAGAAACTTTGTCAGTTACCTAAAGCTGTGTTTTTGTGTGTATGTCAGGCCAAAGCACATTTAAATGAACATTTATTAATTAACAACATCTCGTTTGTATCAAGATAAAGTCTCAAAAACTAACAACTGGCCACAGAGTTTATGAAAATCCAAATGTAGAGATAGTGCCATGTATTACTATCTAATATTCTTGTACTGCATGTTTGTGAAGGTTAATAGCTTTATAATATGTGTGTGTTAGATATGGATCAGTTCCACTTTGTGGTTGTTTAGAAGGTCAGGGATAATCATGTTTTTAAATGTTTATTGTATTTAATGTGTAATATGAATCTGGTAAACTCTTGTGCTCAAGGACAAAAGAAATAGGTAAATATTATGCAATGATTTGACATAATACAACATGTTTTAGTACACTATGCTATGAATATCAATCTGTTTGACAAGATTTTAAAAGAAATAATAAAACTTCATAGATGTTCATTGTAATCCACAGGTGTTGTATTGCAAATTTTCATTATCACTAAAATTGTTACTATTGTAACAAATGAGTCAATATTATACAAAGATTATCAGTATCTAAACTAAAAAGAAAAGTCAATGCCTTTAAAATATTTTCAAAGAACTTTAAAAATGTTTTCATTTCTGAGGATAATGTTGATAGATTCAACTAAGGCTTGGAAAACATGCAGTGATTGTGAGTTGTAGCTCTCAGTTTCAGTGCCTGTTTTGTAAAGCTGGTATTGTGCTCATCTGCATGGCACATAATGGGAATGTTATTATGAGCTCTGGAAGCCCACTCCTTGATTTTGCACTGAGCTATAGCTACGAATGCAGAAACAGCTACAAATCAACACAAAAAAGGGTTGCATCCATAAATGAGAAAAGATTTCAAGCACACCCATAGTGGTGCATGAAGGATGCACAGTGCCCCCAAGTGGGCTAAAACAAGCCACTGCAGCCTGGTGATTTGCCTGCAACAGGGGCGTGTGTGTTTAATCCACTTATGCACACAAGCAGAACACATGAGAGACAAGTTTCAGATATATGAATGCTATTACCACCACTTTATTCATCCATCTTCAGTTCATAACAAAGACAGAACGCCTCTTTTCTATTTAAACTGCCATTTAAATCAGAGCAGGAAGGAAGGCGGAAGGTCCACTGTGTTCATTTATCCCTAAAATGAATTGTAGCATCATACATTGTAGCATCTCAACTGATGCCAATGCCACATTATATTGTATAAGTCTTCAAAAAACTGTTAATCTTTTTGGACAGAAACAGGCCTTTGTGTTAGAATTATATTTGTGGCTCTTTTCAGCTCATAACAAACAACAATTTACCTATTGAACAAGGGAATGATGAGGAGTGAGATACAAACAGATGGAGAGGAAATGGCAGAAAAAAAGGGGTGGGGATAGAGGGAGCTCAGTGCATCCAATTACAGTAAGTGGATTCATTTCCTCTAATCAAATAGCTCAGTTAAATATCTCACAGGCAGATTCCCCATAGAGCCGATCTTCACACATCAGCAATCAGCCCCTACATTTCCCTTTCTCCATCCTTTTATTTCTGCCATTTTCCTTTTCACTCTCTTTTCCCCTCCAGCTCCCACTTACTCATCAGGCGTTCCCTAACCATAAGAGAGGCTGTATTGCCGCTGCCTCCTTCTCAGACCAGGGATTTGTTGATGTTGCTGCATTAAATGAGTTTGCTGATCGTTTCATGGGTGTTGAATTACATGGTTTTACCCAAGGGTAGAAATGATGGTTTCCACAGATCCAGAAACAGCCTGCAGTCATATCCATAGGTGATGGTAGGTGGATGGATAGGTGATAGACTATGACGATATTTAGATACCATAATGATAACTAGATTTTTATCTTTCTAATTAAGCTACTATACTTGCTTTTAATTAACACATTAAAGCAGCAAATTTACTTAATATTAAGCAATGTGCTATTAATGATAATGATAACTAGTCTTTGTTTTAATTCTTAAAATAGTCCTTCTGGGTGCCAAATTAAACAAAAGTTCTGTCTAACACTGATTCAGACTGTGTGGTGTTTTGACAAAATTATTATCAAGAGGACATCAGGTTAGCAAAATGTTAGTTAAAATATCAAATATGGTCAAACACACACTCAGCTACTCCTCATTAATAATTCCTAACCTGATATACAGTAAGTCAGAAACATGTGATTGTACTAATTACTGAGCAAAATACAGACTGTACTTTGTTCTCTTCTTGCTGTAGTAGTTACTAAAAGTCTATTGTTTTATTTATACAGATTTTTTTTGTCTTGAAGCTTGCGTCAATATCGTATAATGAAATGAATCATCGAGCAAAGCCCATTATATAATTTCTAATCCAGTTCAATTTTAAGCTCTTCGTGCATTCCTGAGATCATATGCCTTGGTGCAGGAATACAGAAAACCTAAGTAAGGCCAGTGATGTTATTAAGAAACAGTTGGTGGGCAGGTCAGGATTACCCTCAGAGAGAGAAAAGCCTGAACATCGAAACAGCAATGAAAACTGAAAAAAATATGGCAGTTTGATTTCATTCAAAGCATTTGTTTTGCCCTAACAGTTTGAAATTTTTTTCTTATTAAATAAATAATTCAAAAAGAACTAATGAACACGGGAATGAACATGTTGCCACAATGAAAAAGGTTTTTAGATATAAAATATAAATGTGATATATAAAGCTTATTTTCTTGTTTTCCACTAAAAAAAACAGTGATACTACAGGCTTGGAAATGCATGGTTCTTTACACCAATGTTGTGTAATTACATAAAACAGCAGGTTGCTTACACATTCAGTCAGTATAAAGAATGATAGAAGAACATTCTGGTTTGAATCTGAAGGGCATGGATTATATTGCACTATGACGTTGGTCCAAAGTTTGTAGTGAACGAATTGAAAAAGTCTTTTAAGCTTCTTTTTAAATACTTTTTTCTTTGTTTAATAAGTACAAGAAAAAAAGTGTTTCACTATCTTTGCACTTCCTATAACGTTTCTTTTTTTGAGCTTCAGTTCTTGGAAATGAACTCTCTACTACACACATACCTATTCTTTGCCAACTTTCAGTAAAAAAGTACTACAGCCTTGGATGATTTTTCATAATATCACCACATCTTTGCTTAGGATGTTAACATAGCTCCACACCATTTTCGTTTTTTGTTTCTTTTTAAGAAAAAAAATGAATAAACAAGGGTTAAAAAGTTTATGTGACAGAGGGCCTATTAGTGGGAACTAATTAATTACCTCCCATCTTTAGCTGATACCTTGTAATTTAAAATATATAATGAGGAAAAAAAGCAAGTAGCTAGTCTCCAACTTACAGTGTTTCACATCATTAAATTAAAACTAATGCACTTACCATGCTGTTGAGCTCTGAGTCATCGTAGCTGTCTAATGGAGTCTCGTGCCCCCCAAGGGGCTCAAGACCTTCTTCATCCCACATGTAAGTCCCACCAGAGCTGTTGGAGGGAGACATTTCAATAGATGAGGCCTGGGGGGCATCACCCTGCACTGGAGACATCAATGATCCCTGAAAGTCCTGCATAGGGCTTTCTTCTTTATGTTCTGCAGAAGATATATACATGTTAATTTAAACATATGTAACAAGAGTGACATATATATATATTTGAATTATTCTGTTATTTCAGATGTTTTAGGGTTTTTTTTTACCAGTCATTTGTGTAGACTCCCAGTCACTGGTCTCGTTGTAAAAGCCATACGCAATAGGTTGAATAGTGCTGTCAGTTTTCTGATTATCAAGCAAATCCCCATCATTGCACACATCATTCACACAGTCAAAGTCATCAAGAAACTCTTCAATGGCATCACCTCTGTCTATTGATGAGGCCGAAGATAAGGACATGTCTTCTGAAGTTTCTTCTGTCCCTTGACTACAGCTCTGCCCAAGCATACCATTTTCTCCTCCATTGGCAATTTCATTCCCAGAACTCACTTCACTTTCAATGGGAGAGTCTTCTTTTGGCTCACTGTCTTTTTCTAGTCTTAAAGGCGCTTCACATTTAGAGAAACCTAAATATTTGATACCTTCTTTGACCCCATCTGGAACAATAGACTTCTGATGTTTGGCCTGTCCAAATCGAGTCAGTCTGGAACCCAAAGACACCGCGTTGTTGTCCAATGATTTAGTTAATACAGAACTGGGGAGCAAAGGCTTCTTCAAAGCTTGAGGAGTATTTGGTGCTGGAGAAATTGAAGAGTTGGGCAGAAAGCAGGAGGAGCCTCTGCTGTACTGAAGACCTCCAATTCCCCCCCCTTGGCAACCTGAACCTCCAAGGCTGCCATTTATCCCTAAACCTACTCTTCCATTGCTTGCCTGTGGAGTTTTGAGAAAACTATTACGAGGGGGTCGGAGCTGAGTGTTGGCCAGGGGCTTAGCTAGCTCCACAGCTCGATTAAAAGAGAAGGACCTTGTCATAGGCTCATTAGCCGGTGAGGGAATCTGCTTGAAGTGAGGGAAGCTGTTTGAACGCACTATATTGTCCACTGTCAATATCTTCAAGCTTTCATTAGACTGGGACAGACTGTCTTGGGAAGCACTTCTGGGAGAGCTTGTGCCTAACATTGGTCGGACAGGGCGCCGGTCTGGTCCTATTCGAGCAGGAATGCTGGAGCTATTACTGGGAATTTTAGTAACCCCATTTAGTGAGCTTTGACCTATTTTAGTTCCTCCTTTGGTACTCAACTTTAGGGGTTGTTTAGGAATGGCTTTGGGGCTGGAGACAGCCATCATCAAAGAACCTGACTTGCACAAATTAGGGGTTGATGGAGAGGTAATCCTTACCTCTTTAACCAATGAAGGGAATTGACACTGAATATTTTCTTCACTGCTTTCTCCAGGATTAGTAGCTGTGACAAAGTTAGAAGATTTTATTTGTTCATCTCTCTTCCATTTCAAGGAAAAGGGGGAGGAGCGGATCACTCCATTTTGATGTGTTCCTGCAGTTGTAGTCTTGCCTTCCTGAGTAGGTGCATTTGGCTGTGCGGAACCATTGCAGAGAGGGCTAGTGCCACCTGCTGAGGGTCGTCCACCAAATTTGGGCAATCTGGATACCATGGCAGGTCCAATGGATGCTTTTTCTTCCATTAGATGAAGAAAACAAACATGGAGGAGTTGGGAACAATCCACAACTGTTGAGAAAAAAAAAGAAAAACAAAATGAAACATGGTTGATTTTAAGTGTATCTGTCTTGACTTAGCACACAGAAAAGTAGCTACGTAGCTTTTCAGACTTTTAATCTTTACATTATTGCTCTAAAGTCCACAATGCATGCATTTTCAAGCAGTAATATCCCAAAGTTTGAATGTGACGGTGTGTTTTTATTACTACGTGTTTATGCTGCAATGTTTTTGTATTTTTATTGCCCCAGAAAAACACTTTTTCATTCTGCAATACTCAATCAATAATAGTTGAAAACAATAAAGGGGGTTATAATTATATAAGTTTTGAAAGCAATACACTTTTTGATGCAAAATAAACATGGGTCTATTGTGAATGCTATTGACAGGTTTGTTCAATATGACCATTAAAGACCTTAATGCAAAATGTTATGAACAAACAACAACAACAAAAAATTAAATCTTGTTTAGAAACACAAAATAGGAAATGCAATTTGGCACACAGTACATGTGTGAACATGTGTTCTCACCAATAACTTTAAATTCTTCAATAAAAAAGTAATAATGGTAAAGCAGCTGTGTCTACCTGCTTTAGTACCAGTCTTCTTTAATAAGATTGTTGACTTTGAGTAGTATAAGCTTTAAAGGCAACCTCATGGTGTAAACAGAGGATGTGTCACATTAAGGTTATCATGACACTTTAATGTGACCAAATGACAGTCATTTTTTCACCTTTCTATTGTCGCAAAATCACTAGAAACTGGAATTAATGAAAGGTAGATCTTGTCACTTTACTTACCCAAATAAGAAAAGATTATGTTTTTAGATGGCAAAAAACAAAACATACAGAACAGAAAAAGAAAAGTGTGCCATTGTTATAATTATGGCTTAAAATGGTCTAACAATCTGTCTGTATTTTGAATCTCAACCAATGACAGCTGGAATAGGCTGCAAACTGGATGAATTAATGAACAAAAAACAACATGAATGAACAAATTTATCCATTCAAATCAAACCTAGAAAAAAATTTCAAAACTTCAGCAAGATTTTTTAAAGAGTGTAAAGCCAGTCTTTATAAGACATTAATAAAATATTAAGACATTATTTTCACACATGATCCAATTTGTAGCTAGAGCTAGTTCTATCAGATTTGGCGCCAACATCCTTGGCCAAGAAATAAAAGGGGAAAATGGATAGACAATCCATAGGAGACCAAGGGAAAGCAGTCCTGGGACAGTGGCCAGCATGCTGTGAATAGTGAATGGAGAATGTGCATCATGTAAAGCAAATGAAGGGAAAACACAAGGCTGTTTTCTCTCACTCGTTAGATTCATTCAGTTCTGATCAGCCATGTGACAAGTGTACATGTGTTTGTGGTGCACCTGCATGTTACATCCATCTGGCAAGTGCTGGAGTATCATGAATTAAAAAGTAGCTCATATCCAGATGGCTTGTGTAGTTAACAGAAACCAAACCATCTGCATGAGGAGGCAAAGCGGTGACTAAAAACTCCACACTCGGTCTGCCTGCTGACTCTAGTGGAAAATTACCTATTGTTGCGTGTCCACGGAAGAGCAAGTAGTTAATCCCACAAGAGTGAACCTCTTGACATACAGTTGCAAGGACACAAACTCAACTGCTGCAGCAATAACTCAGCTTTTGGAAAGATGGGGGATGGGACCATGTTGCAATGTGGTTATCTTGATCTGAAAGAAAATCTCTGTGACCCACATTCTTATTCAAAAACACATGACTACAAACACCCACTAACCACTACTACAGAAAAGTCTGCCTATCCCTCCATCCTAATCTGTTTCATACACACACGGGTATAAACGCAAAAACACACACTTACAAAATCAGGTCAACATGCACAAACAGGGTTACCAAAGCCTCTTTGCCCTGGGGAGGGGTTAGTGACTGTAAGTCTGGGTTTAATGGGTAGACTGGAGTTTTCACAACTGTCAGTCTCCCTAGAACCTTTCAAGTTTCATTCGTATCAGAGCAGCAGAACACAAACTGCTTTAGTAGATGCTCATTAATCTGGGTCAAATACTCATCTCCCGGTAATAAAATATACCTGTCTCTGTTGATATTTATTTATTCAATCTTATTTGAGCAATCACAAAACACAGCTTCTATATTTGTCATTTTATATTTAAAAAAAGAATCCAATCACTTACCACATATGTTCAGAATGTAATGATCCGAACAGTCAAAGAAGCAGTATGTCTAAATTATAACTTTACAAATTATACAAAACATTGTCTGTGCTAAAGCAAGAATACAGCTGTGTTATCCAGCTCTACTCACAGTAAAATACTAAGATGAACACCAGTGTCACTAGTGCCACAAAAAAAAGGCACAAGACCTTAACTGACATATATTTAGAAGTGGGGTAGTAAACAATTCAGACCATCTGTCAAACAGTCATTTCTGCAGGTCTGCCCCTCCCTCTCACTAAGTAAATAAATATCCCAAAGCTTCACAAACATCAAACACAAGGGCTGCATAAAACCAGGCTTTGTCATGTCATGAGCTCAACTGTAAGAAAAGCACTGCCACTGGAGTCACGACTATTCATAGTATATAATGAAAACATTACATCATGTGAAAAATCACATTATGACACTATGGTGAATAGAGATTGTCTCCAACCTAACACAAATTTAGATTTACAAGAAGTTTTATTAATTTTTCCATAACCTCACTATGGAATTAGCTGGTGATATTGATTAAACCAAGATGAACATGTGGAAAAAGAACAGATAAAACATGAGAGGAGTAATGTACAAAAGGCACAGAGATACTAAAGTACCTTCAGTTAAATAGAGTGATACTGAAAGGCAATGACACAAGACTCTGGACAGATTTTCCCTCAGAGAGGTCTTCTATATGACCTGTGACTTGGCACCTAAGCAGCTATCACTGTGAGTGAAATGAACCATAAAGTGAGATGACATATTTTCTTACTCACTGCCATAAAGAAATAAGGAGCTTTATCTCGGTCTGACAGTGAGGCTATTTGGCCTAACTTAATTTCCCACTCAGAAGAGAGCAGGCAGAAAACACCTCGTAAAGAAGCAGGAAAGTTGAAAACCCAAATCTGTAGAAGTGAGGCTGTTCATCCCCCTTTTGGGAGGGCTTTCAAACTCTGTGGAGAGTCATTCTTCAAGAGTAAAAAGATGGATGCAGACGGGATGCAACAGCCTAAGGGCTGTGATCTATTAGGTCATTGAGGCTACGCATGAATGGAGGTGCTTTACTACACACAGTAAATTCCCATTCCTCCTGTTTATCCCAGTTAGCCAATCTATCCTTATCTTCTGTCCCTATCATTACAAAACCTGAGCCATGACTCCATTTCATAGTATGTCAACCTGTATTTATCTTTTATTTTAACCCTGCTCCAACTCTGTAAACCTTAGAAGGAGGTTGAGCATAATGGACAAAAAGGAGGATAAGAATTTGGTTAAATGAGAATTTGTGGTCGGATGTCATGAAACCATTGAATTGTAGACACATAGATGATCTAAAAGCAAACTGTCATGCTAGCACTCTTATTTGCAGATTCGGACCATTTAATTGACAATAATTTATCTTTCAAACTTGACACTCTACTCACACTTGTATTTTGTTCTTGTCATTTGCAAAAAAGATAACAACAAAGACAAATACTTACAGAAAGTCAAAGAGACACTCAAATATGTTCTATGTTGTCTCAAAAACAATATGATGTTACATTTTATTTTATAAAAAAAAATGTTTTACGGCTAGCTATTAAAGTATATTAAAAAAAACGTAAAAAGGGATCATCTAAAAAATGATTAAAAAATCTATTGCATTAGCATCTCTGCAGATGCAAATAATATTGATATTTGACTTTGCATAATCATTTTGGTTCATATCTATATTTTCCAATTTGTGTTTTTAGAAAGCATTTATTTCTCTTGAGATGTCAGCACCTTTAGACACTTGTAATGTTATTTTAATTGACAAAACAACCCTAAAGCAACAAATAGCTAAATCATATTTTCTCTGAAAACAAAAATCTTAATCCAATATTAAAATGCATAATGTCTTCACAGCAGCTTTGCCGAATGATTTCCTATGTAAACCATGGGACACTACAGCTTCATACTTTATTTTGAAGGAATTCAAGTTTATCAGTTCATTGAAGCTACAAAATAAGAGAATACAGAAAGAAATGTAGAAGGAGACAGAGGAACAAGTGATGCATTAATTAAAAGATGAAGAAAAGAGATCTGATACTGAATAAAGTATAATAATGTCCTAAAAACACATACAGGAGTATCTTTCTATTGAGATGAATCTAGACCAAAGTGCAACCTCATTTATTGATTGAGTCCAATGACTCAGTGGAGTAATAACCAGGCCAGTCATCTGGACAGGGTAGTTGTGGGACATGGATCTCTCCCTGAGCAGATTAACAGAGTGCCATTAGAGCAGGCTAATAGAATGAGACAGAGATGAAAGCAGCTCTGATGCTAAACAAGTGTGTGTTGAGTGAACGCTGTGTTGGGGAGAGCTGCACTCACACTCAAAGATGCTAATCCAAAGAGACAGCTAAACCTTCTAAAATGTATAGTAGCTGTGGTAGATCAAATGGCAGAGAGCTACAGAGGATGTGGCAACCTGCTCTGTTCAGTATACATGATGTATTATAGTAGTGCTGTGCGCCAAAAAAAAAAACACAAATTCAAAAAAGAAACAATCTCACATGGTTCCATCTTTCAGCTCCATTTAAATTTGTTCAAATGACTTAACATTGGAAAGTCAGTGAGAAAGTATTACCTTCACTCAGTGAACTTCTGTTGACTTATCCAGCCATTTCAGGACAACGTCAGCTATTAGGACGAGAGATAAACCTAGTTACTCTGCACTTTGCTTCCTCCATGATCTGAACTAGAAAGTAAAGTCGCACCCTGACAGCAAGTAGAGCACAGGAAAAAGGAAGAGACTTCAGATGTTAAGCCGTCTGCTGGCTGCCTCTGTCTTTACATGTGCGCCTGTCTGCGCGTGTAATGAGAGCTGGGTTAGCGTGTGATGATGGGTGTGTGGGTGGAGAGAACAGAACCCTCACGAGTGCGTTAATATTTAATGGGGGTATCTTTCAGATGCACCACCTAGCGTGCAGCAAGGGAGGAATGCCTTTGAGAAAAGGCTCAGAAAAAAGAATCCGTAATTATAAACGGGCTATTTGTAGAGAGAAAATTCATGGCATATTTTTATCCACAATATAGGAAAAACTCTAAAAACTAAAACAGCACGTAATCCTCTGAACACAAGAAACTTTGTCAACAGCCTAAGTAGAAATTTTCAGACTGCTCTATGATCTCACGAGACCACCAGAGGGGGTAATCAGAAAGACAGATACTTCCTGCCACTCAGCTGTACATAAAAAGAATATTTGTTGTGGTTCTCATAAAAATTCAGTGTTAATTTAATTTCCCCCTCCTCATTTCATGGTTGACAGCATTCTGGTTCCACTCAGTCAACTATTTTCCATTAAGTGCCAGCAGTATAACCATGTGAAAAGACAGCTCCACAAGGTCTCCTGTTGTGTCTGCGATGTCACTTGTCTTTATAAATCACAGCAAGTAGTCTGAAGCAGCACACGCATCATATCAGCAGCAGAACTAAATACTGACAATCTGTATTCCTAAGAACTCATTTAGCTCCAATGTTGTTTTATGTAATGCTTTAATTACACGCCTCAGTCAAAATCAGCTGTTCTACATTTACATAATTACAGTGGCGCTGCAAAGTAGTGGATTTAAAGAGCTTTTTTTTCTAGCCAGGAATATTTTTCATAGTTAAATGACAGAACAACATATTTTTGTGGAGTGACATTAACTCTACTCAGTACACTCAAGCAGCACACTGACACAGAGTCACAAGTCTGCACCAAAATGAGTCAGACTAATCACACTAATCATAAAATATACTCAGTTTAAAAAGTTTGCATGATCCAGTCTGACTCATTCATAAAAATGACTCCCTTGTGCTTTTTCCAAGGTGCAATGATGGGCGATGAAAAGTCTTGGCAGTGCCTCTCTAAATCTAATTAGCAGCACAGATGTCAACTCTCTCATCACTGTTATCACGATACCCTTAGTACCACTTTTTCTCCAGTTCCTAGAGTATTGAGGCAGACATCCCGCCATATGTTCCCTGCCCTTTATGTAACCTTCACTTGAACCACACTGTGACATCCCCAACATAATCTGCACTTTCTACTTGGTCATAAGGACAATAACGGGTGTTGAGTGTCACCAAGCAACAGAACAGATGTCAAGAAATTGTCAGCGAGGTCATTATTACGGCTCATATAACAGACAGTTCTGAATGTTCACTGATAATAATGGGTACTGGGAGCTTTAAAAAGAATGACATACCTCCAACAACCTTCCCTCCCAAAAAAGTTGCATCATATACTGTTAAACAAAAATTTTATCCCCCCCCCCTCAAGTTTCTTTGTCACTTCCTTTTTTTGTGTTTTCTTTAGTTTGTTTAAGGGGCTCAAAGACAGTAAATGTTGTTTATCTGGCTTCTAATTATGTTTAAAGATTATGTTTGTTCCAGAGTTGAGAATTACAGCTAATCACTGAAGGATCAGTCACCAAAGAGTTGCATTGTTTTGACAAATCACTGCACAGTTGTGTCACACAGGACTCAACTTATGCTGGGATAGCTTACTCTAAGGTAATGGCTAACAATGATCTGATTAAAAACTCAACCCAGTTTCTACAGACACAGAACAGAAGGAAAACTGCCTCTAATAGCTATTAAAATTGAGTCATAAGAAGCTTTCTGTGGTCTGAAAGAAAATAGAGATGGTAGCCAAAGGCACCCAGAGGTGAAGTTTTGGAGGGTTTTTTTGTTTGTTTTGTTTTTGTTGTATGAAACAAAAAAATTGCTGTTCTATTTGACATCTGAGACACCTCCTAGCCACAAGCATTTACTGAGACAAGGCTGGTGAAAAAATAATAAAATAAATCACACAGTTCATCTGAACTGACTCCACACTGTAACATTAGAACCATGAACGAAGCATGCACGTCACATGTAAACCAAATGAGATATACAGTAAACCAAATTTGTAAAACTCTTATTTGTGGTTTCTAGTAGAACTGCAAAAATCTTTTAACTTTGATTTAAGTTAGGCTAAATTAACTCCTTAGATACATTTTAATCTTCAATGTATTAAAAAATACTTGGTAATATGAATTTGTAATGATTGCTCACAATATGCACAAAGATAATATATTTTTTAATTATTAGAATAATACAAAAATAATCAATTTGCCAAACTGAATTCAACAGTAAAAATATCAGATAAACATTTCTTGTCAAACTGAATATTTTATAAGACTTGAGTCTTAAAAAAGTCAGACATAATTTAAAATAAGTTTGCAGTAGGGTTGGAAAAAATTGATATAAAGATGTATCTTAATTAATTGTGGCATTTAGCCAATAAGGATAAATAGGACGATTAACATGACAATTGCAGTTACATGTGGCAGATGTTGTGGCCTTGGATCGCATTTTGTCTTTCCTCGTACTCTGGTTTATGTCACTGTTTCAGGTTATTAAATGAGTAGAGTTAGGGTTAGCTGCTCCACGTTGCCTTCCACTTTTGGGATGTACACAAATATATGTAGTCATGGCACTAATTGCAGTAATTTCAAATGGGCAAATACTGTATTAATTGTTGACAGTTTTACTGGTGATTAATTGTACACAACATGATTTTGCCCAATATTTTGCAGAATATTTTAATAAATATGAATCTCATGGAAGCCTTTAAAGCAGACTATAATTTAAAAACAATACAGTTTTGACTGTGATTTATTTTTTTTCTGTGGTTTTTAATAAGACCAAATATTTTCAAAACACACAGACTTGGTATAAAAAGCAAAAATGAATACATTTAAAACAAATTTTAAATGAATAAATCATTTAAAACAAACATAACTTTTAGATTTTTCCTGTATGTGTGGACAATACACTTCTTTTAGGTCAGCTTCCTTTTTCTCACTTTTTTCCTTATTTCCTGTCATTTTTAACAAAGACCGGAGGAGAGCTGGGTGACCCTACTAAGAACCCAATCACAGTTGGTGGTTAACGAATAGCAGATGCCATACCTTATTCATTGGGCCCAAACTGACCTATTATAAGAAAAAGCCAAAAAACAGGAAGTCATCCTACAAAAGTTTAAAAATAAACATGCAGGAAAATGTGACCGTGGTAATCTTTTTTACCTACAAATATTTTTATTCCAACTTTGGAGAACACTTTTGCTGTAAGTGCCTGTCACTTTCCAACCCTTCGTCTGTGAAGCAGAGATCCTGAGTCGACAATGTACGTACTGAGCTATTCCAAGGCTTTAAACATCTGTGGTCTTATGAAGGGAGAGACAGCGCTAATAACCATGGCTAAGTATAGCTCTAATAATAGACCACATGTAGAAAGAGGAGAGGGTAAGGAAGATAGAAGACAACTCAAAGTCAAATAATTGGACTCAACAATAATCCAACACACAAAGACCAAATCATGACCACAGCCAAAATGAAAGATGTTATATTTGTGGATTTTAAGATTGTGCATCTTTAAAATGCTTAAATGAACTAAACTGAACAAACAGCAATGCACATGGAGCAAGCACAACTATCAGGGAAGAAAATTAATTCAGCTAATATTTGATGATCTTGGGAATAACTCTCACCTTGCTCTGTGCTGACTTCTCAGTCTGGGATTTATGGCACAGCACTGTCAAATAAATGACTCCACCGGTGCTGTAAATAGCTCCTTTAAGGATGATGAAAGCACATTTAACCTCTTATGTGGCTCAGGGGAGTCCCTCATGGACACACTGCTGTCCTGGGATCACTACAACACACACAGCAACGAGAGTTTCAGCGACATTACACAGACACAGATAATAAAAGCACATTACATGAGTTTGAAATGCAGTTTGGGTGGTCTTTGTCAGTTGCACGGAGTAGAGGGTCAGCTGTTGTTGAAGGGACTGTACAGACACACTTGGCAAAGGTGGCGCACCAGGATCTTTGCCAACAGGTGTCGATGAATTGCACACATGGGCTTTGCATGTGAGTGCACGTGAGCATCTCCAACCCAGCACTAAAGAAACCTCATCTCACTTACACTACAGGGAAATCAGGCACGCCTTATCCTCATGTGTACTGGCCATGGTGCTTTACACTGTCTGGACTGAAAGGGATCACGGCTTAAAATGGAACACACACACGCATACCCAGACACCATGGGAAACAGTTGACAGACAGCGACTTCAGTGACAAAAATACAAATATGTGCAGCTGAAGTGCATGAGATAAAAACCTGGGCTAAACTTTAACTTCTGTCTGCTGAAACTTTAAGACAACATTAGTCATCCTCAAGCAACATATACAGTATTAGTCATGTATATAGAATATTGAGTTACATTCAGCTGCATACAGTTTCTCCCCTGTTATAGGCCCATAAGAAGTATATTGTTCATTACACACATTGGCTCAGTCTCATTCATGGTACAGTGGCTTTTTTTTATAGCATGTTATGATTGAGAGGGGTGAGGATGCTGGAAAACATGGCCTCCCATGACTCAGTAGGAAGAAGTGAGGAAACCCACTGACAGTTTACAAAGATTTTTAATAAATTCATTGTAATATTATTAGATTTTAAATTCACAGTTTAAGCCAAAACTTTAAGAACAACTTCATATCTTTTGAAAGTCTCAATATAATTGCACTTACCGGAATTATGAAACATTGAGTCGCTGAACAGTCCACTAGTTTGTTTCAAAGTAGGCGGAGGAAGCTAAATCTTTGACTTTAAAACACGCACAAATGAACGGATTGATAAAGTTAAGAGACAGCTGAAGCCTGTAATTATGACAAGCTGAGTATTTAAACTTCAAACAAATTAGGCCAGCTGCAGCTCAACACACGGTGAGTAGAAACAGAAACATAATATTATAGAGCGCAATTCGCTTTTCGAATGAACATTTCAGATTCAAAGTTTTTACCCTGTGGACCTTCAGAAACACCGCCCGACCGACCAACTAGGGTGAGATATGTCAGCTGCCCTGACGGCAGTGCTAAGCAGACCGACACAAGAACAAGTCTAAATTTAAAAACTACCATATAGGAGACTGAACACTCTCGCACGGAACTACACCGAAATGAGTTGAGGAACTACCTGCGGCAGGACATATCACACGATAAAACAACAACATTCCGACATCCTGGGCTGGAGGAGCTTGCTTGCTCTGCTTCATCTGGTGGGCGGAGCTTGTAGCTGTCAGTCTCAGAGGGTCACTGCAAGCTAACCTTCGAGCTCGTGCACACAAATTCAATTATTTGTTAACCCGCTCCTAACTTTAGTTTTTGCTTAGTATAATGTTTTCCAAAATGTTTTTCAAAAGTCTCTTTATCGTTCAAAATAACATCTTCCTCCAGTGACAGCTGATAGCTTGTGACGTCAGCTGGTGAGCGTGCAGACTTAGGTTTTCTTTTCGGTGCGTGAAGCTGCTCATTAGTGTCAGCACTGATTTAACAGTGGTGGTTTAAGCGGCTGTATTTGTGTTTGTTACACTGTCCCAGTCAAACTTTAATATTAACAAAACAATAATAAACCAGGAGTTCACAGGACTTTTTATGCATGTCAATTGAGCAAACTGTAGTAAAAATTCCTTTATGAAGTTGGTCTATTAGTTATAAATTGTTACATCAGCCTTTTTTTTTTACTTACTTTTTTACTTACTTGGTCAGTGCTAAACAGCTCAAAGAACTACCTAAAAAACAGTTGATGTTTCAATTTAATATAGTTTCCGGCAAGTGAATATCTTAATAGGCAGCTCAAGAAAACAAATTGAAATAACAATAAAAAGAAACCTATATGTAGCTATACTGTATGTCTTGTTTTTATATTTTAAAAATTGATGTGGTTTGTGTTGTGGTTCAATTTCAAAGCTCTCTGTGCAAAAAAAGAAACGTTTGTTGGGGTTTCAAGCAACATTTCATTTGATAATTTAAGAATTTGACACAAGAAGACAACTTTAACCAGACAAAAAAGAACAACTGAGATATATTAAATTTGAGATTTTATTGATGTGGCTCCACATTTGTTTTACTACAGCAAGTGTTTTAGACCATTATATCCACTAGGGAGCAGCCTCTTCCCTTTAATCACTCATAACAGCTAATATTTTCTTTAAAAAAATGTTTTTTGTTCGTTTGTTTCTGTTTTCTTTTTTGTGGTATAATTGTCATGCTCCTGTGTGGAATCCAAACATGTTTGGGCTTAAAAAAAATGCAGAAATGTGATCTCGTATTTTATCTGGTCCATTAATCATTGTACAAGAGCTTTGTTTTTTCTGCTGTAGCAGTAAACTTAGTTTAGAATGTTGTCAACTAACTTTGAGTTTAGATGGTTTGTTCTGATTTACTCAAAATTTTAAAGGAAGTCAGTCAGGTGAAAAGGGGTTAGATCAGGTAGGGATGTAAAATGTATTTTTTTAAATGGATCAAATGGAAGAAAAAAATTCCAGCTGCCATTTGTTAAAACAGCTTGCCAGGAGGGGGTGAGGCATGAAATGAAGTATCTGGCAAAAAGGTAGAGAATGAAAACACTAACAAGGGAACTGCAGCTGAATAAGGGAGGATCAGGTTCCCCAGGTAAGATTTTTTAACCTAATGAAGATAGAAAATAACTCGATTGGCTGTTCTTAAACTGAAAGCTAAACTTTCTCAGTATTTCAACCTGAATTCCTTTGTGACGGAAACATATTTTTGTAGCTTACTTGAATGACAGCAGCGCTGACAACTTATGCATATTGTTTCTCTTATTAAAATTTTCAAACTTTGAACAGAGATACTAATTCAAAGTTTTTCTCAGTTTTAGTCCAGTGGATGTTTCAGCCATGAACCTGAGTTTGATGCTCACATTGATTTTCCTTATTCGCTCTTATTCAGCCTTGGTAAGTTTCCTAATAATGACTGTCCTAAAAAAAAAAGTTTTATTTCTTAATTCAGCACCAATTTTAATTAAGACGCTAATCAATCCTAAATAACAATTAAATGTATTATTTTCCCTTCATCACATTCGTGCTGTTATAGAATTATTTTACTATGTGGGTCAAAACTAAAATTCCTAAGTTGTGGTAACGTGGCTCCTAGATTGCTAGTCACCTGTTTCACATTTGATTTGGGAAAACTTTAGAAGCAGATGTGAACCTGGCATGAACTACAAAGAGTCCTTCAGATTAGAACTGGAGCATAGAGAGGATGTAGATGTAAAGATACAGTTGTTTCATAAACATACTTGACTGGAAGTTTATAATGAGCCTGTAGGTTTACAGTGAAAGATGCCTGATATTAGAACATGCTTCTTTAACTAGATTTAATTGACTGCACTGGGCAGAGAACTTTCTGAATAATGTGTTTGTGGTTCAGGGAGGCAGAGCTCAGCGCAGACAGAGACAAGCTGATGAGAGGCTGAGACCGTACATCGGCAGAGTGGAACCAGGTAAGATCTGCACAGCTGATTGAAACACTTTTATTGCACATCAGTGATCTACTTCTAAATAGTCTAAATAGAGCAAGAGAGTTGCAGTAGAGTGGGATAGTAGAGTTGTAAAACATACAACTTAGACTGGCATTTTCTTGTTGGAATGCCTAAATTGCAAAAAAATATATCTGCATGACAGCGTGGATAGCTGAAAACTCACATTATATACTTAAATGTACATTCATTCCATACCAAATGCTTGTTTGTCTGTTTTCAGAAAAGCTTTGTGAGTTGCTGAGTTGTTATAGTCCGATGGGATCTTGGTGCCAAGTTGTTCAAGAAAATGGAATCCTACAACCCAAATGTGTTTGTCCTCACTCTTGTCCACGGTAAGACCAAAATGTTTTGTTATTAAAAAGCAAACCTCTAAAATATTAAAAATATATATATGTGACCCATCACATCAAAGTGAGGATTAAGTCCAATTTGGTCAAAATGAGCTAATTACATTTTCAGATTTGT
>JARVJO010000001.1:29800681-29833835 GCA_031762555.1 Cynodonichthys magdalenae
TGTTCTCACATTGTTTCCCCAAAAAACCCCCCCCACACACACACCCCCCCCCCCCCCCCACACACACACACACACACACATTCTTTGTACTAAAAGATTCCCCCTCATTACCTCCAGTCCACCCATCTCCCTTCCTTCCCCCATCCAAACACAGAAAGGGCAGTTGTAGATCAACTAATCTCAACGAGCCACACACACCCATTCACCTTGGATATTAAAAAGAGGCAGATATTCACACGGCCCCTCCCACCTCTCTAACCTTGTCCTCTCCCCCGTGCTCCTCGTTTGGGGGCTGATCACTGATGTGATCTGTGATGGGATTGCATACATCTCCCTCTTTCTAGCTCTCGCATTTACACACACTCACACACACTCCCGAGGGACTCTGACAGCACAGGAGCAGATGGGCGGCTAGTGATGACATGTTGTTAAAAATAAAGATTCCTGTTAACCCGTTGTCAGCTTGCACACACCCCCTTACACCGCATCCCCTTCCTTCATCTCATCTCTTTCTGTCAATCTCTTCCCATCGTCTTCTCGCACCACCCAATCCCTCCTTCTTCCTTTGCTTTTAGCCTGCAACTTTGTCCTCCCAAACCAGATAACCGTACCCCTGAAAGCCTGCATCCCTAGACCCCCCTGATACCCTAACCGTGATACTTAATACAAGGTCTGACACACAGACAGACAGCATATTACATTATGTACAGCTTTCAAGCACTCATCAATAATACATTTTTTAAAAGACTGTTTTGTCATTTTATTTTTCAGCAATTATGCCTAATTAAATTTTTACTCACTTTCTGCTAATGGAATTTGTCCTGTCTTTATTTTATGATCAAATATAAGTAACACAAGATACTAGAAGATAATGTGCCGAGAAGTGGTTTTAGTTAAACCTTGTAAATGACAAAGTACAATCTTGTGCAACATTGAAAGATCCTGTGACGTGTATTGGTGCTCAGAGTATGTGATGTGAATGACTCTCAGCTACTATCAGATCAAATTTTAGCTCTGTATCTTTAAAATTGACCACCATGGGTTGGAGTGACTCCAAACGTTAATAACGCGTGGATGCATACCCATTACTCTCTGAGATTCATTAAAAATCCATCCAGTGGTTCTTTAGAAAATTTGCTAACAGACAGACACACTTGACCAAAAGTTAATGGGAATGTGTTAAAAATGGTTATTGTGTAATCAGTAAACACTCAGAGTATTTGTTGGAAATGACTCTCAGCTACAAACACACACAATTTCATCTTAAAATCTGTATAATTAGCCAAGTTATAGCCATGTTTGTTTGCTAATATGCTTAGCTGTGGTGGCCATCTTGAAAAGAGTTGACTCCAGAAGTTCATCAGTTGTAGATGTTCCTTCGATGGCTGCTTTCTGACTTTGTTACCCAAACATGTTCATTCATTCCAGGTCTGAGAGATGCCTTTCCTGAATCACAGATGTGATTCACAGGTTCTGTCCAAACACAACATAAAAGTTGTCCAAACAAATCAAATATAAACCCGCACATGTCTGCAGTGGTAATCTGTCTGAGGTTAATCATCAGCCAGGTTTTAAAAGCAGCTGCCATATCGTGCTCTGCCAGATTGCTGACTTTCAGAACTTTTTAAGGGATTGAAAAGTAGGCCAAGAGTAGTGAGTGTTACCGTGAAAGACTGGTGGGTTTGCAAAAAAAAATAAAAGGTCCAGGAGCAGGCTCACTAAAATAAAAAAAAATAGTCAGCTGAAATGATACATTTATTAATAGTGCTCATGCATGTGCCACATTTTTAGTTTTCTTTGGAGAGACAGAAAGAGGATGGGAGAAGGGGTCTCTCTCTCTTTCTCTCTCTCTCTCAGATTCTAGTCTGTGGTCAGACAATATTCCCTCAGGGTGGAGTGGGTCCCATTCAGAGCGACCTCAATAGCCCTACACTGAAGTGCGAAGTGAAAGAGTGAGAAAAGGCCACATCAGAAAGAAAAAATGGAAAAGGAGGAGTTAGCTCTAGCTCTTTCTGTTTTCCCGATGATATTGATTAAAGAACTCAGGAGAGACAGAGAGCTGGGTACATGAGGAGGCCCACCATTGTGTGGAGATGAGAGGGGCTGGGTGGGGTAGGAGAGCCTCTGACATGAATCCCATCAGGTCTCCAAGATCTGCACTTGACCTGCAGGTTGAAGACAAGAAGCCTTTATTATGGCCGTGCTGTTTACAGATGCCTCTGTCTGCTACAGCTTTCTAGTTCATTAAACAGCAGAAGTGCATTTTTTAAAATTCGGTTCAATTAATTTAAGTTGACAGATTTTACTTTGAAAGAGCTCAATGCAGCAAAACAACTTTGAGATAAAATATTTAGCATTCAGCCAGAATTAAAACCTTTAGGTTGATGGCTATACACATGGCTATAACTTAGCTGATACAGATATTAAGTTATCTGGTATGGTACTGAAAATCATACCCAACACATACAAGTTCTCTTTTTAAAACTTTAGCATTATTTCTTGGAGTTAAGCCTGTTTGTCTGTTAGCAAAATAGCTCATGAACCACTGGGCAGATTTTAATGAAACTTTCAGAAAGTAGCCAACCGCTTTGGAGTCAACCCCATTCGAGTTTGTTGCCACAACTAATCCACATTGGCAAACACAAAATGACTAAAACTCAGTCAAAAATGCAGATACTGAGCTAAAATGTGTTGAGGTGGTAGCTGAGAGTCATCCTCAAAACATACTTTGAGCACAAACAGATCTCATGAACAAAGGTGAGAGGTGATAGGCACTTTTAATTCTTTCACGTTTACTTTTCTCTAACACACCTGTTGCCAACTCAGTTGTGCTAAAACCTGTTTTTTAAAAATGTTTTTGGGCCGTCCTCAGCAGAGCAATGACAAACAATATAAACCGTTGATTGCTGTAGATTTTTTTTCTAAAGCAGCTTGAGATTAGTGTGTTGTGCAGAGTGCTTAACTTTTCCATCAACCCTAACCCATCCTTTCATTCTGCTCCTGACAATCCATTCTCTCCCTGTTTTCTCATCACCTCCCCCATTCGGCGACCTCACCGTCAGCCCCCACATGCTCACCCACTCACTCCCTCACTCTCAGATTGCACGTTCAGATACACAAACACTCACACACACGTACACACATGGCAGTCACACTTGAGCCCATTTGAATTGCAAGTGAGCTGCGTTCACTATAACAGGAGAGGAGGTGGGAACGAGTGAAAATCACTGGAGGGGAGGGAAGAGACTGGCGGGGGGGGGGGGGGGCCCCGGCCGTGCCGACCGGGTGACATTCACACAGTGCTTAACAGGACGAGCCTCCACGTGTGAAGGACTGATGGGAAGCAGAGTGAGGGAGGAGAAAAAGGTTCAGCAGCCATACCAGGTAGCAGAGGAGCACCGGGGGATGGGGGGGGGACACACACCTGAGCTGGCTTCCAAACACCTCCTTGAACTAGAGCGCCTCATGGGAGAAGGGAGTCAGTGGAACACCCAACAACAACAACCTGCTGTTGCTCCTCCTCTCCTCGCAACCGGCTCTCATCCCCCCCCCCCCTCCTCCTCTTCCATCCTCCATCCTCTCTCTGTCTCTCATTTGATCCCATCCCTCGCTCCCTGCACCACAGAAGGAGAGCGTGAGCTGAGAGAAGGTAAGGGGGGGGGGATGCATGCATGCATGTATGTTGTCCTTGCGGAGCATGTGTGTGTATGTGGGGGTCTCAAATTTCCACTGCCTGAGTAAGTCAGCAACTTGTTTCTTTAAATCAGTTCCATCGGTTTTACAGTGTGTTTGTGTGTGTGTGTGTGACAGTGGACGCAAGGCACTTGTGTTGCGTGGAATGATTGCATTTACCTGTAAATGTTGTGGTTGTGCGATTGTCTTTCTCTCTAATAACTTGTAATTCTTTTGTATTCGTAGTAGAAAAGCAAAACAGCACAGAATGATATGGGTTTTGAACAACAAGCAGGGGAAAAAAAGCATCCTATTAGTGCCTAAAAGTTTGCAAAAGACTAAAACACAAACAGGAGATTGAGAGATCCAAGCACAAAGGGACAGTGACAAGTAAGGACAACAGGAAAAAGTATTAATGTATTCAAATGTACAAGGCAGCCAGGGAAGAAAATCAGCCGTGAAATCCTCTCAAGTTCCACGATCAATGCTTGTTGCCCCGCTGTCATCCTCCTTATGAATCAAAAAGGCCAGATTCTTTTGCCCGTCTGAGTTTTGGCGGTGGCGGTGAAGGGGGGACAACAGATCCTGCAGGGACCACCCCATGCCATTTAATCTGTCCCTGCACAGAGATAACAGAAGGCAGATGGTCCTGCCGGAGCCCAGGGAGACAGGAGATCGCTGATACAATGTGCAGACAGATAGCACACACCAGTAAGCCTTGGAAACGGAGCCTGCATCAACTTCCAAACAAATGGACGAAAAGAAGGACACAGGGAGAGACAGGAAAGGGGGGGAAAAAAAGGGGCAAACAGAAGAGAGCTTGAGTTAATCAAAACCCCAAACAGAATCCAGAATAAAAGCAGACATTTGAGAGTCTGGGATAAACAAAATGAAAAGAACAAGCTGAGCAGAGAGCGAGCAGGACCATCAAAGCACTGTCAGGAGCTCATGTGTTTAAAGTGAAGTGTGTATTTATTTATAGAGGGCGGTAGTTAAGTTCACCAAGCTCCCTCTCTTAAAGCAAAAAACCCAGCCTGTTTTCTTTTTTTGCCTTATGAAAATTCAATTGGCCATAATTTACTGAGGAGCCGTATGCATATTTTATCAGCAGGGCGCGTTTTGAAGAAACAGGCCCCGCAAAGCTTTTTTTTGTGTGTATGTGTGTCTACATCTTCGTCAGGAGTGAACGAGGGGGAGTGAGAGAGGGGCTGTGAGGTTGTGAAGCCGTCTGGTAACGTGTGGAGCCCTGGACATTTGGCACGAGGGCTCAAGCAAACACCAATCAGCTTCATATGTCTGGCTCAAACTCAGAGGCAGATTTGCAGGCCGCTCGTTGCATTGCAAAGATGTTTTGACGCTTCTTGATTCCAGCCATCTCTCTCTCCCAGTGTCACTTTCCCCACTTTGGCTCTCTCTGTCTTCTTCCTTGTAATTACTCCAACATCCTCCTCTTCTTCCTCTCCATTTCCACAGCTCCTACCCTCCCTCAGACTCACCCCTTCCTCTCCTCCCTCCCATTTCAATCTGTGTTTTCTTTCCTCTCCCCCTTCTGCATGTCTCTCAGTTAAAGCTTTATGGGTCGTTCACTCCCCTTCTTTCTGCGCGAGGATAACGAGCAGACGCTTCTGTGCGACTTTGAAGCCTCTCGTCGGTTTGTGAGTTTGGATGTCGGATAGTCCCGGGGCCCAAAAGTGTCTGATGTTGCCTTCTGTAGCTGCCTCCGTGATTTCCACGGTGATTGTCATCTGATCTATAGGGCACACCGTGCTGACATGAAACACCTTGTGAAGACAGGGAGTGTGTTTGTGAACGTTGTTGACTTTGAACAAATGCACTCTCTCTGGAGTGAAAGAAAAAAAAAACACTGGAACCTGTAATTATCTACTATCACTGAGCCACACACAAAACAGCACACCCACATATAGATGTGAACATATAAAAGAGAGCAAAACGTTTAGCACAAGTTCCTTTTTGTTATCTGATGCATGAATTTATGCTGTGCGTGTGCATCAAACCACCTCTAGGTATTTCAGATTAATACCTGTAATGTAAGATATTTGGAGATTAGACCCATTTGAACCCTTCCAACTAAAAATAGAAATGTAGATAGGAAGACATCAACTTCCAAACCACATTAGCTACCCACTTCACACTTTGAAAAGTGGTGCGATGTTTTTTTACAGTGTCAAGCTGTGCTACTCACATATCCCAGAGTAATAAAGCACAGAGATTTCTTATCCCCGACATGAATAATTCTGTCTGAATAGGAGAGGATGTTTCTTCGTATCAGGGAATCATCAGTCAGCACAGCTCTTTAGTGTCTGCGTGAATAGTCCAGTAAAAGTTTAACTAAGTGTGTTTATGCACATCACTGCTTGTGTTTGTGGCAGTCGGGCTGTGATTGATGGTCCTGACCTTTCTGTTGTGCGTTTTCAGAGTCTGGGAGATATCCACCATAGGCGCTAAGGAAGGACGACGAGTGAAGGAGCGAGGAAGTCAGAATCAGCAATGGTAGCCACATCGCTGTCCTGGTGTCTTGGTGCAGCTTTGGCACTGATCTGTGGTTCTCCCCTGGTCCACTCAGCTCTGGTGCCTGAGAACGAGGTGCCACTTCGCCCGACTACATGGTTACCAGAAGGAAAGCTCACTTCTGTAACGCTTCCGAAAGGACGAACTCGCAGGTAATGAATCTGTAAAAGCGTTGGTATCAAATTAAACACAAAGAAGCAGATTAGTTGGATTAGGAATAAAAAAAAAAGGCCAGTGTAATGCTATCAATCAAATCAGTTTACAACAATGCAAAGAAAATTTAGAACTGACGTTGACCTAGCTTGGTAAAAACCAGCCCCTTGTTCTTCGCTTTGGGTTTGGAACCTCGCCTATTTAGAAACAATTGCTTGCTGTAGGCGTGGACTTTTTTGAAGTTTTAAACGATTGGATCTGATTTTACCCAATCGCTAATGTTTGGTTGTGACATGTAGTGCGCTAGCTCAACCATGAAGAAAGCTACGCTAAAATGCTTATTGGAAATTTTGTGCGCTGTAAACAATCATCCCCTACTGAGAAGAGAGAAATACCAAGTCGAACGAAATGGCTGTAAGTGAGTCCTGCAGGCTTTGCAAGACAAATTTAAGAATCAACATGGACTGAACGGCTTCATTCACTTCCTCCGCTGCCATTGCTAAACTACAGGCAGACTACAATTCTAAAACAGCTCAGATAATCAATGTCATTGTTCACAACTCCTCCTTCTGTTTGCTGATTGGCTCGGTTGAAATTCTACCGGAGAAGTCCATGTCAATGGGAGAAGCAGTGAAGGGAGATTAGAATCGAATGGAATTGCATAGTGAGGCAATGACCAGGCTAACACTGACCTTGATTAATAAGATTATTTTACATTAGCAAAGTGGCCCAGGTGTTAGAGCTGTTGCTGGATATGAGCATCAGGGACCCTTGTGACCCTGAAAGGAAGAAGCAGAAGTGTGTATAGATAATGGATGGGTGGATAGCAAAGTGGAAAAATGTTCAAGTTCAGAAATTTCAAGTTCAATATGTTTTGTTTCTAAGGCATCAAGTTTTTTAATGAAACAATATGAGATCTACAAAATCAGATCAGTTCAGATTAGGATCTGAAGGGTCTTGCTGAGTCCAAGAAATTACTTGACCAGTCCTGAGAAAAGAAACAGCAACAAAGGCTGGTTAAATGCTCTCACTTATAGGCTGCCTGCTTCTGGTTTTAGTCTGAGTGAACATAAAAGCCCATCTGGAAAACTTTTTTCCCATTTCTCTTTGAAGTTATGTAAATAGTTTCCTAAAGTGTATGCCTGAAAACATTGGAGGGAAGAGACTTGTCATGTAGTTTTTGAGTCTGTCTTCATTTAAAATCAACAGCAGTCAGGTTTGTCTTCAGATTACAGAAGCAGGACGTCCTGTGGGACAGGTCTCATTTACATGAAGTCACTTACATCTCAACTAGACGCAAATTATGAGCGAGGAACATAACTCCCTATCTCTTGAGATGCAACACTAAACTATTAGAATGCATTGCAAGATTTGTTGTATGAAAAATAACCTGGAACCTGGAACTGTGACTCCTGCATTCATGTACCATAATAGGACAAAACTGGCAAGCCAAAAATTATATTCAAACACTTTTTGATACTTTTGTTTTTTTTAATCAATAGGCCTCTAACTGTTCTTATATGATTTATAGATTAAAAGCATATGAAATAAAACTGAAATGCTGCATTAATGATTGTCTGTTAGCTGTAAAAATACTGGATCAAATAAACTCACGTTAAATCAAATTAAACTATTTGACACTTTCTGAAATAATGCACAATACACTACTCCACATTATTAGATCAAAGAATTTTTTTTATTTTTTTGTGCACATCAAATACGGTTTGAAAAGTAGCATTCATAACAGCTTACTAAAGGATGTAGAGCTCATTTAGCCTGAACCAGACACAACAGCCAGCTCTGACTTTATAAAAACAGAGCTAAAACTCTCCTTGCAGTCTGTCCACCAGTGCAGTCATGCAGCACCATACGCACATAATGGAAAGAAAACACTGATTCAGAAATTAATCACTCCGTTAAATAAACAATAGAGTGCCCTTGAAAATGACATTGTGGCACATCTGTTTGGAAACAACCTCCATCTGCACGACATTGTGAACAATTGTTTTTGTACAGGAGGAGAGCAAATATTTATTAAGAAATAACCAAACAGTTAATTTATCTTCATTAAGCATAATTGAATAGAAAAAAAACAGCATATTTTGGTTTCGAAGCACATAAAGAAGTAGAGAAATTGCATTTTCTATGAAAATGAAGTATGATTGCTGAATTAGTTTCCCGAAGAATCTGAAACGAAGTAAAAGTAAAAAGTAGTAAAACACTAGCTAAAATCTCAGAGAAGCCAACTAAGCTAAAAACTAAAGAAGCAAAACACCAACTAAAAGCTAAAAGTGGTCAATTGTAAGTTAATGGCTCAAAGAAGCAAAAAGTTAGCTACAAGCTAAAACAAGTGAAATGCTAGCTAGGGTAAAAGCTAAAAATAGCAGAATTGTATCTAAAAGCTAAAAGTAGCAGAATTATAGCTGAAAACTAAAAGTAGCACATGAAAACTAAAATAGAGAAAGTATACTGAAACAGAATTAATTGAAGAGATATGTTTTTATAAAGACAATTAAAATATTTTGGTATGAAAGTTAGAAAGACTAAATTGATCGTGCCCATCTCCGAATGAGCTGAACGTTTTTCATAGCACAAAGTTTGCTTTGGTTAAATTACAAAAAAAATGTATGGAAAAAATTTAATATGAGGATGCTAATTTGTAATCTAACATAAATAACAGTAATACCAGTAACAGTAATACCAAAATAAATAAATAAAAAATCATCCAAGACAATTAGCTTCCAGGTCACATTTTCTATTCTGATATCTAGAACTTACTTGACTGTCAGTAAATAGAAACATAACTGGAACTGCTTGCAAAATCTGTAACATCCAAAAAATCAAGCTTTGGAAACTAAAAAAAGGAAGCATCCCGGCTCATTTAAAACCTATCCAGCAAAGTGAAAGAAGGTCACACACAGCGTACACTACAAAACATCTTATCCTTGCAGCTGAATGGATGCAAGATGTTATCTTTTTGACATTCCCCATGAAGAATGAAGCACCGTCTTGTGGGCATCTTTACTGTTTTTGTCTGCAGGTTGTACTTTACACTGAGGAAGAAGGTCCTGGGGATGTCAGTGACTGTCAGCCCCTGCGACCTCCCCATCGAATGGAGCTTGGCCGCCCGCACCTTGAAAGACAAACCTATCAAAAGCCTGCAGTGTGAGTACAACAAAGACTAAAAAAAAAAAAACTACCCAACCCCCACTAAATCCCAAAGATCATCACTACATCAGGCTAAGCTGTGGCAATCAATTAGATATTATCATGACCAGGTTGGGATTTAGTGAAGGGCAGTCTAATCTTACCTCACTTTGTGTTTGTTGAAGGGAAATGACTTTAGAAACAATCTATAGGCAGAATTATATTACAGTAAGGATGATAGTGATCCCTTTTTTGCCTTTATTGCCTGCAATAACATTTTTGCTCGTGTCTGTGTGCGTGTATGTCTGTACCTAAAATATCTCATGAATCACTAGATTATTTCATTAAATCTTTCAGGAAATAATCTAATTAATCGACCAACCAACCTTATTTAGAAATAGCTATAACTCAGTTAATTTTACAGATGTGTAGCTGAGAGTAGCTGAGAGTTATTCACATTGCATCAGGGGTATCCAATCCTGGTCCTTGAGGGCCACCATCCTGCAGGTTTTGGAGTTTACTCTGCTCCAACGCACCTGATTTGAATAAACAGGTGATTAACAGGCTCATGTAGAACTTTAAGAGATATTTCAATTACTGAGTCAGGTGTGTTGGATCAGAGAAACATGTAAAACTTGCAGGATAGCCACCCTCTACTTTCAAGTTTTAACAGAGACGACTAACTCCAGCATTTAGATGATCTCAGTTAATTTCTGACATGAAAGGGAATGGGTGATATGATTGTTGAGCTTTAACTTTTACTGGAGTCCTGAGTTCACTGCTACAGTTGGGTCCACATTTATAGCCTGAAAAACAGATTTTCATCAAAATATCATTTTACTTTGACGGGTTAACTGTACTTTGTTTTGTGGGAAGTGATTGCCGACAAACTTTTGTTTGTTTTCAGACCACTTCTTATCAGTAAATTCTACCCGTTAGCTCAAGTTTGAAAAATAGATGGGGGTATATATTTTTTCTATGTGCAACCCACAATATCAACGAAGGACAGAGGCAGTGATTGTGCGATCGTATCTGGTTGTGTTGCTGTTATAAATTTTACCACAGGCTCATGAAACATACACTGAAAGGGGGCTGCTAAGTCCCAGGCTGAAAACTGAAAGAGCAATGAAATAAAAAAGTGAGCTCTGCAATAATTTGAAACTAGCACAGCAAACTCATTAAATAAACTCAAAGGGTCATATTGATCTACAATCATAATAGAAAGTGAACCAAAAAAATCACATTTCGAACTTTAACAGGCAGAGATTTATAGAAAATAAAAACAGGTCTCATTTAGTGTTACTTGTGCATTTCTTTAGGTTACCTAAACAAGCTTTTGTACTTGTTAAAATGACATTATGAAGGTATAAAATGACACATAAATCATTCAGACTCTGAGCTCATGGGTCCCCATCACCAGCGTGAATTATTCACTTTGATTCTGTCACATTTGGTCTCCTCTGCAGAGGGATTTTTCACTTCCAGGAGACATGAGCAGAGAAAACAAGTGGCAATGCTCGCTGTTTTTATGTCTGTTTACTGCATCGTTTCAGTGAGGAGTTTCAAAATAAAAAACACTTGTGTGAAGGAAAATATCAGTAATTAGTTTTGAAGTGGCAGTTGACATTTAATTTATTTGCTCATTTAATAGGCAGACATAATTTTCTTTATATCTAGGTTACTCTGATGAGTTGTTTTCATGAAGTTTGAGGAGCTTATGCAGCTTATTATATTTTTTGTACAAGATAATTACATATTGTGTATTTACTGTAGGTACTTAGTGTTGAGTTGAATTTATGTCCGGCAGCAATTACTGCTTTCAGTATTAGCATCTATCATCTCTGACAATACTTTAAAATAAATAACCACAATTTTGGTTGCAAGCCTGTAATATCAAAGACATGCTTTAATAAGTGGCAATTCAAAATTATGAAAACATGAGACCTTGTGCTAAATATGCTTTAGTTTATTCACTCCTCTCTGTGAGGTTATATGTCCTGCATGCAGCTAGAAGTTTTTCATCAGAAAAACACCTTTGGTTACAAACAATAGAATGAATAATGAACACTTCTTTATGATTAAAAAATATACATACTAGCAGAGTTTTTGAAAATGTGTTGCACTCGAGAAAACAAAGCTACATGCAAACAACCTTCTGTGTAATTTATTGTAGAAGATTCCTTTGTGACTGGCTTTGTGACTGTCACACTATAACGTTTTAGACAACTTATGCCAACTTATGAAAAAATAAATATGACTATTTTACTCATATCGGCTATATTTTCAATCTAATTGTTAGCATTACAGCGTGCACGTCCAAAAGAGGCTTTGAATTAATATTTTTTTAATTCCATCTTCAGCTTAGACATCTTTAGTGTTGGACAAATTTTTCTTAAGTTGGCATAAGTTGTCTAAAACGTTAGCGTCTGTAGTTATGGCATAAAGACGTAGAAGGCAAAACTTGATCTTTTATCGTAAAACTGAGTTAATCTGGTGTTTGTTATTTTGTAGGGAAGCATTTATTGGCATGGTTTGCCAATAAATGCTTCCCCCTTTAAAAAATGGGGCAACCATTCTCGTTCTTATGCCAAAGGGTAAATGAACTGTAGTCATAAGGCCTTTCTATCCAACCAAGCTACCCTTCCTATATAGGTCATAACTCAATGATCCCCCCCATAACTGCTAAACACCAAAGTTATCTGCTCCATCCCTGCAGGACAATGGTGCAGACTTGTAGAATCAATACCACAGAACATTAAAGTTTTTGTGGCAGCATGTAGAGTCTTGACACCTCACTAAAACACAGTAGTTCTCCAAAACCTAAAAGCGGAGACTGGGTAATGTCAAAGATGCAGAAATTGATGCAAACATATGCAGTTTTCTTTATAGTACATGAAGAATGGAAGATAAAAATTCTATGTTTTTACTAAGATGAAATTAGGTTTTCTTTTTTTTAGACGAATGGGACCTAAATGCTGGTGTTCTTTTCTAACAGGGAGCACCAAAAAGAGCATGCCTGAGATGTGGTGGCGGGGTCCTGGCACCGAGGAGAAAATCCACAGCTTCACCGGTGATGCAGTGGACACCTACAGTGGTTCTCCCCATCCACACGCCTCCATCTACATCCTGAAGCTTCGCTCCAAACAGCATAGCACAAGAGCTACTCTGTTCCTCTACGAAGGCCAGGGATCATCAGGCATCTTCCCTTTGCTCCCAGCTGACCCACGTGTTCACACGTTAGGTGTAGGCATGACCAGTGTCACCCTCAGCTGGGCGCCCAGTGCCTCCGTAACCAGCCTCCCACGAGAAGAGAACAGTTACGAATACTGTGTCCTTGTCAACTCTCTGCAGAACTACCCCAGCCTTTGTGCCGTGCAAGAGGGCATGAGGAAAGAGAAAAATCAGAAGCAAGACAAGAAGGAAAAAAACAGGAAAGAGACAGCATGGCCAATTTTAAAAGAATGGTGGTGGGAGCAGTGGGACACCTATCTGGAAGCACAAAATCTGCCCTCTTCCCTCGCTGATGATGCTCTTCAGTGTGCATGTCGGGGGACGGAGAGCGTCTGCACCGTCTCCGAGCTCCTGCCTGACTCTCCTTACTACTTTGACGTTTTTGTGATTGACAGGCTGAATGGGACCAGCTCAGCATACAAGGGGACGTCTGCTCGGACACACGAGGAGGCTCGGCCTGCGATCACGCCGCTGAGAGAAGGAGAGCTGAGATGGGTGTCCTTTAAAAATGGAGGCTCCGACTCAGAGCAGTTTTTCAGTTTTCGCCCAAGGGGTTGGCAGCAGAGTGGCCTCCTCACTTTACAGAGCTGCAGCAGAGGTGAAAAGATCAAGGTGACTGTGTCTAGTAAGGGACAGGTTTTGACCTCTCAGGGAGTGGGAGCAGATTTAGTGCACGTTTGGCTTCAGGGAAGTCCTTCCTATCTCATCCACTTGCAGCGAGAAGGAACTTCCACTGGCCAGATTTCAACTGTTATAGATCCCTCTCTACCAGGAGGTTTGATGGCTTCAGTCAAAATGCAGATTTCATCAGCTTACCACCGCAGAGGGATCCCATCTCTGCCCTCCACCTTGCAAATAAAATCCTTCAACAGATTGCGTGGTTGCAACAGCGTCACCCTGGCCTGGATGGGTACGGAGGAAAGAAGTCTGTACTGTGTGTACCGCAGAAAGCTCGGGAACCAGGAGGCAGAAGCTGGGGGGCCATCAGCTCTAACAGCACCCTGTCTGGGCCCGGAGTCCCGCTCTGACACTGAGAGGGTTCTCTGCAAGTATTTCCAAGAGCTGAATCCTCGACGGGCCGTCACCACAGCTGTGATCGGGGGCCTAGAGCCAGGAACGGCCTATGTGTTTGATGTCTATCTAATGAGACGCTGGGGGATCCCTATCAAGTATGCCAGCAAGATGCTGAAGACCAGAAAGGAATGCTGAACTGCCGCCCCCTAGAGGACATTTCAAAACTGTCCCAGTTTACTGGGAAAATGCATCAGCCATGGACATGCTGTAAAAACAAATCAAGATTTTAAAGAAGTGATTGTTTTCAAGAGACTGTTAGCTAAAGAAAAAAAAGCAGTCTCTTGGAGATACAATGGCTGTGTTCAACCTCCGCTTACACCATCAGTGCAAGCGGACAAGAAGCATTTGAGACGAATAGGAGCACCAGCAACAGTTCCTAACACTTACAATCCAACTCTTTTGCTCTTGTCATTTTGTTACTCATTGTTGATCATGATAATGACGTGCTGGTCGACCAAGTGCTTATTCTGTGTCTGAGTACAAAAGCCAGACATGGGTTTGTGATGACAGAACGTCAGAACAAAAACTACAGTGGAGACTGTGCCAAATATGCAACAGAAGCAGATGGGGCAATAATTAGAAAACATCTGAGATGAGAGGGTGGGGGTTGCAGTGTATATTACCAGTGCTGCATATTGTACAGGCTTGTAAACACAGGATGGATGCAATCTAAAAATGCTAAATTCAAAGTCAGTGTGTAATTTTGTTTTCTGCTTTCGCATGAAGCAGTGAGAAATACCTAGTTACTTGCCTCATTGTCTTTGATGTATTCTTGTGCTGCTTCAAACTCATCAATAAATACAAGGGTATCTGTGTATACTTTGCTGAGTGATTATTGTGTATGTAAACCAGACTATGTAACTTCTCATTCAGCAGCTCTAGTTTATTTTAACCATAGCTGCTCAAATTTCAAATTTTCTCAAATTTTTAGGATAATATCTCAGTCATATAATGTAACGACAAAGTCCAAGAGGTGTACATAATTTACCATGATGCAAATACTATGTTAAAAGTGTGACTTAAAAAAATAATTGGTAAAAGAACCAAGCAACAAATATAAAATTAAAGGTTAAAATATAAAGAAAACCAACTAAAAACACTTGTTGAAAAAGGAAGACAACTTTAAATGATCATTCTAAACATTTTCATTTTTACTTGTGTTTGTAAAAGTATTTATTGATCGATAAGTATCTATTTATGTATGTGCCTTTTTTGTTTTCTGTCATTTTTGTTTATTTATGCTATATTTAATTTTACTTTATTTTTCCTCTCCATTCCCTTTTTTATGTGTGAGCTCTGCTTTGATTTCTATTAAAACAATAAAAGCAGATGTTGGCGCTGTTTTTGTTTGTTTTTATTTAATTCATGCAACCCTCTGTTTCCAGTCAGCTGTTTTTACATCAGGGCTATGCTACTAAAAGGATTTTAGTTGTAGTTAAAAAAATAATTTATCATTTAGGAAATGCATTGCATTGGGCTACAAGGACTCTCAGCTACAGATGACTGCATATTCTTCAGCATATTTTAAAATTATACTTAGATAAACAAATTGTGATAAAACAAATGAACTGAACCATGGTCTAAATTTTGATGATTGCCCTTATATTTCCTATATAATAAAAAATGTGAATACCTTGTATTCATTTCTTAACAATTTTGCATTGAAAGAGAAACATTTTCTTAAATTGTCTAGTAAGTTTGTAAATTATTTAAGCATTTTGTAAGTCTTAAATGTTTCTTAAAATATTAGCTGCACTTCAAAACATTTTCATCTAATATCTGATCATTTTCAGCATAACTAACAAATCTGATGCAGACTTTGTGAAAGGTCCATTGATGGAAAGATCTTTATTATATAAAAAGCTTGATTATAACAGCCAATGAGAGAACGCGTTTTATATTACGTAAGCGCGTCGCTGTACGTGCAGACGTAAGTGACAAGCTAGCGCGCCAAATTGATGATACCAGAAAAGGGAGCGCAGAAAATATCACATCACTGATTTCCTATTATGTTGCTATTGAACCAACCTGTTAAAGCCTTGTAGACGCTCAGGAGTAAACTCTTCGTAGGTCAGATTTTGTTTTAACGTATTTCCGGGTCACAGCAGCGCGCTCTTAAACGACGATGGGATTGCTCGAGCGGTGCAAGGAGCTATTCAACACCTCCAACTTGTACGAGGTGCTGGGAATAAACAAAGAGGCGACCGAAGCAGACATCCGGAGGAGCTATTACAAAGTGTCGCTGAAAGTACACCCAGACCGGGCTCCTGACGACGCACAGGCGACGGAGAAATTTCAGGTTAGCTGTGTTAGCTATCAGTATCGTAGCTAGCTTTACTTTAGCTGTGGAAGCAACACATCATTATTACATTGCGTATTGTGTGTATTTTCTTGCAAAACAACAAAAGTATTCTGACACCTGCTTTTTACAACATACGTTAAAATTCTATTTTTCTATACAGACAATTAGGCCGAAGTTTCTAACTGAAAATTAGGTTTGGGATGTTAAGCCTGGTCAGATAAACAACAAAAAAAACACGTGAACGCTATGTACTGGTGTATTACTAACGTGGCGGAGCTTCAAAAACGGTCTAATGGGAACCTTGTATTGTTGACCTTTATGTGCTGATGCCACCATAAAAAACTAAATGGGTAGAACAGCACACAGTTAATTGACATTTGATTATATTTCATAAGGACCTTTTATCCTATGTTTTAAATTTCATTCCAGGTGTTAGGAAAGTTGTATGCAGTGCTGAGTGACAAGGAGCAGAGGGCTGTTTATGATGAGCAGGGAGTGGTGGATGAAGAGTCTGATGTTCTCAGCCAGGACCGTTGCTGGGAGGAATATTGGAGACTGCTCTTCCCCAAAGTAATGACACTCACTGAACGGTCAAAGGCCAAAATATTGGATTCACATGCAAAACTTTACCTACACAGATTTGAAAAATGCGTGTGTGGTAGACTGTCTTCTTCCACAAAAGCACACGCTCTTGTAACTACAAAACCCTGCTGATAATTTCTGTCTTTCCCTTCTTCTCCCAGATCACAGTGCAGGACATTCTTGAATTTGAGAATACATATAAAGGATCTGACGAGGAGCGGCAGGATGTGATCCAGCTTTACATGCAGCACGAGGGAGACATGGATGCCATCACAGCCTCGGCTCTCTGCTGCTCTCAGGAAGATGAGCCCAGGCTGTGCAGCATCATCCAGGCTGCGATCAAGAGCGGGGAAGTCGAAGCCTTCAAAGCTTTTACTCAGGAGAGCGACAAGAAGAAGAAGACTCGGAGGAAGAGGGTGAGAACTGTGTTATTAAAACCAGAAGATTCTTAGATTTTTTTTTTTTTGGTCTCGCATATCATAGCCATATCATTTCACAGAAACATCAACAATCTGTTTATAATACTTAATAATGTATAAGTATTAATATAGTTTTGCGAAACAAAAGCACACGTAAAACTACATGTTCTACTTTGTATTTGCTCTTCCAGGCTGATCGAGAGCGTCAGGAAGCGGAAGAAATGCAGAAAGAGATGGGGCTTGGCGATAAAGATGATAGTCTTGTTATGATGCTCAAGGTAATAAACACTCCCCAAAATATAAAAATGCTGAAAGGATGTATTCTTCCTCATTCTAACCTGCATTTCTCCTCCACTTTGCAGCAAAGACAGCAGTCCAGAGAGAAGAATTTTAACAGTTTCTTGTCCGATCTGGAAGCCAAATACTCCCAAAAAAGTGCTAAACCCCCAAAGGGAAAAAAGACAAAGAAGTAAATGTCAACAAAAAACCTTTTATAATAAATGTTCTGACTTCAGTACAAACAAAAGCTTAACTGCTGTTTTCAGAAATCCTCAACATAAAATTGTCCATCAGTCTTATTGGCTTCAAGTTTGACACAAAAATGTAAATGTCCTTATTTTTCCTGTAATTTGTTGTAAAGGTTTTCATGTTATTAATAAATGCGTATGTATATATCACATTTGTACACAGCCTTTTTATTATTCTATATAAAACAGAGATAACATTTCTAAGGAAAAAAAGATTTTGTTGCTTCATTTTCCTGTCTTGCATGGTGCTTATTTTTTTAATTTAAGAGGAGTAAGTTTTATGCTGTAACCCTGAGGTTAGTTGTCAGCATGACTACTTGGCTTTGCTCAGACAAAGACAAATAACATTACAATACTTTATACAGACAATAAATTATGCTAATTATTTACAAACACTATTATGTACATTAACTTCTTCCTACATTGTAGGACAAGTCTAGCAGAAGTGTTCAGTCTGTACAAACACCACATTGAGTTTATGTGTGGGAATTTGGCATCCCTCTTGGATTGTGACTAGAAAAAGAAAAGATACAGTACCAAACTCCCTGATGTAACATCAAAGAAAAAAAAGTGCTTTTTATCCTGTTAGCCATGGTAAATGGTTGCATTATTCCCTGCATAGTGATTTACCAGTACAACACGCTGCAGGGAGTACGATATGTTACACATCATACACAGTACAAACCTCCACACAACTCATACTGTACACAAAGACAGTTACTGTTAGTTATTTGTGTTTGGCAGCCACATAAGCTGAATTCTGAAATAAAAATAGGCTTAAAAAAGGTAAATTATATAAAAAAAAATCTGCTACTTTAAAAAAAAAAAAATAAATCTTTCAGTGGGCACAGATATTGCAGTGATGTGTGTAAAGATGAATAATTGCAAGTTGCAGAGATCAGGAGCAAACTACAAGCCAGGTCTGCTGGCTCTGGATGAGATCCCTCCTCGAGTGTAGGACCGAGGTGGGACTGACACCGGCGCCCCAGGGGCTGTGGAAAAATACCAAGAATATTTAAAAACATCGTTAATAACAGTCTCAAACTTCTTCTGGTTGATATAATTTACTAAAGCCAGCTGCTCCACCTTCCTATGCAGTAACATGTTTAAGTATGGTCTTTCATCTGGTCAGTTCTTTAACCCACCTGGGACAGGGGCTTGTGGTTCTGGATCCTCCTCGTCTTTGATGGGAGAGTGTCCCAGAGGGTGGTGATACGAGTCCAAAAAAGATGAGCTGCTAATGCCAAGACTGATGCCTGTCACACCAATTTCCAGAGAGTCTGGTGATACGAGGGAATAAATTAATGCATAAATCATTAATAAATGGATTAAAAAAAAAAAAGGTCCTTCAAATGTTTGTCCAGACTTTTTTATTGGAACTTTAATTTTGCATAGAAAAAGCAAGAGAGTCAGTTTGAAATATCCCATTTTGAATTTAGTTTGAATCTCAGTTACACTTATAAATTTACAGTTTTACTTATGTGAGTTAAGGAGAGTTATACTATTTGAAGTGTGATCAATATTTATTCTGAGGTATCTTTGGTACAACAGGTTAGAAACTGTATATCTGCATTTCTGACCTGTTCCTACAGAAGCTCGACCTGGCCGCCCTGGCCCGATGTTGTCCAGAACAGTGAAGGAACTCCGGTATGGAGTGTCTGACTGAAAAAAAAAAAAAGCCTGAGGTCAAATATCTTGTTAAATCAGAGGAGGGCAAACATGGTTCTTGATGGCCGCTGCATATTTTACTCATTTCCCTGCTCCAACACATCTCATTTTGTGTTTGAATTACCTCCTAAAGTTCTGTTAAAGCTTGGTAATCACCCTTTCATACAAATCAGGTGTCTTGGAGTGGACAAAAAAGTATAACATGCAGGTTAGAGGCCCTCAAGGACCCAGATTTGGACACCCAAGTGTGAAATCTACCACAACAGAAACCAACCACTTATAAAGGCTAAAAAAACTAAACTATCGTAAACATCGTACTCTGTATGTGTGAGTTGTGTTGGGACGAGAGAAGATGTCCAGCAGGTGGTGACGATCCCTTGGTATTGAACTACCAGCCTCATTGTTTACAGCACTGTGGGCGCGGCTGGAGTGGCCTTTCTGACGCTGGAGGAAAAAAAAAAAAAAGTAGTAAACACAATTACGCCCAGGATTTTTTGCTTTTGAACACCTGATGGAACAAATTTAATAAACACTACAATGCAGTTGTAAGACTACACTTCATAGGACTCTTTTCGAGCAGCTTGTTGATTTGTAAAGCCTGTGCAAGTGTGTACCTGTGCAAGTTTGCACTGCTTCCCTGAATGAGATGACTCAGAGTCCCCGGGGCCAATGGGGGGGAGAGGGGTGTTTCGGCTCAACGGCAACAGAGGAGATGCCAGTCTGTCACTTGCTGTGGTTCTGTGGGGGAAACAACATTTTGAGAACAAAAATATAATAGTATAATAGTACTTGGCCTGTGCGTGGATTTCTAATAGAAAGAGCAATTGGTTATATAAAATTCACAAGTCAAGAGTAAAACTGTTGTTCTTGATCAAGAATTAGGAAATTTCTTGCTTCACCACGTTATTGGTTGTGCTTCTAGTTGTAGTTGACCACTTAGCTATCACCTGGCTTCACACGTTCACTATTTGGTAATAAGACTCAAAAATGTTTTTTGTACTCTGGAATTTAAACCCCAGACTCCATGATTAAATTTGATGTTTTAGTAGAGTTAGTGTGACCCTCAATTTACACTGCGTCTGCTCCGACCTCCACACAAAAAACGCACCCATTATAAGCAATGAGAGCAGGGCGGCGGTGTGTGCATGGCCATCTGCCAAAATTAGATGTGATCCTATTTTTGCAGGACCACGGAGCAAGTGTGGAGTAAATCTATTAAGAACACATTGCAACCAACAAGAAAAGGAACAAGCACAACATCAGTATTTTTAAAATAATTCACCAAAGGCAGACTCCATCTTGTCAAAATTCTAGCTATATCGATAAATATATGGGTATATTTACAAAATACATGCTGTAAAGATTTATCATTCTATTTGGGAAGCAGATGGCAACATGCAGCATATGCATACATACAAAACGTGGATTTTATTTTGAAATATGCATTCAAAAAAAGACAACAGCAATACAGTGTCAGCTGTTGTTTTCAGTCCGTTTCCCACAGAATGAATTCATTTGGTCTGACTTCACATTTATCACTGGATTTCTTGCACAATCTCGCATTTCCTGCGCAAGCATCTTAGAGCACCTCTGTGCTTCGCACTAGAGCGGACACAGTGTAAATTAGGGTAGAAACGAATAACAGCGCACCGTGCGGCGCAGAAGACCAACTTGACCGGAGTCGCATGCAGTGTAAATCCGGGGTGATGCTTTAACTCACAGACGTGTCCCACGGATGACCTCATCCAGGTATCCTCTTGTGTTGGACTGGCTCGAGCTTGGAAGCAGGGGCTGTAAGGTTCGAGGGGGAGGGTTTCTGCGTCGAGCTGACTGCAGGGGGCGGGACAACGAGGAAGAGCTCTGCTCCAAAGCTCTGCGAGGACGAGGTTTGCTGGAAGAGACCACACTAGAGCCCGGCCTGTGAGACACACGCTCCTCTGGCTCCCTGCGTGGTGAAGAAAAATAAATCTGTTTACATTGAAAACAAAAATTGCAACATATGATGATGATGATAATGACTTTAACTTCTAATTTTGGGACCAAAGTTTGTGTGTTAGAAGATTAAAATGCATTCATACTGATTTCTCTGCTGCAGAGGGATGCTGTGAATCACGATGAGGTCGTTCAAGTTGTGCTGCGTTCCCGCTGCTTCTACAGGCGCTCGACCAACCTGGGGTCAAGATTCGGGAATAAAAGTTACCAGACAAGCAGAAGATTAAAACAAAAAGGGTAAACCCAGAAAATACAAGGTTAGCTATTTCAAATAACCTTAAATAAATTGTTCACCATGCACTGATCAACAAAAAAATGCCATTAAAATAATCACAACACCTAAAATGGATAAATGATGTGTTTAAGAACTCAATCTACAAAGAAAAGTTGCAGTTACTTAAAGAAATAAACAGTGGATATGTTTTAATGTTAATCAACAGGCACAAGCACATTATTCAAGAGATAGATATAATGAGAAGCTACGGTCAGACAGCTGACAACACGCCACCGTTTTGGCTTTATAGAGATGGAAAGTTACATACAGCGGAAGGCCTTTTCTGCTTTTTGGATTTCCACCTGGACTTGTGCTTTGAGCCCCTTGAGTTTGTGTTCTTTAGGGAAGGAAAAAGGCATGCCCAATAAAAGGTAGTGGACAAAGGGGGAAGAAAGAAGAAAAGATGGGGAAGAAATAGTTAAAAAAATTAGGATTTTAAAATAAAGCACAAAAACATACAAAAACAGGAAGGTTCAAAAACACCTCAGTGAAGTGGAAGAAAGAATGAGGAGAAAATGGAGAACAGGACAACAAGTTAATGAACCTGAGGAACAGAGAGAATGAAAAGCAACAGATGGAACTGAAAACAGATGAAAGGTGGCATTTTACAAAGCCTATGTGCTTATTAACACAGTACGTTTCAGCTTCAATTACATGTCACAATCAAATTTGTTTAAATGCAGCAATTTAAGAATAACATTCACTATAATAAGTAACATTTAAAGTGCCTGTGACATGCATATTTTTTAAATACAAAAAGTAAAAGAAACATCTTTATATTTAAGAATTTTGGCACATTACGATTTTACCCATTTTTTCTTTTGAATTTGGCTCAGCAAATGTGAAACAGGAAATGACATCAAAGGGGAACTCTTACAGAAAGGGAACTCAATGGTCTTTATTGAAACAATATTATTTGAAAACTGACTCTTTTTCATCTCGTTCTAATAGCAACTTGAAATAATCTAAAGAAACATCAAATTCTTCTCTACAGTTTGTATTATCAGCCATTATAGCAACTCTCTGTTTACATGCAGACATTCTCCCTTTGACATCACTTCCTGTTACTTAACATCTACATATCTCAACAACTGTTCATCTCAGCAGCATTAATTATTTTGCAATATGTTATCAAAGCTATCTTTCCAAAAAGGAATTCATATTTATTACAAAAATTTGATGCGACGAGCACTTTAAAGGATCTGTTGAAGAACATATAGAATACCGATTGAGTTTTGAATTAATGCTCTGCTCTACTAAAGTGGATAAAAGTAAAAAATAAAGCTGTCTGTTTATTCTTCTATGTACATCCTCAAGATTAGATCATCTTCCTCCACAGAACACTGACCTGGATTTGCTGGCCAGCTGCGAGTGGTGGCACCCGGTTCTGGCCGAGTTTTGGAAGCATTGTGGGCAGCGTGGAGAGCAGCATAAAAGGATTCTGGGAGTCTGGCAGCGCAGGACTCAAGCTCTCAGAAATGTTTTCATCATCTGTCAATCACAAGATAATACACAATCATAGTTCTGTCAAAAACAGAGCAGTTTAATGGATGCAAGGTCGTGATGTTTAGAATTACTGGAGGTGCAGCATTCCCAGTGGCGCTGAACCAACTCCTTCATCCAGCCAACCAGCTCCCGCCACACATCATCAAACAGCAAGTCCAGAACGGCTTGACGGCGACACCGGTACGGTGAGACAGGAGGCAGACAGTGGTACCGTTGAACCGACTCTGAACAGTCCTCGTAACACTCGTCATCTCTGTGGAAGAAAAGAAAATCTTGATTGTACTTCTCTAGATATCACAATCTAGATTTTTCTGATTTTCTATATAACAACACTTGAAAGTGAGTACCTGCTATCAAAAGCCAGGTATTCTTCCATTAGGCCCTCTGCTTCAATCACTCTGGATTTGTCATGGCTGCCAGAGCCACCAAAGTTGTTAGGAGGACCGTTCACCTCTGGGGACGAGGATTTGATCAGTGCAGCTTTTCTGCCCTGAACATTTAACCTTTTTTCCCCACAAACAGAACATGGTTGGTTACAATATTTTGTAAAAGAAAATTACACAAACACAGATATTAAACATTGCAATTTTAGTTTTTGAAGCAGCTGCAAAGCAGAGAAAGAAATTCTCAATAAGGACGAGCATGTCTAATTTTATCCTGTCACGCTGACCCAGTTTTAAGGTGAACTAGTCAGACAGTGTCACAGCCTAATTTGAGCCAATCTACAATGTCATCTGTATATCTCAGATATCCAACATCACTTTGGACCTAATACTTAATTAACAAGAAAGCGTATCTGGGTCAAAGAAGCAAAGTCAGTTGAGATTCTTCTGTACCGCAAGTTGTATGTAAAACTGGCCAAAGGCTGCTTGATATTTCTTATTCAATTATCAGTCTCAAACAGAAAAAAAACTTTTTTTCCCCCCGAATTATTTTAATCCCAGATGAGTTTACTAATTGTTTTAAACTCCAGTCTAGAATAAAATGAATACCAGGAATATTTCTATCAATCAGAGAACTAGTGAGTCTGTGTAGTTCGGACTTACTCTGCACCACCTTTATCTTTCTCCTGGGACTTCACAGTACATTTTCTGCCTGCTGATGGGCTGCTGGTGGGGCTGTTTGTCCCTGGAGTAGCATACCACTGGAAGCCCTCATCAGTGGGGCACAGAAGCTGAGTCCCTAGAGTCCTGAGAGACACACAAATTAATAAAACTTAAAAAAGGACATTAATGTTGTTTTCCTCGAAAGAGTGAACTGCACTGAAAATTTCCCTAGAATCAGAGTTAATCCTCGATTCCACCATGTCTCATTCAGTGCTAAAAGGGCTGAAGGTTGGAGGGAAACAAAATGACAACACACCGAATATGTGGGAAGCGTGTGGTCCACTGCTGACATTCATCCTGCAGCCCCTGGAGGATCCCTCCTCCACTGCCTCCCCCCTCGTACAGCTCTTTGTCGATCTCATCAAACATTTGCTGCACCTGCCGTGACGCTGCCTTATCAAACTCCTATGGGACAGAAAAACAGAGAGAGAGAGAGAAAAAAAAACACAGTTGAGAAAGTCAGTTATCCATCTGTTCTCAAACACCAGCTTCATGCTGCTGCTGTTTTTTTTTATCTGCTTTATCATCTTTGGGCATTTTTTATTTTTTGTCAGTATGCTTCACTATGTATACAAATGAGCTCCTATGGACCCCTGGGATGTATGTTTGTGTTTTTTCAGTTGGACTGCTTAGATAGAAACAAGAAAACTTAGACAAAAACAAAAACAAAAAAACTGAGGTAAGAAAGTTAGGTTCAAAAACTCAGAAGTAAATTGAAGACAAAACAATCATTGAGTCCAAGAAATGTTTTGTAGAATTTACTGACTGAAAAAAAAACAGAATCAGGTCTAGCATACAAAGAAGGAGCAGAAAAACACACCATCTGGTGCACTACGCAGATTCCGATTCTGTGTCCTTCCACAGTTTGCCACACATTTTACTAAATGTGTTAAATGCTGGTCAGAGTTAAGAAAAAAAAAAGACATCGATTGCTATGCAACAGCATGTTTGTATATTTTCCTCACATTGCAGCAAGAGTAGAACAGTATTTGTGGATGGTTTCAGTGATGAAGACATAAAAAACATGCCTTCTGCAACAGACAGAACCATCATTATCAGCTAGTGTTAAGCCTGTTTTCTCAAGAACTTACATCGTAGCCCCAGGAGAAAACCGAGCTCCTCTCTGTGGAGATGCCAGTCCCTGTGGAGCTGTGAATGCCGGACCAGGACTGGTTGGAAGTGACTGAGATCACAGTAGGGCAGTCAGAGTGGCCTGAAGCTGTGGATGTCTGCGAGCTGAACAGAAAAACAAGAAGCTCACAAAATTAGTGCATGACTTGAAAGCATAATTTATTTATTTACCTTTATTTAACCAGGCAAATCCCATCAACATCCTACAAGCCTCGCCTTCCACCTGTTCATAATTGGATCTATCTAATTGTAAACAAGTCTTTGACATGCGGTCGCTGATAAAATCAAAGTGGAAATGAGAAGCAAATGTCAGCTCAATGGAATATTCTAACAGGCTGCCTAATTATTCATCCTTTTGACTGCACATCTGAAGAAGGCAATGCGATATTAATTAATCCGCTGCGTCGGAGTGTCACGTAGCAGGAACCCTAAGAACCGTCTGTCTTCTTAAGACGGTGTAAGATTACAAAACATGCAGGCAAGACTGTGTGTGTGTGGTTTGATGCAAACCATTTCATTGTGGTCCTGCTCGGAACCCGTAAACGTTTGACCCTCAAAGAGCAGCCCAAGTCTGCAGGTACTCAGTTACCTGTTGTGCGCAGAGACGACTTCCTGCAGGTCATGGAGGTGGCGATGAGGGGCTTGATTATCGTCGGCTTCTTCAGGAAGAGGATGGTGGTCGAGGCTGCTTCGAGACAACCCGCGACTTCATACAACACAGATTGAGAGCGTATTAACAAAGTCAGTGTGTCACATTGTAGCAATGATGTCAACAATATACATGAAGGAACAGATGGCCCCATATATGCTGTCCAAGCATAATGGAATCTCTTGAAAGAAGATGCTGCGTTTTCATTTTTGTTAAAACAGCAAACAATCTTGACATCAGTGTAATAGAGGCTTTGAAAATCTTGTGATATTCAACAATTGTTTGTACTTGTAATCTTTAAAAAAATCTAGCAATGAAGAACTGAAAATAAATTATTGTCTAGTCTCAACACAATCAATATTATTTGTGATTTTCTTTAAGAATCCCCTCAATGGGGCTGAGGTGAAGCAAGCAAACAGTATTAAATTTCTGGAAATCAATACCATAGAGAGCTATCGCTGTCATGAAAAAGAAAGCATGGAAACTATGGCAAGTCTTACAAAAACTACAGAGCACAATCTTTAGCCAGTTTAGTGTTAACTTTCACACAGTTGGCATTTATGTCTCAAGACTGTGCTGCAAAAGAAACATTGATGAGGTGTCTGCACAGAACATGCATGATTGTTATCAACAATATATTGAGGAATTATTACTGTGAATATTTAACTGACCTTAGTCAGGTGAAGTGTAATGATGTTGATCAGTACAAATGAAATATTAACATTTTTGACTGTATTTTGCAACATCGAACGAATCAAATTTTCCTCTAAAGCAACAATTGAAAACCAAATACTTTATTAAAAAGCATGGCTAGCAAATTCATTCATTACCGTTTTTGTGATTGGTACTCACATCTCAAGTTTGTGCGGTACAGGTCTCCTGTTGTATCGTGAAATCATTCTCCTGTCTCGGTTTTATGAGCTCAAGCCTCCGTCTCGCATCCCTACCGCTGCTTCTAGGACTATCTGCGAACAGTTTAAGAGGAGCTCCAACATTTCTTCGGTCAAAAACAAAAAGCCCTTGATCCAAAACGCTGAACAAGGAAGCAATGCTGCTAGGGGAGGCTACGCGTAAAAAAATGAACATTACATCTACGGTGATAACAATAAGACACGTATAACGTTGTAAAACTTCCAGATATAGACTGCAGCTAAAGTCAGTCTTGCTACATTAAATAACCCTGTGTGGTCTGGGAACTGCTTGCCAGTTTGAGTTAAAGCTCAAAATAAATTAACTTGTTCAGACACTAGGGTTCAGTGTCTTCGTTTTTTTCCCCATGCTAACGTTAGCACCATCTACGACAACAATAGCGCGGCTGTCATGGATACGTAGCTTCTTTACCGCGCGGCTTCATGGGAAATGAATTTCTGGAACACGGTGAAAAAGCATCTGCGCAAGCGTTGTTTTAACTACATTTCCCACAATTCCTTTAGGTCAAAGTGTTACGTTTGTGAAATATGTCCGGCCTTAAGTGAATTGTAATTTTTGGCGAAAATTAGCATTTTCAGTTGATATTAATGAAATCATAGATGATAATGAAATATTTGGGATGTTTTAAAACAGAAAAATACAGTTTTATAAGCAGAATATCTATACTGTAAATTATAATAATAATAAAAAAACATGGTAAAGTTTTTCAGGGAAGTCGAACAGAGATCAGGGACGGACCTAAACAATGACAGTAACGTGACAACAACGCTTACTAAACGATGAAAGCCTAAGTTTATTTCAATTTACTTCTTTTTCTGAAATGATAATAATCCGGACAGCACCTTCATAAAATTTCACATTTAGTAACAAGTCAAGGTAAGGATGACTGAGACTCTGATGCATTGGTATTGAAGTTAACTCTTACCACGCGTCACTTTTTTCAAACGAACACGCTTTTCTCTTAAACAACAAAGTTACCGTAATGGACGCCCTGCAGAGAAGGATGATTCAGGACGATATAGTCCAGTACAAACTGTTCTTGATTCAGGCTGACGGTTCAGCATCTCAGCAGGCTGAAGAACGTCTCAAACACCTGACAGAGGAAGTCTTAGCAAAAGTTGCTCCTCTTTTGGTGCAATACATCTGGCAGCATCAGTCATTCAACCTCAGATGTCATCCCGAGAAAGGTAACTTTTAGTTTTTTACTCTGGTAAATGCTAAGAGGTCAAACTGAATTGGTTTGTCCATTAACAGGAGATGTTCCAGCTCACATTGGAGGCTGCACTCAGTTTGGAGACAACGTCGAGGACGAATGGTTTATTGTTTACCTCTTGCAGCAAATTACAGAGGCTTTCCCAGAGCTTGCAGCCAGGTGAGAAAACATTTGTTCTGAAATTACTCATTGTCTTATGGAAATGGAAGAATACTAAATAATGTGCATGTTTTGCCATTGCTGACAATTTTCTAATAATTGCGTTTGCAGAGTTGAGGACAACGATGGGGAGTTTCTTCTTATCGAGGCAGCAGATCATCTTCCCAAATGGCTGAACCCAGAGACCAGTGAAAACAGAGTGAGTCATGATGAGACAGCAGATATTATAGCTTAAATATTTTGTGCATTCAGTATAGTTCTTGTGGCGATATGTTCTTTGAGTATTCTTTTTTTACTGTATTGCCTCTGTGTTTTATAGTAGTAAATCATAAAACTGATTATATTTTAGAACAGTATTGTCATTATTGGAAAACGTAGATGTTTAACACTGTTTTTTACATATATAAACCCTTGAAACATGTTGAATCAAGTTCAACATTCAGTCACACTACTAAATCATGAATTATTTATAGTTTTTGCTCATTTTCCTTTTCTCTTTATGCTGAATCAGAGTCATACAATAAAACAAGTATTCATTATTTCCATTTGATATTAACTGTATTGCTACACTGCTTTACTTTTTCAGGTTTTTCTTCATAAGGGAGAGTTGCACATCCTTCCTTGCCCCTCTAAATCCAGTTCAGTGGGCTTCTCACGTGATGTGGTGCCCAATGTGGCACAAGCTCTGACATTACTCTGTACTCACCCAGAGGCCTGTCAGGCCAGCCCCAAAATACGCTCAGCCGTAAAGAAGAGGCTAAACAGGTAAGAGAGCTTCACACAATAACAAACTTTTTGTTAAACTAAAACTAACTCTCAGTCCTGATAAATACTGTTGACACAACCTTCTGCATTCCTGCTGAGCAGATCTGTGATTAGCGATAAGAGCAACACCAACAAAGGTCACACAGACTGGAATGTTAAGTACATATTAAAATAAATGAAATCTCTTTTTCCCCACTTAGGTTCCCAGAGAATATTCAGAGTAACCTCCATCGTGCCCACTGCTTCATACCTGCAGGTATTGCCACTGTATTGGCGCTGCGTCCAGACTTGGTCGCCCCTGCAGTTTCAGCTTTTTATTTGCGAGATCCTGTGGACCTACAGGCCTGTCGAAGCTTCAAGATTTTTCCTCCTACGACAAGAGTCCTCACTTTGGTAAAAAATCAACCAACAGTTATAATTGTAGTAGTATTTTTTTTTTCTCAGACTTTTCAAAATTGTCCCCCATTATTCAAACTTGTAACTCGGCATATATCACCAGGTGACGTTCACCCGCTGCCTGTATGCCCAGCTGCAGCAGCAACATTTTATCCCAGACCAGAGGAGCGGCTTCAGCCTGCCTCCTCGCTCCCATCCTCAGTATAAAGCTCAGGAGCTCGGCATGAAACTGGTAAAGCATCATTTGGGATTTTTGTGGGAAGCAAGTGTGCAGATAAGTGGCTGTGCGATTGTTATATGAACCTGTGTGTCGTGTTTGTGCTCTGTTCCCAGGCCCATGGTTTTGAGATCTTGTGCTCTAAGTGCAGGCTGCCTTCTTCAGAGCCTAATGCTCCAGTGAGTTGCAACCCTCAATGGAAGGCCTTCTTGAAAAGTCTGAAAAGGAATGATTACTTCCGGGTCAGTCACACTATTTTATTTAGTCTCGCTTTACAAATGAATAAGAAAAGCAACAATATTTCTCTACCGTATGATGACTAAAATGTGATTGTTGTCAAATGCAGGGCGAGCTAGAGGGTTCGGTTCTTTACAAAGAACTTTTGAAATCAGCAGAAATTTTCTTCAATCAGTCTGTTGCTTCCGAGTTGAGGTGAGGATTTACCTTGTGCATGAAAAACCATTGAATTGCTTCCTTGGTATTTTGAGAATGAAGCAGTTTGTGATATTTCAGAACATATTGTGCCATCTGGTTGTGGCTATCAAAGTAATCTCCATAAAAAGGAATGTTGTATCATTATCGTAGCTGATCAGAGCACATATGACCTAAATCATGAGACTATACCTATTTTTGATAGTCTGAATGTGTTTGCTGTGTATCTTGTTTCAGTTCTCTGTTGCCAGGTGAAGAAGTTCTACAACTGCTTCACAGCAACCCGTTCGACCTGGAGGAGTTAAAGAAGCTCGAGTCACAAATCCCTCAAGAGGACAGTGAGTAAAAACTAAAAATCCTAATTGAAAAGACTTTAAAATGTTTACCATTTATAACTACTTTAATTTCTGCTTAGTGTTTTTTGTGTCCCTTTATCAGTTTAAAGTCATTTCCTTCAGTTCACCGTGTTCAATTCAGTCCGCCTTGTTGAAACTTTCCCTCTGTTTTCCATAACAAGTTTTTCCCCTTCGTCGACCTCCAGGTGACAGCTGGCTGGATATCACAGCTCAGGATTTAGAGCAGTTATTGCAGGAGAGAGGCAGCAGGAGAGCCGACGCCGGCAGTGAAACCTGCAGTTCCACAAAACCGAAGCAGCACGTCGAGGATGCTGAGGAGAGGAGAGAAGAAACTGAGGACAAGGAGGAAGAGGAGGCTGGTTATAGCTTGGTAGCCGTCAGTCAGGGGATGAAGGACTTCCTCAGTGCCATGTCGTCGCACGAGGGGGCTGAGCTGCCCTGGTGAGACAGTGATTAAGTGCTTGCTGTCTTTGAATCCCATTAATGGAAGCCGCAAACATCAGAGTCTAAATATGTGTCTGTAGATCTATCATGTGTATACCTTTATGATCTTCCCCTAACAAGTCAACTGTAAAATCACTGCATTGCTATTTTCACCACATAACCTGCTGTGTTGTTTTATTCTACTTATTTTTCTGCTTGCTGTTTGACCTTTGCCATTTTCTTTCCATGTATTTTAGGAGCAGCGTAACTCAGCCTTTCAGCTTTGACCCTGACTCTATGGCTGACGCTGTGGACAAACTACTCGGTACAACCCAATAAATACGTCTCATAGTGAAAAACCTGCCAAGTGTTCCTCTTTTTTTCCGGTAATCTGTATATTATTTCTTTAGGAAGCAAAGAAGAACTAGATTCAGACGATCTAGATGATGATGACTTTGAAGATGACGATGAGGAGGTTGAAGGAAAAGAGGACACCTCCTCTGATCAGATGAGTGGAACAGAGACTCTGGACAGCCTCAAAAGATACATGGATGAAATGGATGAGGAGCTGCTGAGCACCAACGTAGGACAAAGCTTCACTCAGACGGTAAATCCTTGTTAGGTCTTCCTCTTATTAATATTCTGTGTGCTTCTCGGCTATAATATGAAGAGATTAGACGAAAAACGCTCCAACTGAAATAAACACATCGAAATGTTTCTGATTTCCTCAGAATTACAAGTCTGCCTTGGACAGCGGCTCCTCTTCTTCGTCAGCGACAGACGGTTTCTCCAGAGCGGATGGAGGAATGGAAGAAACAGAAGAAGAAATCCAGCCTTTAGATATTGATGTTAATTTAGTCGCAAATCTCCTGGAGTCCCTCAGCAGCCAGGCCGGGCTGGCCGGACCTGCTTCAAACCTGCTGCAGAGCCTGGGTTTACATCTGCCACCCAACTCGGATCCTTCATAGACGGGCAAAAATGAAAGAGGACTAAAATTAGAAATCAAGGAATGCATGACTCATAGCAAATTCCTCTGCCTTCATTATAATAAACTTTTTATCATTTTACAATAATTCTCCATGTGTTGACAAGTCTGAAAGGTATGCCTAACAATTATGGAGGAAAGAAAGCTCCTACTTGCCCGTAACAGAAATGTGTTCAATTTTAAGTCAGTAAATGCAGAGAAAAAATAACTTGTGTAGTTATTCCCTGTCTTGTCTTGGGATCTTAATTTGTAAAGAACAAATTAAAAATGAGTCAACGAAAACACTGCAGGGCTTGGGGGGGGGAGAAAAATCTCTGTTTATTCCTTGTTTATTTAAACTGACAGTGAACTCATTTTGTATTAGATGTGTCTATTGATGTTTTTCTCAACACTTAGAATAAAGTTTTTTTTTCCCAAATAGTTTTATTTGTCTTATTCAATTTGCACAAATTACTTTATTGCAACCATATTAAAATATATTGTTTTTTTAAAGCATGTACACACACATAAAAAAAATGTTAAATGTAAAACCTGTTAACAGAAATTGACGCCTAAATAACTTATTTTAAAACTATATTACAATTAAGAATTGGAAAGTAGCTTAAAAACACATTTTAAAAAGAATTACATTTTTCTCACTATCACCCCATTTCCTCTGACAAACAAGCTGAATCATTTAGGGGCATCTTTAACAAACTGATAAAAAAAGTAATTCAGGTAAAATACTTTTAACACTGATGAGGAAACGAGCATAAAATGGAAAAAAAAACAAAAAAACTTTATGATTCCTTCTCATCTGAAGAATCAGAATCAACAAAGGAAAAAAATACAACTCCTCAAAGATCTGGTTAAATCTTTTCAGTGGAGGAGAAAAGTGGAAGCTTAAACTCTTAAATACTGTTATTTGTTGCAAATGAAAAGGAGTCAAACAGTGGGCATTAAAAACACTATTAAAACAAAACTTGCAAAATAAAAGTTTCATAAATAGACATAAATTGCTTTTAAATTAAAGGAATTTTTCATGTGAAAGACTAACGGATAAATTACACCTTGATAACAACAGAACATTTTGGACATTTAGATGGTTAAGTTATAACTGTTGCCACTTTCTGGCAAATAATTATTAAAAGTTCTAAATGTTCTTGTAGAAAGACTTACTGAGGTAAAACAGGCACGTAGCATCTGTTACTATTTATGTGAAATATCTAACCCAGTGGTGTCCAAAGTCTGTCCTCAAGAGCCGGTGTCCTGCGTGTTTTAGGTGCTGCCCTGGTTCAACACAGCTGAACCTAAGGAGTGCTTAATTAGTGGGCCTC
>JARVJO010000001.1:29833935-29854681 GCA_031762555.1 Cynodonichthys magdalenae
GATGACAAACTGAGAAGGTAAATCATCTATTTGAATCATCTGTGTTGAAGCAGGGATAAATCTAAAACTTGCAGGAGGCCGGCCCTTGAGGACCGGAGTTGGACATGCCTGCTCTAAGCCAAGAACCTCTACCGACATTTCTTGAAACGATTGCATTAGCAGAGTAGAAACACCGTTGGTTCTGAGCCGAGGTCAGTAAACTGAGCAGGGTGTGTTAATGGTTAGGCTGTAATCCTAAATTTGTCTTGCTGAGCAGATTATTTTAGTGATTAGATAGACACCAGCTAACAAAATCCATCTAATATTTTACTCAGGGCTCAATCATCAGTGTCTTTTTATAATTGCCTGTTTGACAGTTTATGTGCTAAGGCTAATATTTAATATGGTTAATATTTATCATAACAGTCCAGGTGATTTATTTTTTTAAGTTTTCAACCCAGTGGTGGTGTCGGAGAGCTCAAGACACAAAGTGTGCAAACTTTGTGAGAACTCCCCAAAATCATCCCCAAACTACAGAAGCTCCAGAAACGGCTGAGCTACGTGTCTGGCTGAGTAAAGCAGCGCGGCAGCAAGCGGTGACACGCAAAGAGCCGAAATGCAGACCAGAAAGTTGAGCACCATCCCCAGCAGGAGAATGGCCAGCAGGTATCCGTGGAAGAGCAGGTTCCTCCAGCTGCTCAGCCTCAACACCTGCCAGGGATTGTCCGGGTGCAGCAGCCACAAGAGGCCCAGCACCCCGATCTGGTTGACCAGCTGGCTGTAGTAGATGTCAAAAACGGAGGCTTGGACTTCAGGAGGGTGATGACGCTCAGCTTCAGACACTTTGGCCAAGGAAATCAAAGAAATACCCTGGAGGATTAAAGCTAGAGGTGCGTACAAATACTCCAAAGGCTCAATACACGGAACTTCCTTGGAGGCTGTAATGAGAGAAAAAAGGAAAGAAAATGCTGATATAAAATGAACCCTTATTTTTATTGTTTTTAAACCTCATTTTGGATTAAAGTTTACCTGTGATAATAACAAACATCAAGCTCAGCATGGAAATCAGAACGACGGAGTGAGTCGACGGTGGGGCTGCCAGCTTCAGGGCGAAGCTAAAGCCCACGGTTACTAGAGGCAGCAGGGGAACGGTGAAGAGGAAGAGGCCGGCGCACGAGCTGCTGCCTTTGACCCACAAAACCAGCACAGCCTGAACACAGTTACAGACTGCAGGCAGCAGCAGCCTCTCACCGAGAGACCTGGAGTAACGTTTCAGCGGCACCAGACCCAGGACGTGGAAGAGATTTAAAAACACGAGGGAAACCAGGACCTGGAGAAGACGAGACAACATTATTACACTATAAATCTTATCAGCAGTTAGCATGACCCTGAAACATGTTGCATTTGAGGAGTGCTATGAGCATGTGTGAACATGTATAACCCTAAAAACTCATAATAATACCAATTATAGCACAGTTGCAATGCATGTTGTCTTATTTGAAAATAGATATAAAAATGGTTGTACGGACAGACAATATCTATAAAACTTCCTTCAATACTCAATCTGTTTACTATTTTGTATTTTTTAATTGGTTGTAAAAGATTTTTTTTTTAGTTTTTAATTGTTAGTTTCACAATTAGACTCTCTCTGCACGACGCATAAAAGTAAAAATAGAACTCTGTCACAAAAAAAGCACAATTTATCTTTGGTTGAGTTACTTTCCCGACATTTCCTTTTAGTTCATTGTGCTTATGAATGTAGTTATTGAACGATTTATTCTTTTGAAGCATAAAACAAATGTTTCATAACCGAGGACTTAGATCCAGGGCAGTTAAAAGGGAAAACACCCACTCATATAACAGTGAGCAATGTCACATTGATAAGTGCACCGATAGACGTGTGAACTCTTAATCTTTTGGCTTTGTCTCTATCCCTTCTGCAGAATCTGCCTGTCACGCTACGTTGTGTAAAATGTTCTACCCGAAGGAAGCCTACATTTGCTGTTATTTAGAAAATCCTGGTGCTGATTGGAGATGGTCAGTGTGAATTTGTGGACTTTGCCTGGCAATTATTATGAAAATGCAGTCATGGTCAACCCTTGGACTGAAGGGTCTTATGTCAGTTTAAAGTGGGGCACTTGGGTTAAACATCTATCAAATGCGTGTGTTTATCAACACAAAACACCCTTAGTCATGGAACACTGCTGCCTGACAATAACTCAGCTCTGTTTTTTAATGTGCGCACACACACACCCACACACACCAAATGACAGCAAATCTACTAAAGTTATATTGCCAAAACATATGATGGAAAGTTAACTGCACCAAAATCAGCCATAATTTAATTGCTATCATAACTACTTATAGTTCAGTACTCATGCCGGTGTAATAACTTCGCCTTTGTTTCTCTGAGTTACCATAAAGTTTAGTGCAGCATAAGCAAATAGCATGGTGTCAGGACAGGAATAGCTTTGCGTAAAAGAAACAGTATGTAAATGAACTTGACCTTCCATCTATTAATAAAGCTCTATCTGTTGGAAGCATGGTGCTCTTTTTTTCCCCATTGTGTGAACTAGTAAAGAAAGCGTTCCAGGAACCAACCTGGAAGAAGCAGAGAGCCACAGGGTACGGGTAGCGATACTGTGGGATAAAGATGTCTGCCACAAAATTTCTAAGTTTATCAGCTTGGCCATAAATCATCACGGCCACCAGGCAGAAGGTGGGAATCAGGGGCTTCAGAGCTTGACTGGACGACAGACTCATCGCCGCTGAGACCAACCATCCTGTCCTCCATCTGCCTAAACTGCAAACAGGACGTTTCAAAACAAATGATACAAGAACAGCTGCAATAAAGTAACTGATGTGTATACATGGACGTTTTGTTTTTCCTCTTCTGGAGATTATATGTGCAAATAAATGGCTAAATAAAGTCTCTGAATTAAGATGTTAGTGTAATAAAAACATTTATAGAACAAGCGCAAAGACTGAAATTAAACATAATTTGTCATAAAAAAATCATTGATGATTTTTAATAGTATTAACTAGAGAATTAGCACTGTGAATATTCAAAGCTGAAAAAAAGCTGAAATGAGCAGAAAAAAAGTTAAAAATTTGCTGAAAAAGCTGAATCTAGCATAAGAAGCAAAAAGAACATGTTTGCTAAAATTAGCTAAAATTGTGACAAAAAATGAATTTAGCTGAAAAATAGCTGAAAAAAGCTAAAAAGTAGCTTTAATTACATAAAAACAACTGAAAGAAGCTTAAAATTATTAAATTAGCAGAAAGAATCTGACAGAAGAACAACAAATTAAATTAGCAGAATAACTTAAGAGAGCAAAAATATAACAGAACAAAGCTAAAAATAGCTAAGAAAAAGTAGAAGGAAGCTAAATTATTACAAAGAAGCTAAAAAAGTAGAACCAGAACAGAAGGTAAAAAGTGCAGGAAAACTGTAAGTATTTTAAAGGTTGTTTTAAGAACATTGAAGACAGCTCTATTGATTTTCAATGAGAACAAAAAAAAGACTAAATATCTCCAAAACTATAAATCGCCAAAATATCAAAATCATAGCCGAAATGCCCTGAAGGAGCGTGAAGTTTTGATAAATGAATTGTTGAAATAGCAGAAAAAATTGCAGAACAAGACATGTGCCGAAAAACATATGTAAGAAAAATGGATCATCTCGGTAGTGTGAATGCTTGACAAGAATTCACATAAAAAACATCGTACTTCAGTGTGTTAGGAAATATCTTCAATCAACAGGAGCATTTCAGAATGCTTTATTGAAATTTAAACTAACTAAACAGTTGCAGATTAATGGTAACATTTCTTTAACTTTGCTTTTAAACAAAAAAAAAAGCAATTAATTATTTTAGTTAAAGAAAAACTTTAAGATCAGTCTAGGCATTGTTAGTCTTGTAATAAAGAAATATGACCTAGCTATGGCAAAGAGTAATAAAAATGCCTTTAAAAAGTGTGTAAAAATAACAAGACTCACTCACCATTTGTAATTTTTCCTAAAGTCATATTTCATCCTATCATCAAGCATCAAGCATTCATCGTCCCTAACAAACACCTCGTACCCTTCTGCTGGGTGTTCCTGTGGGTTACAAGCTGCTCTCTGAGCCGCGGGCATTCACCTCATTTGTTTTTACTATGTGTCCAGCTGGACTTTGTTCTCTCCTTTGTTTGCCATCATTAGGAGCCATGTAACTTGAACACGGTTTAAGAGTCAGCCTAATCAGATCAGATAACATTTTTGGAATTTAAAAAAGACATTTATTTTGTGGCTAAATGAATGTTGTATATAACTCCATGTATGTGGCACGCACCACTAAGTCAGATGTTATTTGTCAGACTTTTAGAATCAGACTTACTAAATTATGTTATCATTAATAAACAATTTGTTGAGAAAAAGAGTACAAATCTGTGTTTCTTTTTTCTATATTCCCAAGCTTTATGCTCCCAACCCCTCCTCCTCGTGCTGCACAGGGTTCACTTGTGTAAACACATTGATTACACCAAGTGGATGGAGGTCTGTGCACCCTGAAGCTCAAACACAGCCGCAGCATGAGGGCCTCTGATTGATATAATACTGCAGACTCAACAACCAGCCTGTGAGCTGCAGAGCGGTGGCAGCTGGAGGATAGCGACAGGTCATGTGTGTCACCTTTGGCACATTGCTTGTTTGCTAGGCGTTATAGAAACTAAAAATGCAAATCACTTCGCTGACATTTATATGAGTGATGCAGGCAGAAAGTGCAATGTTTCTCACAAAAATGAGACAATATTTACAGAAACTATGTTCACTTCACTTATTTCCAGTTTTGCTTTTTTTTGGTTTCTTTTTATTTTTACTTTTTCCACATAATAATTTACATGTTATTCTTTATCTTTCCACTATAAATCTGGTAACTTAGAATATCATGGTGTTACAAAGAACTCATAAATCATTCTGGGAATTTATCAAACATTTGCTCCACCTCAGCCAGATGCTGGGAAAAAAAAAACTAAAGGCATAGAATTTGTTGAAGCAGATCTCACACTACTTTTTGCTTTAGACTAAGATCATTGAGAAATAATTTTGTTGTTTTGGTCAAACCTTGAACAAGCAAAAAAAAAACAACAAAAAAACATAGTGCACATGTTCATGCCATAATGCTCAGTGTATGTGTTGTGAATGACTCAATTACTGCCACAACAAATTTTAGCTAAAAATATATATATAACTAAATTATTACAGCCATTTTTGTGTTGACCCAGTTTGATCAGGTGTACGTAAATTATTATTATTATTACTATTCTTTTTATTATTATTTTGCTAAAAGACAGGCAACACATGCACAGATCTAAAAAAAATGATCGCTCTGCCTCCTGATTGAGAGTGATCGCAATAACCTAACTATAAAAGTGATTCAGAATGTTATTGCTGACTCATCCTGTAGAATAATATTTACCAAGTTACTTATATTTCAAAACAAAACACAAGTCCTGTTCTTACATCGATTACTTTTTCCTGTAGATAAAATGCGGTGTTGTTTAATCATCCATCATATCCATTTATATTTTTACCTTTGTGCTGTTTTTTAATTACATGACCCTGCTTTACTAGTTCATGTTTTTACAGGTAGAGTCAAATCTGTAGGACGCTACTGCTAATTGTAAAGCTCCATCTTTGATAATAAACGTTAACAAGGCAAAGTGTTAAACAGATATTCAGTCATCAAAACATTTAATTAGCTACATAAAAATTACATAAGTAGTAACAAGATGAGATTTATGGCTCAGTCTCTTTCATGGGGTAAATATGCTAGACTAGCTGTGCCGAGTTTAATAAAGTTTGTTTATTTGGCACAAACGGTTTTATGGAGGTAAAACTCACAGGCTGAACTCAAACAGGCTGAAAGGCAGTGAGGAAGATCAAACATGGTGATGAGGGTAAGAGAGTAAATGTAACAAGGATGGTGGAAATAGTTTTAGAGGACAGAGGGTGAAATCTTCAACTCCTTCCTCCCTAGATGAAGGATTCAACTAAACCTAAAGTTTCCTCAAATCTGTGATGCATTTCTTCATACGTAAATTGTTAAATTATTTAAAACTTCAGCTGTATTTTGGTTTTACTGCAATACATTTGAGTTGTTTATTCTGACAAGACATTTTAGCTACTATAGTAACGTGTTGCCTTATTTGATTATAACCACCACTAGGTTTTAAAGTGAGACCACTTTAGGTGATACCATATGTTCTCCTTCCACTTGCTATAAAGTAGAAGCAGCACATATCAGCATTTTTCTTTACATTTTTACAGTCATGAACAGCCATAAACTCATGCTGACAGCAGATTTCTGTTTGAAATATGCTAACATTCTCACATTGTTTTACTACAATGGTTGTTTAAAGATAAGTGTTTAAGGGGTCAAATTCTTTAGACTCGTCATTCTAATGTGGAAAACTCTGCATTTTTGAATCTATGCAACACAGCATCCATCGGTGTCACTTGCAAATGTCTCAGTAATGTTTTCTCCAGTAGTTTGTGTAACCTGAGGCCAAGTAGCAGTGAAGACATCAGCAGCTGATAGACAGTTGCATGGGCAGAGGTTGTGTTTCTGCAGTGACTCAAACAGTTCACACACTGGTGCTGTTTTTTTATACCCCACAATGTCTGAAGGACAAGCAAAATTTCAAAGCTCCCTACCTGACCTCTCAGTGTCGGCTGCTGACCAGGGCAGTAAAAGAAGCTACCATCTTCCTTGGATGACACCTGGTGGTGACTGTAGGAAGAACACAATTAAATAAAAATTAAAAAAAGATATTTATTAATAAAACAGTAAAGTCTGGTCAATGTGCCATAATCCCCAGCTGGCCTGTTGTGATAAAGAGGGAGTTGAGCTGCAAGGTATATCCTACCCTCACCTATGGTTATGAACTCTGGGTAGTGACTGAAAAAACATGATCTCGAAAACAAGCAGTCAAATAGAGATTTTCCTGCAATTGGGCTCTCCATTAGAGATAGGGTGAGATCAGTTATCCAGAGGAGACTCGGTGTAGAACCGTTATTCCTCCAAATTGAGAGGAGCCAGTTAATGAGGTCCAACTGAGAGGAGACCCCAGGGAAGACCCAGGACACACTGCAGATCTGGAAGAGTGGACCTCCTTGCTCAAAAGAATGGATGGATGGATGGATGTTTGGTGAGACTGAATAGAAAAAGAATACTGTCTATAAATAAACAGATTTTCAAAACTAAGGATTTTTATAGGAAAATCACTTTTTTTAAAAATCATTTCCCTATTTCTCCCTCACAGCACACATTTCATTTTTACAAATTGACTCCAAGATATATTAATCAATATTTTGTTTTTAGTATTAAATTACGTTTATTCATTTTAAATAGTCACTGTTTCAACAAATCTGGCTGTGTGCAACCTATTTAAAAATGTGTATATTTTATACACTTATTACAAATGCCATAGTATTTTAAGTATTTATATGAGGAAGTCAACAGTTCACCATTTGGAAAACTGTCACACAGCTGCTCTTTGGCTCCACCCTCCATCCATCCAGACTCACTTTACAGTTCAGAGGGAGGAATTTTCTGGAATGTGAAGGAAAGAGAAAACTGTGAAAAACACTTAGACCACTTTACATGTTGCAACATTGCGTGTAGCTCTTTTAAGATGGAATTTATTTGAAAAGAAGAAGGGTAACAATGCTTTGTTGTGCTCCCTTTCTTCTAGTTAACATAAAACTTAATTTAAACTTAGAGAAAGTACATTTTGATCTGCCTGCAGTTAAGTGTTTTCACCACGTGGCATTTGGTTTTATGGCAAACCAATTTATCATAGAAAGCTAGACAGGCATTTCATAGCCAATATACATAATTCAATCTTTTCTAGTCTAAAATCCATTCATCTAATCCACAGTCATTTTCAATGCCTCAGATGTCTTACTTCCTATGAGGTCATACCTCCCATTTATGTGGGCATTCAGCTTCAGATATCTAACTACATTCTTCATGTTTAGAGTGAACATTATGGCCATTTGGGAAAAAAAAGTTCTCATTTAAAATCTCACTCTGCTTTTCAGATTTTTACTACCCAATATTTATTAGTTATAGGGTAATTTTTGATATCCAGATTAGCTAAACCAGATATTTCTGATAAATACAACCCCATTCCACAAACTAAAAAAATAAAAAAAGTACAATAAATAAATAAATTCCATTAATAATATCCAGCGAATAGTTAATGTATCTAAAGAACATAATGAGATTTTAACATGTTTGACTTACAAATACATTTGTCTGAAATACAAGATTGTGAAAATAAGGATTTGTTTCCAGATATTCAATGTTTCATTCCCTAGGATGCAATTATTTGTATCCAGAGCACAATAAGAAATATGATGCTAGTTGTCCTAAATAGATCAATAAAATATCAAACTTCACCAAAAGAAAGTAGGCAAGGGCAAAAACTAAACTAAACACATTTTACTACACTATAGTATAGTAGTATGCTTGTTTTCTCCATTTTAGATTATTTTATTTTAGATTATTATTTTTACTTTTGTACAAATTTTGGGGAAACTCTAGTAGGAAATATTATGTTTTAATTATCTGAATTCTGGACATAATTTTATTAGGACCCCTTCAACATTTTGTGACCGTGGGTAAAGTCCCTACCCAAACGTTGAGAACCTTTAATTTACTTTAATTTAAAAACTGACAGTGTCTTTTGACTAGAATCAATGATTATATATTTGGACATACAAGTTTGAATATTTGACAGAACGGCCTGCCATACTTTGGGCAATTTTTCTACTAGAAATCTTAAAATACTTTCATGCTTGTCGTGTCACTACGGGTGAAAACGACTGCACATTCCGAACGACAGCCCCCTGAAAATGAGTGAAAAAGGCTGCATGTGAACCTGCACGTAGCATTCGGGCCCAAGACTTTACAAATCCAGCCCCAACCCATCCGATAGCCAACAGCATACCGAAACATCATAAGATAGGAGGAACCACCGGAGACTTCTCACCGTTAACTTCTTCACCGAGTCTACCCCGAGAAGAGGACCTAAAGCCGCCGCTGGGACTCTTCTGTTGCCACTGGATGCCCAGACCGAGGTAAATAACTTCCTAATAAGTCACATAAGATTTGAAAAGGCGAACCAAAACGCATATTTGAGCTGATTTTAGTTATTTGTTCTCGCTGAATGCAACATTAGCCATTTACCATAGATGCTAGAAACTACTATACGTTGGCGTAAATGTGTTGTTTTTGTTGACTAAACATAAAACTAAGGCACAACTAACTATTCCTGCGTCAGTCTGCGCCACTTCGGCTAATGTGATGGTATTCCAGCGTGGGATGCTGATGCTGTCTTTCTGCGCTATTTTAGCTAATTTAACACGAACTTTATTTGATTGTATGCGCTTCAGTTTGTCATTTGATAATGCACTTTAAAATAGTCTGAGCTGAGGTGTTGTTAGTTTGCAGAGATTGAAACGGGACTGAGCAGGTTAGAGCAGACAGACGCCATTGGACTGACTGCTGCTTCTTCACATGGGTTTCCTGAGAGGAGGAGCGAAGACGTGGCAGTCCTTTTCCATCCACACATCCTTCCCTTTTTTAAAAAAAGAATAGTAAAAACTATTTCCCTTCTAGGAAATAGAAATAAAGTAGAGTAGTTTGTCAGAGAGAGATAGAAAAGCATGAGTATAAAATCAACAGGGGGAAGTCAATTTCTTCAGGGTCACTATTAGGGGAATTAGAATGAGTCTGAGCAAAAACTGCATCGTTGTACAGGTTTAAACAAAATATAGACTTATTTACACATTATACCAGTTTCAGGCAGCTTTTCACAAGTAGTTTCTTTAGTAATTTTCTGCGATCACCAGAAATATTTTTATTTCTTCACATTACAAGCATATAGGTGTAGAAATTCTATATTTAATGTGGCAGGGTTCATGAATAAAAAAATAACAACAATTTTCAGCTTTAGACTGAAAAAAAATCTATACAACATTGTTCTGTCACCCTGTCATTACAGCGATTACAATAATTTCATTCCATGAGTTTTTATCTTATTTATGGGTCTTTTCTCTAAGTGCTGCTTTATGTTCTGGAATAGAACTGTGACTAATTCACACTTATTGCAAATTATTACAGTTATATACACAATATATACATATATTATACCCAGCAGCATATTGTTAACCTAAACTGACCTAAAACTCTTTTTTCCCCCTCTCTTTCCACTCAGGGTTATCCAAGTGGCCAAGTTAGAACTTGCCTGAACTTGTTGTCTGAATCTAGTTTAAAGCAGAATTGTAGTCATATTTTTGGGATAAACTTTACTTCTCAGTTGGTGTCTTTATGAAAATAAAGACTTTATTATTTTTGGGGTAAAATTAATTGTACTCCTGCTTTATTCATCCAAAAAAATAAAGAAAGAAAAAGTTAGTGTTAAGTCTCTCAGTAAGTACATTTGGATCAAGTTTTAGTCCAGAAAACGTGATTAAAATTTAGTTTATGAACAATGTTCAGTTGAACAGACGAGGCACAACTGATTTGTGTTGCATCATTCAAAAGTGATGTAGTTCAGTAGAAGTTTCGTGAGCAAATGGGTCCTTTGCTTCTGCAGTTTCATTTAAAAAGTTTTCTGAATACTATGTAAATGTTGTATAAATATAGTTTGCAGTCAGACATCCATGCCTTGGTATGCTTCTTTGTTCTTGTCTAAATTTTATTCGCATTTGGGGAAAAACGAGGTCAGAATCCTTCTCAGATTTAGACCTAATCCAAATCCACAGCTGAAGCAGACACACTGACACCGACCACAGAGCTATATCTGGCTTTGTGAGGTTATGAGGCTGGTTTTATTATGTAAAAAGGAAATTCTTCAACTATTTTAGACAGATTTTTATAGCTATCTTCCTTCCTTCCAGACCCTCAACTCACTGTTAGTGATTTTATTAATTTACTTGAACAAGAAATGGAATAGAAAATGTAAAGTTGCAAGCATCTGGAAAGTGCGGAGTTAATAATAGTTAAATAAACCACTATACAAGAAATTATACTATCTGTAATTATTTTACTCATACAGATGTTTTCGTTCATTTAAAGTTATCTTGAGCTGGAGAACGTTAGGTGTGTAGATTATCTGGTTTAAGAAATGCTCACATGCCATGTTTTGAAATTAGTGGAAGAGGCTGTAAAGACATAATAATATGTGAACCAGAAGATAAAGATACTGAGGGAAGGGCACATGAGTGATTTTGAGTCAAAACATTGGGTTTCTAAAACTTTTCCAATAATTTGTCTCACTTGTTTTTCAGGATGGAGCTAACATGTTGGTGCTTATTGCTGCTGAGCTGCCTGCAGTCACTCTCGGCTCACAATGACTTCTTCACCTCCATAGGTAACATCATGCACCTGTTGTCAAACTGACCCCAACCATTATTGTTTTTATAAGCCTATAAAGGCAGAAAAGCAAGGTTGTGATATTTCAAGATATTAAAACAATAAATCTGACAATTCTCTATCATTGTTGTAATATTACTGTATTGTTCTCCTCAGGCCAGATGACGGATCTGTTATATACAGAAAAAGACCTTGTCACGTCTCTGAAAGACTACATCAGAGCAGAGGAAAATAAACTGGAGCGGGTCAAAAGGTGAGTTATGGATATAAGATTACACACAGTCAAAAGAAAAGATACCCTTCCATCATTTAAGGACATCTATTTACTTTACTGACTATAAAATGCAGAGTCTTAACATTTTATAAACAGCACAGTTTTGTAACGACATTGGTATCAAATCTGCAACTTCTCAAAACAATAACCTTAAAAAATAACCAGAAAATAAACTCTTGAATAAACATGTCAAAGTTCTAGATCTTTGTTTATGTCAAACACAAGAAAACATGATTTATTTGTACTTAAAGAATAGAGTAAAAATCAATGACGATGACATGACAATGATGTGCATGCTCAACAAACATGGAAATGAATCTTTTGCTTTAATCAAATTTTTAAGCATAACCAGAGCTGTAAACTTGATCATTTTTTGTGACAGGTGGGCTGACAAGTTGGATTCCTTGACAGCGGCAGCCACTCAGGACCCTGAAGGCTTCCTGGGCCACCCTGTTAATGCCTTCAAACTGATGAAGAGGCTGAACACAGAGTGGGGAGACCTGGAGAGTCTTGTACTTAGTGACACCACTGATGGTATGCACCTACTTACACTTTGCCGAAGTTAGGATTTACTGTAACGTTCTGGATGCAGTTGTTTCATAGTCTTGTCTCCTTTTTTCACAATGGAAATTAAAATGAAGTGTTTTTTATTGTTCCGCTTTGACACCTTCAGAATAATTCATCTTTCTTGTCCTTTGCAATTTTTCCAGGATTTATTTCCAACCTGACCATCCAGAGGCAGTACTTTCCCACAGAGGAGGACCAAACTGGGGCTGCTAAAGCTCTTCTCCGTTTACAAGACACCTATAAACTGGATGCCAACACCATCTCCACAGGAAATCTACCTGGTAAAGCTTTCAAATCAGTGCATTGTCATATTATTCCCAATACAACAACAACAAAAAAGGCTTTTTATTTGGTGAACTTGTTCTGCTTTATCTTATTAGGTGCAAAATGCAAAACCTTGATTACTTTGTGAAGAAAGTTACTTTAATATTTCTATGTCATCGTTGTCCTACTTTTTTTTTATTTAATAAAAGGAGTGAAACACAAGAGCCATATGACAGTGGAGGATTGTTACGAGCTGGGTAAAATTGCCTACTCAGATGCCGATTACTATCACACTGAACTGTGGATGGCCCAGGCTCTGAAACAACTCAATGAGGGAGAGGAGTCTACCATAGATAAAGTGACGGTGCTGGACTACCTGAGTTACGCCATCTACCAGCAGGGGGAGATAGAGCGAGCGCTGGAATACACCAAGAGGCTGCTGGAGCTTGGTGAGCTGCCTTCTATAGTTTTGAGATGAGAATAAAGTGTTTAATTGGATGCACTGCATGTTTTAATTGTACCTGTTGGGATGAATTTAGCGGTTGGCATTTGTTGTTCTAATGTTTTTGATTTGTTTGTTTATAGATCCAGATCACCAGCGTGCCAAAGGCAACTTGAAGTACTTTGAGTTCCAGCTGGAGAAGCAGAACAAATCTACCGAAGACGACACCGATACACGAAAGGAGAGAGAGAAAAGGGAAACAATAGAAAAGAAAAAGAAGAAGAAGACGTCCAAAAAGGCCTTCTCACTGATTCCAGAGAGGAAGAAGTATGAGATGCTTTGTCGCGGGGAAGGTATCAAAATGGTGAGGAAGCAAATAAAAACACACACAAAAAAAAAACCCCACAAGCGCTGACATCGGAACTACAGCTCACTTTTAACCGTTTTCTCCCTATCTGTCTTTCATTCAGACGCCACGCCGTCAGAGCCGGCTGTTTTGCCGTTACTACAACAACAACCGCAACCCCAAACTCCTGCTGGCACCAGTCAAACAGCAAGATGAATGGGACCGCCCCTACATCGTTCGCTTTATCGACATCATCTCAGACGCTGAAATTGAGAAAGTCAAGCAGCTGGCAAAGCCTCGAGTAAGTAAATCTGAGCAGAGGAACACGACAGTAGCGGGATTTGTGATGTGGTCCAGCACGTTGAGGGGGTGGGAGGTCAGCGCCCGTGAGGCTGGGTGACGGTTGGGGAAGCACGCAGACATGCACATGTGAATGTGTGCATGGATGTGTGTGGGTAAATCATGTCCCTGGTCTCGCAGCTACGCAGGGCAACCATCTCCAACCCCATCACTGGAGTGCTGGAAACGGCTTCTTACAGGATCAGCAAAAGGTAAGACAAAGCCAGCTGCCGGTGGAGTATTTAGGAGTGAGCGGCGTCCCGTTTCTCTTCGTGTCTGTCGAGAGCTCCATCTCTCCGCCCCTTCCACTGATTACAGACTCTTGAGCTGAAGCACAGAATCCAGCTGAGAATGATAGAAGCTTTTTAAAGCTTATACGCACATCTGTGTAAAGACTGATAGCTTAATGCTTCAGTGTTATCTCACTGTGGTTTGTAGAAATGACTTGGCAGTGGGAAAAAAATTCAGTGTAGACAACAGTGTTAGGATCTGTTTATGGACTTGTTTCTGCTCAGGGATCTGTGGCACAACAAGCTGGAGGAAGGAGAAAGGTGCAGGGTTGCTGCTAGTTAATATAAACATAGTTGCTTTCTCAGTCTGGAGGCATATATGAGTCGGTAGAAACCTGAATGTGATTATTTTTGGATTCCAGCGTTGCCTCATGGAAGACTCTTAGAAATAATATCTACAACTAGTGATCCCATCTGCTTTTCTTTTCTCTCTCTTTCCCTCCTTTTATTCCATCTCTTCCTTCTGTGTCATGTTTTTCCTCTTTTACCTCTTTTTTTTTTCTCCCCCTCCTATTTCTTTTTCCTCCATGTCCTCGTGCCTCCTGGAACTTCTGTAGTTAAGGCGAGCCACGGTGCATGACCCCCAAACTGGGAAACTTACCACAGCCCAATACAGAGTCTCCAAGAGGTAAGGGGTCACAGGTCATCAGGAAGTTATTGCCTTTTACTCTGAACTCATCCTAATCTGTGTGAGCTGACTGGAATGCTTATTTGAGCATGAAAACATGATTTAAAAAAAAAAACAAAAAAACGAAAGAAAGAAAATCTGTAGCTCCAACTGTAAACTCAACAATAGGGGGGCTGATTTTATTATACCTGCATAACAGTTGATATATAATCCTCTATTGCTGGTTTTGTTGTAGCTAAGATTATTATAATTTAATGAGGACATTTGATATTTTCATGGATAAAATACTTTTTCATTTCTTACAACCTTTTGGCCCACGTTGTCCTGTTTTAATTTTAGCAAAGTAGAGAAAGTAACCTCCCAGGACTAAAATTGAATGCACATTTTAAAAAAAGTACAAAAATGTTAAATACAAGTCCTGTTTTCTCTTTTTGCTAAGCAACAACAAAAACTTTAAAATGACCAAATCTTTGTTAAACTTGAATCTCTCAAAATAACAGGCTCTGCAGCCCACACAGCAGCGTGTCTTTGCTTTTTCTGCTCTGGATAATTAATATGTGTGTGTTGGTGTGTGTGTGTGGCTGGTAGGGTGTGGTGCCCCCTTTGATGGTTTTGTATGCTTACGTGTTAGCCAGCACATCTTTTTCTGTTCGCTGAACGTTAGTGTCAGAGTGAACAGGTCTGCCTGCTGGCTCACATCTAAATCCAGCAGCTCGCCAAAAATAAAAGTAATTGAACAATAAATCTCATTTTTCATCCTCTCATACAAACACAGATGCTTCTTGCTCTCAAAGTGGGGCTGCACAGACTTGAATACTTTGCTTTGTAATAACTGTTTTAATGTAAACAGTGTTTCCAGAGTTTAATGTGGGAGTCTTTTAGCACTTCTGCTAAAGGAATGACAAATCTAAACACTGCAGTCTGCAGAACTGAATGTTAAACTGGAGTGTGAGCATAAATGTAAAAAGTCATGAAATGAATCCATGAAAATATTTGGTCTAAGTCCTCTAACCAAACTTCTAAACCTGTTCACAGTCCTGTACCCTGAGCTGACTGGAGAATCTGAATATTAAATCTTTATTTTTTGTTTTCCCCAGCTGTACTCCCTTCTTTTAGCATTTTACATAAAATAAACTTCTCTTTCTTTTTGAGTTCTGTATGTCTCCAGCATGGCATGCGTTTATCTGTTCTTTTACTGCCATCTAGTGGACAAGTGTGTATTGCTGTTAAAAATATTTAAGAAAACAGAACTGTTTTTCCTCATTTTGCTCTGCTTCTGTTGGCTTATTTCAGTGCTTGGCTCACTGCTTATGAAGATCCAGCAATCGAAATAATCAACCAGAGAATTGAGGACATTACAGGTTTGGAAGTGGACACAGCAGAGGAGCTGCAGGTAGAACTTAAATTAAAGTTATTCAGAAGAAAAACTGAATTCTGTTCCTACTAAGGTTCATTTTGCATGTCTTGAGGATGATTTCTGCATGTGTGAGATTGCAGTTTAATTTATTTTGACTGTGCAGGTTGCAAATTACGGTGTTGGAGGGCAGTATGAACCTCACTTTGACTTCGGAAGGGTGCGCTGACTCATGTTATTATCTGTGATTGAATAGTGGAAATTGTATGACAGCACATTATAACTACAGTTGATTATTTCTGCAGAAAGATGAGCCAGATGCTTTTAAAGAACTCGGTACTGGGAATCGCATTGCAACGTGGCTTTTTTATGTAAGCAAATTCTTCCTAAACACATCTAATGACCAGTATTTGATTGGAAAGGTGGCTGTTAAATGAGCATTTCTTAAAAGAATGCATAACTCCTGCCATATTATATGCTGAGGTTTTAAATAAAAAAGTTGTCAGTTCTTTAAATATGTGATGGGGGTCTACTACCACACTGAGTAATATCTGTAAAATTGATTGAGTTGGAGCACTTTTTGTGTTTGCTAAGGGTGATCAGTTGTGGTGGTCATCGTCTAAATAAAATCTTTCAAGGAGCTAAACCAAAACGTCATTTTATCAGAGACTTTTAGCATGAAATTAACCATTACTTTACTAAAAACAGTTTGTCTTTAAGGTTGTTTACTGAAAAAACAAAATGTTCAAAGACATGTGGCTCCTCAGCAGGACTTACAGAATGATGTGAGCAACATAAACTACATTTTACCCCTCTGTTGTAGATGAGTGATGTAACTGCAGGTGGAGCCACAGTGTTTCCTGATGTAGGGGCAGCAGTTTTGCCTAAAAAGGTAACTATACAACAACACTTATTACAACTGGTTAGAATTCTTCATTTAATGAATTATTATGTACAATATCCACTAAAAACTGGTCCTAGTCTATATTCATGTCAAACATTACAAGAAGGGGTCTTGTGTTCCATCTCACATTAATAATTATAACTGAAAGGTGTTTAAATGTATTCACATTTTCGTGGCTGATTATATTTTTATTCTTCAAATATAATTGGGAAGAAATGTAATAAAGGATTTGCTCATCCCTTTTTTTTTCTTTTCTTCCCAGAACACCGCTGTGTTCTGGTACAATCTGTTTGCCAGTGGGGAAGGAGACTATAGCACCCGACATGCAGCCTGTCCTGTGCTGGTGGGCAACAAGTGGGGTGAGTTCCTCGTTTTTGCTTTGTTTCCTATGAAACACTATTTTTGACCCATGGCACCAAATCAGATTTGAAGTTAGATTTGGTTAAAGTAAATGATTTACATTTTCCGATCGTTGGCTTTTTAAGTTACATTTTGATACAAAGGTCCTCCTGATATGAGCAGTTCCAGAGATATGGCTTTATTTGTTTTGCTAATTGGGAAGACCCTTGGAAAAATTTGTCTAAATCTGCTTTTAACACATTCTAATGAGGATTTCTTGCCATTGTTTAAAAGAGGAAACCCCAAACCATATTTGGATATTTAGATTTCACAACTGGTATTGAAAGTAGTTTCGTAAAAAGTAACAAAAATGTAGAAACATGCATATCCTTCAAATACAAAAAGTATAAGAAAACATCTTTATATCTAATAAACTTGGCTTAATACACACAATTTTACACATTATTTCATATAACTAGCATATTTCCTTTTGGACTTGGCTCAGCAAAAATGAAACAAGAATTGGCTCCAAGTGGGAATACTTTAAGAAAAGGAACTCTCTGGTTTTTGTTTATTGAAACAATATTATTTGAACGTTTTAAAATGCTTTATACAGAACCGCAAGTGACACTCGCGATGGGGGGTGGGCTTACAGAACGGGCTGTGGCTCTTCTGAACAAATGAAAATGTTTTAACACAGTAGTTTACACGTGAATTAAAAATATTTGACCAAAGGAAAACCAGAGCAGTACTAGAGAGAGATGAATATGATTTAGATTTTTATTTCTGTGACTGTATACCACAGAGACATGACATTAACAACAGTCGTCATTTCATCTCTCGGTTTTAGCAGGTCAGCTGACTCTGCTAAAAATGACAGATTTTCTTTCCTGGATCTCTGACAGCAGGACTTCAGTCTCCAAACTCGTGAAGTTCTTTTTACTTTGCGCTGTCATTTTCATGAATGAACACTTCCTGGTATGTGGGATAGGAAACGTAGCCTTATATGGTGTTTTTGTGGTGGTAATTATGCTAATCTCCTCTTCTTGTGCACGAGCACCTGGATACGCATTCATCAGTTTACGCTGCTCATTTACACACTTTTCGTGAAGATAGAAGCGTTTGTTGAATCTGATGTGGCATGTTCGTAAGAACCGTTCTACATGTCCCTGGTGGATTTATTTAACAAAGTAAACGTGTTTTGTGTGGACAGTATTAACAACACTTTTCTTTGCATTTAGTGTCAAACAAGTGGATCCACGAGCGAGGCCAGGAGTGGCGGCGACCTTGTGGCCTGAATGAAACTGAATGACGTTAACAAGAAAAAAAAAATTCAACAAATCCTCCTCCCTTCACTTTTTTCTTCCGTTAACCACCGAGGACCAGCACTCACTGAAGCAGCTCACAGAGGACACACGGCATCCATCCCTTTTCTGCAAACACTCAGCTTCTCTCCCCACCTGCTCTTCCCTGAGCCCAGAGGTTGTTTTGGTTCGCGGCAAGCCTCTGGCCAGCATCAACACGGCCGTGACAGATAACTCATTCTTAAAGTTGTCGGATGGTTTTGAGAAACACTAGAGCTTTGTTCGCTCCCATGAGTCTTTTCTGTGCACTCTGAGTGAACTCCAGCTCCGCGGTGAGATTATCCTTCAATTGTGACTGCTTCCCCCTCTTTATGGTAAACTGTAGGGGTGATATTTTTATATTTTTAAGAGGCCTGTCTGATTAACTGCAGCATGCGACTTAAAGAGCACTTGGCCCTTCGAGTTATTTAAGAGAAAGAAATAATCGTCTAAATATGACAATGAAAACTCACCACAGCTGTCAAAAATGTTTTTAGGGCAAAATCATATGCACTAATTTCTCAGCAGCTACTTTTCTTATATTCTCCAAACTGAAGTTTGTTTTTTCTTTTGTTTCTGTGAACATATGGAGGCGATTTCTGCTTAAAATTAAAAAACAAAGATAGAGCTGCGTGGCTGGAAAGAAACGATTTAAAAAAGCAAAAGGTCACACTCCAAAGAAACGGAAAATCTGACTGCGCTCCGAGGCAAGATTATGTTTTGAATGACAAAAATGTTTCAGTCACACAACTGGCAGGACTGATTTTGACTTCCTATTATGCATGTTGTTGGTTTACCACTCATTTCACTTGTCTACACTTTAATACAAACAAAGACTCATGGCACCCACATTTATATACACTCCCAGCTTAATTGAATTTGGTGTATTTGTTCATCCAGTTTGTAAGAAAACAAATCGAGCAGTTGTGTTTTACTTCTGAAAAGATTGTGAAATGTTTGTGAGGGTCCATGTTGGGTTTTCTAAGGGAAAAATGCATCTTATTTATATGCCTTAAGCAATTTTTTTGTTATATACTTTTAATAACTTCTCAAATGTCTTGGTGTTTTTTAATAAAAATCTTTGTATTGATCTGAGAACAATGGACTGTGTTGCCAGTTTGTTTTGGCTGGTGGGAGTGGGAATGATGGAGTTAGGGGAAAGTATGAAGGTGTCACGTGACTGTCCGGTACTAATCATGCAGCCATTGGCTCATCTGTGGACAACCAGGGTCAGACGTCAGGACGGGAGGACAAGCCAGGCCAACTGAGACCAAGTCAGGAAACTATCCAGCCCAGAGTCGGCTTCGTTTTTCGAGGATAATTCACGTTTTAGTGTCGAGAAGAGAAGAAGACGGGGGGCAAAATGATGACCCAAATGGAGACAACGGTGCACTATGATAACGGTTATGAGGATGAGTACATGATGCAGGAGGATGAGTGGGACAGGGACATGCTGCTGGACCCTGCCTGGGAGCAACAACAACGGAAAGTATGTCCGTTTAGTTCATAAAACTTACTTTTTGGATAGAAATACCACCGTTTTACATAAAAAAACGGTGAAAATGACGTGTTGCTGCTATAATATGCTAGGTTTGAAATTTCATTTTAAAGTCGTCAAAACTCAAAAGTTAAAAACATCACATCAAATTTTGAGTTAATTGCCGAGTTTTTAGCGGCATAATTAAATACGCAACTTTTTTTTTTTTAAGATTTACAGGTAGTTTGGGCACCGCAATCAAGTCAACTTCCTTTTATTGTCTTTTCAAAATAAAACACTTGAGAAACTCGGCAGCGTTAAATGAATAATAAAATATGTTATTTTTGATGTTTTCTTCCCACAGTTATTGGTTTATATTCGTATTTGCAAAGTTGAAGGACTTAAAATGAGATTTAACCCTCTGCTTTGTTTAAATCATAATAAAATTACCTATTTTTGCAGGCACTCAATCCTTAAAATGTGTCTCAGGTTAACGTGAACATATTTTTATTTAACATATGCAACTTTTTCAGAAAGAGGAGGGCCCAGGATGAGACAGAGACAACATAACTGACTTATGACCCAAAAATGTCCATGGGACGAAAAAAAATTTCCTATATGTAATTTAGGGATGCACGATATATCAGCATTAATATCAGTATTGGCCGATGTTGGTCATTTTTTAGAATATCGGTATCGATCTGATATGTAAAACTGGGCAGATATTAACATCCGATATTGATTTCCCACTTTTTAGCTTTGTGTTTCTGTTTTGGG
>JARVJO010000001.1:29862452-29921070 GCA_031762555.1 Cynodonichthys magdalenae
ACTTAACTCAGTTAAGTGGAACCAGTTGACATAACATGGTTAAGTAAATCCAACATTTCATTTTTAGAGTGTACTAACCTGGCTAATAATAAGGTCTTATATTCACTATATTTCAAATAATCTATTGTTTATGTTTTAATTGATTTATGATCATAAAAAATGATCTAAATACGTTTGTCTGTGGTTCTGATACGGTCTCCTGTGTTATCACTCAGAGGTCCTGAGCAATATCCTGTTCACTGTGCAATCTGATGGAGACACATCACGAGTCATAGCTCAGGAACACTGAGCTGAAACATAATTACCACAAACATACAGTTGTTTTTAAATTTAAGGTATTTATATTGGGAGATTCAAATAACGGTTGAGAAATTGTTGGACAAATGCATTCCAGCTTAGTTATTCACATCTAAAATTGCATATTTACTGCAAATGTATTATTTGTAAATATTTGCTACTGGTGCTGTTGATTACTGACATTAGTATTGGTATCTGTTCAAAAGAAACCTCATTGGCTCATTGGTTGAATCCTAAAATAAATAAATAAAAATAACAAATTTAAGCTTTCAAAGACAAATTATTTGACTACTTAAACAAAAAAATATTTTTAGGTTGCTTTTTATTACATACATACTAAAAAACTCTATTTAGATTTGTGTGAATTTCTGTCTCAACAGAAACATCTGCTAAGGAAGGTCTTCTTCTGTGGTGTCAGAGAAAGACTGCCCCCTACAGGAACGTTAACGTCCAAAACTTCCATGTCAGGTGAGTTTTAGGTATTCACCAGTGGGCTTCAATAGTGTTTGTCCTGTCAGTTCATCTTTTTAACTTTTCATTAGTACTATATGTTCAGTATGAAGTTGACTTCAAACAGCTCAAATATCAAGACTTGATAATGGGAAAAATGCTGCTGGAAAGTGGACTCCAGAAATCTCACCTCTTTGATGTGACGTGTTGATTCTCTCTGCTCATTGGCTGCTGAAGCTGGAAGGATGGCCTGGCCTTCTGCGCCCTGATTCACAGACACAGACCCGACCTCCTCGACTTCTCGAAGCTCAACAAGGTTTTGTGTGGTTTCACCTGTAATCAGGATGCCGTGTTTCAGCCACGCCCACTAACACTCACGCCTACCACAAAATATACACGCTTGGGACAGTGTGGACTGATAAAACCACTGGAGCAAAGAACAAAAAATAAAATTCTTGCACTGATTTGTGGGTTGAAAAACACAGTATTTCTTATTTAGTGCTGAAGTTTTCTGTTCCTCCAAAAATAACTTATGAATAACTCACCTGCCTGTTTGACTGTGTAATTAGTGGGACTATTTATGTTTGTTGTTTAGTGTGTATTGTTTAAATGTACTGAATGATTGCACTCAACTCAATGAATATAATTTATTCACATTATTTAGTTAATGGTCATAATGGTACCTTAAATTAGGGATGTCTTGCACTTGCATGGGAATGTGTTTGTTCTAAGTGCCTTTAACTTATGGTTCATTATCTTTAACTAAAGTCATTTACTTAATGCTCAATTCTACCTGAGCATGAAAATAATTGCTCTCTTTTTCTAGTTTCACGTATTGATAAGGCTATGGGGCCTAACACCTCGATGAGACTTTGTTTATGCAGTCTAGCATATAAATTCAGCACAAAAAGTAAAGCAATTTGTGTTTATTCCTTTGTTGTAACAATGCCTCTTGGCAATAAATTGTATAACGAGCACCTGATTGGCAGCACCTGGGGGTACCAGAAGCTCAAAACAAGTGTCAATAGCAACAGCAAAATAAGCTGTTTATCAGAGGAGATTTGGCAAATTTTCACGTGTGCAACCCTCAGCTCTACTGCTCATCCCACAAATGCAGGTTCCTTACAAATGTAACACCATTTAAGAGAGAAATTAACGGTATAAGATGTATTGCCAAGAAGCATTGTTACAACAAAGAAATCAAACCATACACAAATGTCCTTACTTTTTGTGCACATTCTCTAAAAGAAATATATTTTATTTTTAGGCCCAGTATTTCGGTTATTATAGATGCCCAAGGTCCTATGAGTGTTCACTGGCAAGAGAGCAAACTTTTCAGATAAATGACGAAACATCTTAAAGCATCATTATAAGTACTGTTGCATCAAGTACCTTAGATTAAATTTCTCAAGGTCTAAAACCATTGAAGCATGTGCTCAGGAAAGCCTGCATACCTGACCGCGAGTAGTAACACTAACTTTACCCAGGTCTAATGCATACACATGCTGTTGTTGTAAAAAAGGAGAACACAGCCGGAAATAAAGAGTGATATTTTTATTTGTGTTGGAAACAGAAAAACTTTCCTTTCAAGCCCAACTTAACGGGATGACATAAAGTTCTTCGTTTTGTCCTTGCTGTCAAGCTTTGGTCCCCAGTCAGAATTAGCTTCATGCTTTTTTTTTTTTTTTAAACTCTGTCCAGCGACATATTCACTCACTCAGTCAAGTTTCCTCTTTTCACTTTTCCTCCTGCTGCCAGCAGGCTGTGGCATTGTGATCCACGGCAGCTGTTGAGTCTGGCTCCAGGTGAACGTGTTCATTAAGCCTGCTACAACCCACCGTTACAGCTCTGCCCAGGCCTAAACATGCACAGAGGCAAAAAAACAAAGGCTCACGGTGTCCTTCTGTCCATTCATCCATTTATCCCACCATCTCAGCACTCATCCCTCACTCCATTTATCTGTCCTGCAGTGGATCTGCGAGCAGCTGGTCCTGTCATGTAATGGGCCTTACACCACCTGCTACCTTTCAATAGGCACAGCATAATGGCATGATCTTTTTACTCCACTTCCCTCTCCCTGATGGTCCACTTAGCAGCAACGAGTTTAGTCTGAGATGTTGGCTTAGTCCCTTACTTTATGGTTTAACTGGGAAATGTTTACTCGAGTATAATTTGTCTTTATGCACGGCCACTAATTGAAACAGTTTGACACGACTTCAATATAGGTCAGACATGCAAATACGGTAAACGTTTCAAATTCATGAATAAGAGGATTTCCTTATCTGAACCAGGGAGCTTTCCCTCTGTGTTACATGCATGAAGAGCAGTGCGGTGCCATTTCAACACTTAGACTTGTGTGTAACTGTGTAGAAATTTGTCTCTATTTTTAGGATGATCCACTGGGGAACCTGAACCTGGCTTTTGACATAGCCGAAAAACACCTGGACATTCCTAAAATGCTGGATGCTGAAGGTAATGTTCTTGGATCAGAAAGTCTCAGTAGGAAGTTGTTTGATCATTTGTTTGTTTCAGTCATATGTTTGTTAGATCAAATGATAATATTAATGTATATTCACATTTTTTAGTATACTATATGATGGTGTAGAACTGATGCTATAATTTTGTGAATGCTTATAAAGCACTTACATTATTGAGATCTATTTATTTTTCTGCACATTTTTCCACAACAATTCATGTATCACAGCGTTCAGCTCATCCAGGACATTCCTGCTAGGACATTTTGTATTCGTGCAATATTTACTTTTTGACATATTTAGCTTTTTCAGCTACCTTTTTCTCATTGAAAATAAATAGTTTCCTTCAACATCTTTCAAAGTCATTTACTGCTCATTTCACTTGTTATTCTGGGTTTTACAGCTTGTTTGTGCTAATTTCAGCTTCTATCTGATAGTTTAAGCTTTATATGCCCCTTTCAGCTGTTTTCTGCAAATTTCAGCTGTTTTTGTTTTTTGGTTACTGTTTAACTGTTTTTCTAATTTGAGCTTTTTTTAAAAGCTAATTTCACTTTTTTTCTGTTAATTGTAGTTATTTTCTGCTTAATTCAGCAAATATGCCCTTTTATATTTTTCGGTTAATTTGACCTTTTTCCAGCTATTTTTCAGCTTTTTTTCTGCGACTTTCAGCTTTTTCGTCTACTTTACAGCTAATTTCAGCTTTTTTGCATTCATCGCACTGCATTTTTGCAGTTTTTCTAGTTAATGAACTAATATATTTGTGGAGTTTCTTTTTTCTTTAATTATCCAAGTTTGTTGTAGTTTCCAGTTGTTTCTCTTTTTCTGGTGTGCTAATTTTCTTTTTCCCTTGCTGCCACAGATATCATCAACACCCCCAAGCCTGATGAGAGAGCCATCATGACCTATGTGTCATGCTTTTACCATGCTTTTGCTGGAGCTGAGCAGGTACAGAGGGCTGACTTATTCTCATTTATGATGATCTTTTTATACAAATGCTTTCTGAGAACACGGGCGGCTGCAGAAATCTGTTGTCAGTTTGATTTGGACATGCCCTGCCTTCCCAATCAGTAAATGTGCTGTGAGGAAAATAGTTTTTGATGTATTAATAATGAAAGATCAATGAGGGCATGTCCCGCCGCTTTATTCTGCTGATTTAAATATATTATTCTCCTCCCTTGTGGACTCAGGCAGAGACAGCTGCCAACAGGATATGCAAGGTGCTTGGGGTAAACCAAGAGAACGAGAAACTGATGGAGGAGTATGAGAGACTGGCCAGTGAGGTAAGGCTGCTTTGAAAAATATTGTTGACTTTTTGTGTTGAAAGATTTTAATAGTTTATAGACAGTCCACAAGAGCTCAAAATAAAAGTACAAACATAAGGTTAGGTTCACTTTTTGCTGTCTAGTGTATCGCATCACTGATATGAGCTGTGAATCATCATTAATTCATAGCACTCTTTCCTAACACAGAGTTTTCTTCCCTCTAAACTTATTCTCACATTCTCGTTGTCTTTTCCAGCTGCTGGAGTGGATCCGCCGCACCACTCCCTGGCTGGAGAACCGGACCCCAGAGAAGACCATGGCAGAGATGCAGCGGAAGCTGGAGGACTTCAGAGACTACAGACGAAAGCACAAACCCCCTAAAGTGCAGGAGAAGTGCCAGCTGGAGATTAACTTCAACACCCTGCAGACCAAGCTGCGCATCAGCAATCGGCCTGCTTTCATGCCCTCAGAGGGAAAGTTGGTCTCTGTGAGCTCAGTCTTTTTTTTCTGTATTTATTTATTAGTGAAAAAAGAAAAAAAACCTCTTATTTTATGTGAACCACTTTGAGAACAAAACCAGATGTGCGCACACACACACACACACACACCCTCACACATGTTTATTCTTCTATCCTCATTGGGACTTTGCATTGACTTTCATTCATTTTCTGGTCATCTCTACAGCCTAACCCTGACCCCTTAACGTAAACCTAACCTCACAGGTACATACCCGACCCAAAGCTTAATGTAAACTCAATTCATGTTAGTTCTACATAGAAGCCCGGACCCACCAACTGTATTTCCCCCAACGGGGACCAGAACAGTCTGTGTGTGAAAATGGTCAAAAATCATCCCCACCAGGTAGCAGAAACATGTACATATACACCCAAATTGATTTGGGTGTAACAAAGAAAATAAATACAGATTATCTTGTACATTCTGTGTGTAATAATTACTATTTACAGATCGTCCTTCTTTTGTAAAAAAAACCATAACTTTTTATGAGTACAAACTTTTACTTTCATTGTGTTCCCAGGACATAGCCAGTGCCTGGCAGGGTCTGGACCAGGCAGAAAAAGGCTTCGAGGAGTGGCTCCTCACAGAGATCCGCAGGCTGGAGAGGCTGGACCACTTGGCAGAAAAGTTCCGCCAGAAAGCCACCAACCATGAGAACTGGGCCAGCGGTTAGTTCTACTTTTACTTTAAACTTTTTCAAATGAGTTCATTTTTGCTGCCCTGTATCCAGTGTTATGTGTATAGGTCTGAATGTTTATCTGTTCTTTTTGATTTATGAGGTCTTTGCTTATCTTTGTTCATCTTCCTCTTAGCCTGTATCTCAGTGTTTTTCTTAGAGTTTATTTAAGCTTGTTTCTAATGAGATGTAATTAAAGGTTTTAAAGTCTGCTCATTACAATCAACTGGTCATGGTTTGCAACAGGGCATACTCTAAATCTGCAATGACTAAACAAGGCCAGTGTTTTTATCAACTATTTGAACTAATTTGATCCGGCCTTTTATGTGGTCTTCAGGTAAAGAACTGATCCTCTCCCAGAAGGACTATGAAACAGCCACCTTGACAGAAATCAGAGCGTTACTTCGAAAACACGAGGCCTTTGAGAGTGATTTGGCAGCCCACCAGGACAGAGTGGAGCAGATTGCTGCCATTGCACAGGAGCTAAAGTACGTACTCTCTGCAACAGATGCAATCATTTGTCATGGGGACTCAAAAGGGGAAAGATAATGGCAAAATCAACCGACGCTATCTTGTTTTCTGTTTCTGTCTTCTAAAAGTCATTTTAAATGTGTTGTGGCTATAGGCTCTATATAACTTACTAAACTGTGTGTAAAAAAATCAACAAATGTGCACAGAACTGCACAATGTTCACACTAAGAAGGTTGAGAAGTGGAGACTTGCAGATGAGAAATTATTTAAAATAAAATAAACATAGTTTAAACTGTGACTTAAATTTGATTCTGATTTAGTCATCTAAATGTTGTTAGCTTGATTCTGAAAATTACTCCTATTGATGTTTTTAAACATATTCTTAGATCATATTCCTTCATTGAGTTTTGTCTAAAGGTATTTAAAGCAGAAAGCTGAGTAGGCTGGTTTCCCATCATGCTCATATTTTCAATCAGCAGTCAATGGCAGACACCTGTGTGTTGTTAACGTCTCAGTCTGGGGTTGGCCATTGAGTAGTTCCTGTTTCATATATAATTATCCTTTGAAGAAGGAAAGAACATGGTTCAGCTGACAAGAAAAATGGCTTCTTGGATTCTTGCAAGGTATGTTTAAAGTATTTCTCACATCATTATTGTTTCTCCATTTATGTTTTTATGTCATGATTGTGAAACTTCTTTTTCTTTTGTAGCCAGTTTTTCGTGATTGTGGTGTTAAGCTTGAACGTCTACTCTTTTCCTTCTAAAAATGGTAAAACTGCAGTTTTACAGCAAATGTGTATTTGAATTTTGTCTGAACTCTGTTTTGTTTTTAAGGTTGGAGCCAGCATAATCCTGGTAGCAGTGATGTGAAAGTAAAAGCTGGTCTGCAACGAGCTAAATCTCAAGGCGTTCAGCCTAGATCTACTGTGTCATGGGTGCTTGCTAGGCCCAAACAAAAACTCTTCCCTATGCAACCCTCCAATTCACAAAGCCCTGCTGGATTGTCTGTAACGATGCCACCTGCAACACTTCCTCCTCCTTCCAATCCAGAAGGGCCTGTTGACTCAGAAGTGGACTCTCCTCTAAATGTGCCCCCTCCCCTTGTTGATCAGCAGCTGCCTCCTGTCTCCTGGATGACTCTCCCTTCCAAAAACTTTTATCCTTCCAGAAAGTCGAGTCCTTCTGAAACTCAAAAGGTGGTAATCCCTTGGTTTACTGAACCCTCAAAAATGTTTGCTGCTTCTCCTCCCAAACCAGAGGATTCACTTCCTGTTCCTCCATCAAGCCAAGAAGCCCCTGTTTCATGGCTTGGCTTTCCACCCAAAAAGATTTCTCCTCCCAATCCAGAAGGGCCTGATGTCTGGTCAGTGGCTGATCCTCTTGAAACACTTCCTGTCCCTCCCTCCACCCAAGAAGCCCCTGTTTCATGGCTTGGCTATCCACCTAAAAAGCCTTCTTTCAATTCACAAGGTCCTGCAGTGTCTTTGGGCAGCCCATACAATCCTGAAGTCCAGTCAGGTCCTGATGAGTTGAGTACTGAGGGCTTGTTTCCATTTGACCAGGTGGAGGTACATGATGAACCTGAAGCTCTGAACAGTGGCTCACCACCCCTCAGGTACCCAGATCATAGGTTTCAAGGTGGCCATCTGCACAACTATGCATCTCTGTATGAGCAGGGGAACCTGGAGAGGGAAACTGAAGATAATGGTTTTGTTCCAATGTACCCTTATTATGCTGCTACACTGAACCATCCTTTCCTGTCAATGGGTGACATGATGCCACAGTCTGCATACATGAGGCCAGCTTACCCAAACTTGTTCTACTACTTTTTAACTGGACAGCTTCCTCATGGTACAGTGTCCCATACCCAGACGGACTACGAGATCGGTGGGGACCATACGACGGATTTTGGTTATGATCGCTATCGCTTTACCAGTGCTAAAAGCCCAGATAACCCCGCTCAAGTTTCTTCTATACAGTTGTAGAAGGCTCAATGTTTTTACATTATTTCAGATCCTATGAAGCAACTGAAAGTAAAGGCAGCTTTTGCAGTTTACTCTCTGGCTTTAAAATTGCTAATAAAAAAAGCTTGAATGACCCTTTTGTGTGAAGTCTATTTTATTTGAATGGTTAACCTTGTCTTTGAAGTTGTGTACATTCCTGCTCAAATGGGGTACTTTATGCTGAAACTTCAATCTGCTAGTAATGGTGTATAAAATGTGTTCAGTGGAATAACAGCTTGCTGCTCCGTACTTGGTTATAAAATCTAATTGTAGAGGTGTTTTATTTTAGTGAGCTGGATTACCATGATGTTGCTTCAGTTAACCAGCGCTGCCAGAGCATCTGTGACTTGTGGGATAAGCTGGGAACTCTAACTCAAAAGAGGAGAGAGTCGCTAGAGGTGAGATGCACTCATCACAAGGCCATTTCATATTTTTTTAAGCTTCTCATTCCTGACACCTTAGTCACAAGAGGGTGCTAATGTTTAAGGAAACGAATATTGCACATCTAGCTTCAACTAAGCATATTTTAAATATATTACCCAAAGAATGAACAGATTCTTCTGACAAATCCTGCTCAAAATTAAATGTTTCCGTTCAAGGAGTGACTGGCTTAAAGCCCACTAGTCATTTCCTCTGATCCATGCTGGTCATTCCAAATGTGTGAAGACCTGGGTAAAAGTGCCAGTGGCTAAGTCTGACAGTGGGACTTTTTCTGTCCAAACCCTGTTTCACATCACTTTCATGCCTGTGAGGAAGGACTTTGTCAACCAAGCCAGCATTTAGAGGGTGGGGGAATTATAAAGAGAGTATTGTGTCCCGTGTTATTCAGCAAAACGGGTCAAGGAATGCATACATTTACAAGTCTTGAAGATAATTAAGCTATATAATTTCTTGTGTAATTTTTTTTTTTTTTTTTTTTGTAGCGTACAGAAAAATTGCTGGAGACAATTGATCAGTTGTTTCTGGAGTTTTCCAAAAGATCAGCTCCTTTCAACAACTGGATGGAAGGAGCTATGGAGGACCTGCAGGACATGTTTATTGTTCATACCACCGAGGAGGTCCAGGTAACCCTAAAGTACTCTCTGACAAGTGAGATGAGAGGAAGATTACTTAGCATTAATGTTGATAAAATCCAAGTGAGACTAACTACAGTACTTTCTTCCTTTTTCAGAGTCTAATTGCTGCTCATGAGCAGTTTAAAGCCACTCTGCCTGAGGCAGATGCAGAGAGGCAGGCCATTTTGGGAATCCACAATGAGGTGCAGAAAATCTCCCAGAGCTATGGGATTAAACCCAACATGATCAATCCCTACAGCACCATAACAACAGAGGTGCTTCTCAACAAGTGGGAGAAGGTATCTTTTTAAACTCTCCCAGGCGCTAATTGTCTTTACATGGAGGCAATTACTTGATGTTTCCTATTCAAAATACAGCAATCAGGTGTCTTCTTACTGTAAATAGGCCTGGACAGCATTTTATCTCCTGGCTCACCGGATGAAGTAATGTCCCACATTTTAACTTGATCTATTTTTCAAAATTTAACATGGCAGTTCAGACATTTTTCTAAGGTTTGATGTAGTAGCTGTGAAAAAGCAGGTGAGCCTCATTATAGAGACTGTTTAAAAATTTTCACATGTGGGTCAAACACAAGATTAACTCACCATAGTTTCAGCCTAACTACCCCCATTGAGAAAAATTTACAGAATTCAAAACTTAAATTATGCAGCTTTCTGCATAATAACATAGCAGACACATAAGGTTGCAGGCAATAATAAAAAAAAAAATCCCACATTTTTTTCAGCATACTAAATTCTTACTTTTGCATAATCAGACAAAATGTACTTTGGATTAGAAAAGAACATGAGTTCAGTCAGTTAATGCTAGTACTTGTGAGTTTTGCTCTTAAATAAGACAAAGTTATTACATTAAAGTCATATTTCTGTGTACTATCTAATGTGTTTATTGTTTTCAGTTTGATTTTATTTTAGCATCAATTACCCCACAGAAACATAGTTTTGCATCTCGATTAGATAATTAGTTCTAGTAACCCGGGCTCAAATGTGCTAATTATGAAGGGACAATCATAGGAAGCAGTTTGTGTTTTCCGTGATAAACTCCTTTTTTATAAATTTATTTTGACTGTTTGTTTCACAACTAAAGCTTTTGACACCCACTAAAATCATATGTAAATATTTTTTATTTTAAATATTAAATCAACTCATATAAATCACTTATTTATATAGCACATTTAAGAGCAACTGTGCAATAAATGCAACAAACTTCAAAAATTCAAAAGACAAAAACATGGCAACACAATATAAAACAATTAAATGGAACTAAAAAGTCATTTCTCATGCAGCCTTGAAAACCAGTGAGTACAGATGTGTTTTATGATGTGACTTAAAAGCTCCAAGAATTGATCCCTGTCAAATATAAAAAGGCAGCTGGCTTCACAATTTAAGAACTATTTATCTTTGTGGACCAGCTTGGACCTCAAGACAGCTAAAAGCAAATGATTATTAGGTCTAAATATTCTGGAGGGCACATCCAGCTGCAGGAGATCAGACAGATCTACAGGAGATTGTCTACTTAGGGCCTTATAGGTCATCAATAAAACATTAAAATCAGTTCTAAAACAAATAGGAAGCCAGTGACACCAGCACCATGTTTCCGATTAAAAACAGTTTTCAGCAATATCATGTAACCATTTATTGTTGCATACATCTATTGATGCACTTGGACACATTAGAAACAGTACCTGGCATCGTCGGGAGTTTCAGGTTTTTTGACATCAGACCCCCACCTAAGTGATCAATTCCCAACTTATGTCCAAAAGGTATTAACCCACTGCCTGTCTATCACAATCCACAACCATCCTGAGGTCTTTTCCACAATCTCTGAGTCTCTGGTAATGGCTGTTTTTTTTCTCTGTTTCATAGGTGAAGAAGCTGGTTCCTCAAAGAGATGGTGCCCTCCAGGAGGAGATGGCACGCCAACATGCCCATGAAAGGTTGAGACGACAGTTTGCTGCCCAGGCTAATCTCATTGGACCCTGGATTCAGGCCAGAATGGAGGTTTGATTTGCAGAGATTTTAAAACAAAGTTGTAACATTTAATCACTGAAAAAAAAAAATATATATATATTTTCAACTGCATTTTGAAAACCAGATGAATTAAAGGGCAAGAAAATCTACTAAGAAATGTTTACACCTACAAGTTGTCTTTTAATTCAGAATTTTCTGTTGCGTGCAAGAATATTGCTCCTCACATATAAGCATGAGATCTCCAAACTGGCATGCCAAGATGGAAATTGGTCCTAAAATGAAGTTGACCCTGTTTCTGGCGTTATCTTGACAGGAAATTGGGCGCTGCTCCCTGGAGATTGGAGGCACACTAGAAGACCAGATGACCCAGCTGAAACAAATTGAGCATGTCATTGTTGCTTACAAGCCCAACATAGACAAGTTGGAAGGAGACCACCAGCTAATCCAGGAATCGCTTGTTTTCGACAACAAACACACCAATTACACTATGGAGGTACAAGACAGTGAATTTATTATATGTGTGTGCACAGAGTTGACGGGGCTTTATGCAACATGTATTTTTCAGGGCATATAAAATTTTTATATGTGAACAAACATTTATTTGTTTTTTAGATGTTCAGATTTGTCTTGTGTGTGTTAATATGTTTGATCTTGCGCCACACCAACAGCACATTCGTGTCGGATGGGAGCTGCTCCTCACAACCATCGCCCGAACCATTAATGAGATCGAAACACAGATCCTGACTCGGGACGCCAAGGGCATCAGCCAACAACAGATGAACGAGTTCAGATCTTCTTTCAATCACTTTGACAGGGTACAGCCTAATACACACGTTCACACTCCAGGGGTCTCTCTTGTTTTTTGTTCTGATAAGCTGATCGGAAGCAGTGTTAACAGTTCAGCAGCAGGAAATGGGTTACTCCAGTGTTAATTAGGAGATATTCCTGTAGCACCACCCAGGGGTTTTCTCCAGGGTTATTTTTTGTGTGTTCTAAATCTCAACCAGCTCCAAGAGCAATTCTGATGAAGGGTTAAACATTCAACACTTTGCACATAAACATCACAAATCATTGCAGGCGATTGATTTTAAACACTGGCTGATACTGTGCCTTGGAGCACTCAGGCAGGTGAAGATTTTCTGCATATTTAGAGTGCATTTCACAGACACTGCAACAGTGAATGCTGTTATTATTCAAGCTACATTTGTCAAGAGTGCCTCCGCCTCACTGTGCTGATGTAACAGACTGGATAATACATCAGATAAAGCTCATCCAAAATCAAGCATAACGTTACAGATTTCATCTGTGTGCAAGTACGAAACTGCAAAAGTTTTTTTTTTTTTTTTTTTGCAGATTCGGCATGAATTTTTACACCTTTTTCTTAAGCAAAACAGATAAAGTGCCTGCAGTAAAAATTATACCTCTTTATCTTAATAAACATATTGCTGCACATTTACTGTTAATGTTAAATTTGATAAGCAAAACAAAATGCTGCATGTGACAAATGCCTGAATGTTTGAGTTTCTAAGCTCAAACATTCACTGCAGTTTGTTGCTAAGGGAAAATGAGTTCAACCACATTTCTTCTTGTTAAGCTAAAATGTGATTTTTCTGGTTGCAGAAGAAAAATGGAGCAATGGAAACCGATGACTTCAGAGCTTGTCTTATCTCGATGGGTTACGACTTGGTACAGTATTTCAAATTTGAACGAACACGTTTATTTTTGGGTCTGTTCTAACTCTCTGCTCACGCTTGTCTCAGGGAGAAGTGGAATTTGCCCGTATAATGATGCTGGTGGACCCGAACGCGACTGGAATCGTTTCCTTCCAGTCTTTTATTGACTTTATGACGAGGGAGACCGCTGATACGGACACCGCTGAGCAGGTTGTGGCATCCTTCCGGATCTTGGCAGCTGATAAGGTAAATCTGTTTGAGCTGCTGTGGTTTGCTGGCACATGAGCAGATATTTTGAGGCCAATGGTATCCCCTCCTTCCTACACAACGTTAAGTCTCTTTTTCCATTTGTTCATATATGGGTATTATTATTCTTAACTGGTTTATTTTTTTGTTACCACAGCCCTACATACTTGTGGATGAGCTTAGGAGAGAACTTCCTCCTGAACAAGCGGAGTATTGCATCATGAGGATGCCTCCTTACAAAGGCCCCGGAGCACCACCAGGAGCCCTGGACTACACCGCCTTCTCCACTGCCCTCTATGGAGAGAGTGACCTTTAACTTGAAAAGAAAACCCCCTCAACATCTGGCCATTTTTACCCACTCCTCTTGCCATGCACCTGTTAATAAAATTAATCTGTAATTGTAGATCAGATATGTTGAATGAAAAGCAGGCTTTAAAAGTCAAGTCAGTCCATCTGCAATCACGGTAAACAATGTTATATATTGTTTTCCAGGTTTATTTTCCTCATGTTAAGCAAAGTGAGGTGTCCTAATTAATAAAATATTTGGAAAAAATATTTCAAATGTTTTGAGAGGGAATAAAAAGATTCTATGAAGAAATATAAACGTGAGTTCCAATTTTTATTTGTGGAGGTTTTTCCAATCACAAACAGTAGTCCCAGCTTTCTTTGCAATATTGTGTATCAGTTTCATGTTTTGTCACAGCCTTTTTGTTTTGGGAATAGAATTTTCTTCTAAGTTGCTTAAATTGGATTACAGTTTGCAAAAACAGTTTCAGGGCGACTGCCATCCATCAATAAACAGTTGGTTCCCAAAAGGCCAGAAGAATGCGTTAATCAGCAAAGGGAAAATGGGAAACCACATAACCACTAAAGGAAATGTTTACAATGGCTCATTGCATAAAAGGTAGAAAACACAGAGGACTAAAGATGCAAAGTGGTTTGTTTGCAGAATTTAAATTTGGACTAACAGAAACATTCTCTGGCAGCAACATGTACACTGATGCTTGTGTGTGCTCAGAAATTTAAATTTGCCAAAATGGCAAATCATGAAACCCCATTTTCTCTAAGTTTGGCTTCAAAAGAAACTGCTTTTGTATTTAAGCTGATATTTCTGATTTTAAATTCTTGCACTAGGAGGAACAAATTGTCCTGTTTTTCTAATATTTCAAATTTGTAATAATTTAATACACAGGATAAATTATGCATCTTTTTTAATGATGCACGTTATGTACTTCATTTACAAGATTTAAGGGAAATTTAAAAAAACATAGCAAAATTCTGTGATGAATGCCTTTAAGAGTGTTCTCACTCTTTTTGTTCCCCAGTTTCTGTGGCACATTTCAAGTCTTGCGGTTAATTGTTTAATCAAAGTGATTTCATTCTGAACTATACATAATCATACCTCTGATTAGTTGTTTCCAGTTTATTCATAAAAACTAAAAAAAATTCTCATTAAGTGGTCAAATGAACCATGTTAGCAAAGATTTACTGCTGAGCTAAAACTTTCTGAGACTATAAGCAAAAGTAAATACTTGCAAATACTTTGTGTTCTTTTAATTAGTGAATAATCCAAATGAGCTGCAGGAAAGAAAATTTTTTTGTGAAGATAATTTTTCACTAAGACTAAAGTCAATGGATCTTACTGGCAATATTTTAACATATTAAATGAAAACAATCCACTTTAAAATAAATTTTAATTTACCGTGGCTAAGATAAGAAACTCAAACATGATTAATCTCCAGAAGAGATGTTCTCACTTTTCATTCAAACTTGATTAGTTACATTTTGGTAGGAAAACGGAATCTCAGGTGCCGTTAATGCCTTCTGTTATTTGGCTCTGTTATCAAACACCTTCTTTAATTTGTACATCAAGCTAATGAATTGATTCACTAAAGCATCTGTGCCTAATAAAGCATTTTTTCAGCCCTGTTTTGAATTATGTCTTTTTGAAGTTTATCAATCCAGTGTCAGATACCAAACTTGAAATTTGTTACATTTTGGTTGATTTGTTATTTTACTGCAAGGATCAACATGAAGATGACTCATGTCAGTAGTGGAGATGCAAATTTAGGTTGATGCAGCTTTTTTGAATGGGGAGACTTGTCATTTTATTTGCCTAAAATCTGTGTAAAATGACAGTATTTGTGTCAAATTTTATTGGAGCTGGAAAGACTGCAAATTCAGATGAGCTTTGACAGCTTATCTGCTCAGAATGCCAAACAAAAGTAGTCCACACTTGGTAAAAAGAAAAAACAACACATTCAAGTTGACAAGCAGGTATTCGATGAACAAAAAAGATAAAATTTTTATTTTTCTTCTTCATTCCTGTGTTTGAAAGGTAATAAAAATATCGCATTATTTTAAGAATTCCTTACTGATGATGTCTCTAAGGGGCAGGGATGAGGTTTGCAAATGTCAGTCCTTTGTTTTGTCTGTGGAAGTTAAATTGTGGTGCAATAGAATGACAGGAAAGGTCATATAACCACAAATGAATGTGAATCATCTGGAAAAAATGAGCAGATTTTTTATTCTGTTTGTGTCCAAAATGCAACTTTTATTCTGGCAATATGAAAACTTCATAACTGGAATTTCCATCCAAACCAAACATCTGTGAGCTGGACACCTTTTTTTGGTGAGAATGACTCCAAAATTTAACCAGTTCTATACACAGAGCAAAAGTAAAAGAAAAAAAAATGGTTGAATTCAAAACTCAATAATCTAATGCAATCCAGATTGGTGAGAATAGGAAAAAAAATGGTTCTGTAGGTAATGGGACAAAGAAAAGATCAGATTGAATTTCCATTCGGCCCCTCATCCTGAGAAATGCAGGAGGTGCGTCAGGTGATTCTAAAGAGGAGAACTTTTTGAATTAAATTTGGCCGTGTGCCGTGACCGTCTGAAGGGTAAGAGGAGAGCGAAGGGACACAAGCATGTCCTGTTGTTTGTGGGTGCTCTTCCTGTCTATTGTTTTCTTCAGATGCCTTCAGACCCCATCAATTTTTTTTTTTTCTGAGTACGTCTGGGACAAGGTGAACTACTTATACTCATTTATGGTGTTCTTTGAGTCATTTCTAAGCAGTTTTTGCATGTCCCTCTGATGTCCCGATGTGAGCGTACTGTTCTTATTAGAGTGGAAATATGGGTTTGGAAAAATGCTCTGCAGTGAGGGCAAGTAGCAAAGTAACAACTCAAGGATGTAATATTTCCTTGAAGAAAGTTGCTAGTGGTCACAATGACAAGTTTAATAAGTATCCACATTTGCAGTATTTTTGTTCGTGTGCCTCACAATCCAAACTCTTGCAGCTTGTGTTGTGACTTTTGTGACAGATTTGTGCATATTTTGGTGCAGTCAGTCTGATATGGGGAGTATGGCTCACCGTCCAGGGTGACATTTTGTTGTGACTGCAGTGCACATACTGTATGTAACAGATGAGTTGCTGCATGTAAATTACAAGTGCCAGGATTCTCAATAATGCAGATGTATTAAAAAGGAAAGGATTATTTAAACTTACAGCTTATATTCATGACATACAGTAGGTCTACTCTAGATCCAGTCATCAATGGTGGAGCAGCTGCCGAGGTGGGTACAAAGCGGGGTTTAAGTTAGTACGAAGTGGACGAGAGTGGGTACGAAGCAGGACGAGGCAAGGACAAAGTGAGCAAAGGTGACAAAGAGACCCGTGGCACTTGGTCTCTTTTCATACTCACAAAAGTACAAAAGGTACATGATTACCAAAGTTCCAAAGGTTTGATGGCAATACAAGTTATCTCAAATCTTATGAAGGCAATTGTACACTTCCTTTTTTGCTTCAGACAGTTTTTATGTATTATCTTGTTTAGAATGAGTTAAGAATTTGTGTCTACCAATAATTATAGCAGCAAGAAAAAGTATTTAAATCTTGCACAAAGTTGTCTAATGTAGCAAGATGTTTTTTTTTTTTATGAGCCGCATGTTAGAATGGACACAACTTTTTAAAGAAATGATTTAATTCAGTACTAATGTGTTTTTGTTATTCAAGGGAGCTATAAAATAATGTTATTAGTAAAAAAGCATTGCAATAGAGTATTGGGACAAACTCCGCCCTCGAAGTATCAGTCCTATACCTACTTTTCTCCTTCTCCAACCCTCTTTGGTGTCCTCAGTGTCAACAACAGAACTCTGTCAATGTGTCCTGTTAAAATAATGACTGACACAGGAGTAGAGGGTGATGATGATGAAGGCCAGTTTTTACGAACGGTGAGTTAAACATCCTACAAATTCAATATAATTGCTAACATATATTCAAGTTTGATCTGGACATATGTTTGTGAAGTTTTTTTGTATCCAAAATAAGTGATTTCTTGCTGAGTTGAGATTAAAATTATTCTCAGTTTGTTTAATTTTCTGTCTTTAAATTGGCTTCTTATTTAAATGAAGAAGACTTTCATAATGATCAAAGAGTTTACATAAATAGTGTAAATTCAAGTGAAACTTTTCATTCCTTTCCAAGGTTGTCAGCTAAAAGTTTTACTTTTTCGTTTTTGTTCTGCAATTAATCAAAATGTTTAAACCAACCTCAAGTACAAAAAAAGAAATAAGTCAAATAAATAATTCTTACCCTGCAGCTTTTAACAGCCTGCTTTTTTTGATCACTTTATTCAATTTACTGGCAGGGGAAAAAAGGGGAAAAAACTATGTCTGCTTTTTCCCTTCATCTTCATGGCAAGAGAAGAAACTATCAATGTTAAAAGTTGTCTTCTCACAGCTCGTAATCTTTGCCCTTTGGTCAGGGTCATGTCTGGATAAAGACATGGAAATACAAACGTATAATCAGGGATTTAAAAAGATTAAAGTCATTTTGTGAAATAAACCCATGATAGGATTTTTTAAATATAAATTGCGCAGGTGTGTGCTGCCGGGCTTTGATTAACCTTGACTTATTAACTATTTAGTTGATAGATGTTTGAAGAAACACACTCAATTTAATATTTGTGTTGTGAGTCCATATTTGAGGCAAGGCGGCCAACTTTAATTGTACAGAAACACCAAGGGACCCTGAATTATATTGACTGGAGTGTTAATGTTTTGTGAAAAAAAATCAAATTTTTTTTGTTTTTTTTCCCCCACATTTAGATTAAATCCTCAGGCATAGTAATTTTTTACTTGCCAGGTGTACTGCAGAGGAGCTCAGTCCTTAAGCCATCTGAGTGCCCCTCGCTACCTCAGCACAGGGCAGTGTGTTTGACTGATTGCAGAGTCCTGCTGATATGAGGAGTGGAGAGAAGGGTGAATCAGGGGTCAGATAGTGCTGTACATTCCCAATATGGAGGTTTGAATGGTGGCTATGGCGAGGTGTTGGTATTCTTGGTCATCTGTTATCCTTTTCTGTGGTTCTTTAAATAGACAGAGTTGTCTAATTGGTTTGACGTGCTCTTTGTGGCACTGAAATGGAGATAAGATTATCGGTAAGTGGCAGCAGAAATATACTGTACATGCGGTTCGAATGGGACAAGACTATTTCCCAAGACTGCAAAATGGCTACTCTGGTTAGCTTCTTCTCTTCACACTGCATTGTCCCACACACACACACACACGCACACACACACACACACACACACAAATGCAATTTCTCTAGCTAGCTTCTGTTGTCATCTTTCTATGTGTTTTTCTCAGGGAGATGAGGTGGTTTTGCAGAGCACCTTCACCTCCCAAGAGGAGCATTTGAAGCTGTGTCTTGCAGCCGAAGGATTTGGCAGCAGGCTTTGCAGGCTTGAACCCACTTCAAACTGCAAGGTAAAGAGCTCCACCTCAGAGGCTGCTGCTCGTCGCTGCCAGAGGGCTTTGTTTGTCAGCTTTTGTGACATAGAGATTGTGACAATTGTCGAAACACTTTGTAATTCTGTGTATTCAGCACAATAATGTAATACAGGCGTATATCTACAGTCTTGCAACACCATATCTTCAAAAATATTTCAAGTTTGCTAAATACTTGGGAGCAGAAAGTTATTTTTTCAGCTCAACCTGTTCGCCTTCTCTTTTAGGATTAAAAGAGAGAAAAAAGTTTGTTTTATTTTTGCATATTTACCTGCTTGTGTCACTTTTTGCAGTGATGCAAAGTGCTGTCTTCTTTATTTCGTGCCAGAATGTTCCACCAGACTTGTCTGTGTGTGGCTTTGTCCTGGCTCAGTGCCTCTCAGTTCGAGCCCTGCAGGAGATGCTGGCCCACAGCGAACGACTGGCAGCAGAGGTGAGAGTCTGTTCGCATCTTTTGCACCTTAATGAACATATTTGCTAGTCTGAGATGTCTTTGTCACTTTTGTGGCAGACTCTATTAAGAATTTATAAAGCAATAAAGAGAATGAAAATGAACAAAGTAATGTGTTTAATCTAATGAGTGTGTGTTTGTCTGTTAACAAAATATGTAATGAATCAGAAAACGGATTTCATTAAAACTCTCAAAAAGTAATCATTGGATGCACATCTAAAACTGATTAACGTTTGGAGTCAAACTGTAGCTGAACATCTTCCCCATCACATACTTTGAACACTAACAGATCACACAAAGTTTGTTAAAATGTTTGGTATGCAAGGCGGTGTGAAATATGCATTCATAAAAGGAGTCTGACCTTTAATGTGATAAAATCATAAGATGAGCAAACCTGGAAAATTACTGAGTTAGTAACTTTGTTTTTGAAAGTATTTGTTGTTGAAAGTAACCTTGTTATCTCCTGATCCGATTCTTGGAACCCACCTTTCCTGCATGTTTTAGATGTTTCCCAACTTCATTGAGTCAGATTTACATGATTAGAATAATTCCTGAGCAAGTCATAAAGTTAAGCACAAGCCTGTTAAATCATCCATTGATTGAAATCAGATGTGTCCAAGCAGAGAAACATAGAAAACATGTAGGCCTAGGACAGTTTGTTGTCGGGACTGGAATTAAAATTCATCTGGTCAGTTTAAACTGATATTTTGAATGAATGAATGAATGAATGAATGAATGAATCAATCAATCAATCAATCAATCAACCAATCAATCAATCAATCAATCAATCAATCAATCAATTTAGGCTGACTTTATGCAATTTGCAGGTGGGAGCAGGAGTTAGCCATCGCACTCTCCTATATGGACAGGCAGTGTTGTTTCGGCACTCATACAGCAACATGGTAAGTTCTTTTTATTAGTGCCAATAACTTTCTGTTACTGTTTTTTCCCCTAAAATATATAGTTTGCATTTTTCTTTTCCTTTCAGTATCTCAGCTGCTTGCCTTCGTCTCAGTCTTCACCTGACAAACTAGCTTTTGATGTTGGTCTGAGAGAGGATGAAGCAGGTATACTTTTATACCTACAGGTATACTGTTCTGAACTGTAATTTCCCCTTGGGATCAATAAAGTATAATTCAATTTTTTCTTCATATTTGCTTTTGTTATTTTCCTGTTTATATGATATAAAAGCTAAAATAAGATAAAATGGTCCTCACCATGAGTGAACAGCTTTAGTTTAAAAGTCTCCTCTCATGTAAACTCTGCTTGCAACTCAGGAGAAACGTGTTGGTGGACAATCCATCCGGCCTCCAGACAGAGGTCAGATGGTGAGAAGGTGCGTGTTGGAGATGACCTCATACTGGTCAGTGTGTCATCTGAGAGATATCTGGTGAGTCAGTGGAAAAGCTGTTTCTTTTCCTGGCAAAAATAAAGCCATACCAATAAAAGGAGAAGGAAACTACATTATCTATAACAGAGAAAATGCTGAGGGAAGAAGTGAAATGGTATCTAAAAGCTAAAGGTAGCAATGCCCTTGCTAAATCTAAAAGTACAAAAGCTAATGTTTAGCTAAAAGGAGAAAAAAAGGTATCGTAAAATGGTTAGCTGAAGTAGCAAGGGGTAGCTAAAAGTTAAAAGAAGTAACAAAACACTGGCTAAGCTAAAAATAGAAGGCTAGCAAAAGCTAGAAGTAGAATGTTCTCTTGCTAAAAGTTACAAAAGTATACTTAAAAGTAACTAAACCTAGCTTTTTGCTTAAAGTTAAAAGAATCAAAAAATAGCTAAAAGGCTACCTAGAACCTAAAAGTAGCAAAATGTCAGCTAAAAGCCAAAAGTAGAAAAAAGCTACTAAAAGCTTAAAGTAGCAAAACTCTGGATAAAAAAATGCATAAAGGTATTAAAATAAGTGTGCACGCTGAATGAATCACATTGTTATTGTTAACAAATTCTTGTCTTTTACATTATACCAAATATCTAACTATACAAGTTGTCAAAGAATATGGTAAAAATTTACCATTTAACTTTTTAGATATTGTAGTCTCCTTTTCTTTATCTTCTCTACACTTTTTCTCCATCATAAACTGCAACTGGTGTAATTTCTCATGATTTCATGCAGACGTTGGCGGCCTAAATGCTCTCTCTCACTGATGAGTTGTTTTGCATAATTGTGTATGATAACAGCTATTGTGATGGTAAAAAAATAAATAAATCAGAAGCTGTTTTTACTCTTGATGAGCCCATTTTTCTTACTTTCATCTCCTTTTTCCCAGCATCTGTCCTTTGGCACTATATCTGACAACAAAAGCTTGAGCGACAGTCTGATTGTCAGTGCCGCCTTCCAGCAGACTCTGTGGAGTGTTGCTCCCATCTGCTCTGGAGGTGCAGTTGCTCAAGGCGAGTCTTTTTTTTTTTTTTTTCTTGTTGCTCTCTAAGCATATCGATAAGCGAATCATCTATATTTGTTTAACTGATGTTCATATATGATACATATATGATATACAAATTTGCAGTATTCACTTCTTATGTCATTTGGCAACAGCTACAACTTTGTCATGTTTTACATGTAATCGCTAAACAGTTTATTTCATTTTCCCTCAGATTTTCTTGAAACTATCTGACTTTTGAGCTGCCATTTCCCAAATGTTTAAAGTTTGGAACACTTGTGTTTGACAGGCCAAAGTCAGGAACTTGTTTTGAACATTTTCCCGAGTGGTTTTGGCTTTATGCTTTAAGCCACTGTTGTCTTTTAAGCTGAACTGTGACTTCACTGCATTTGTCTTTGTTTCCATTAATCCTTACTGGGATTTCAGTCTTTGTTTCAAACAGCTGAGGGATATTGGGTCTGAATATCTTAGACCTCTTTTCAACCTTTTTAAAATGTTGTGACACGTCAAAAAAAAAACCAAACTTTTTTTAAATTTATATAAAAAAATATTTTACGAATATATGTTTCCAAAGGAGTTGAGGACATTGTTTGATACACACTCACACCTTATATAGTTGAAGTGGGTTGTCATGCTTGGATCAGTTTGTAGCTGCTCTAACGGAAATACTTGGTTGAATAAATAATGTTGATTTGTCACCCTGCTGGGACATTCTCCTATATTTGAAGAGGATCTCAGAGGCTTTAAATGTTGAGCTCTTGGCGATTTGTCTGAGAAAGAATGTTTGTTTAGTTAATTTAGCCTGAGAGTTTATTTTGGAAATGGGTGAATCCAAACTAATTTTAATTATATATATTTTTATAATTGAAATCATGTGCTCTTGGAAAAATAAAATGAACATAAATAAATAAAAGTTGAGAACATGTTCACACAGCAAATCCTTTGAATAAATTTGATAAGGAAAAAAGGTTTCATATTTCTTTTAATGTACACATTAGCAACCCCCCCTCCCCCAAATACTTTTAAAGTTTTGTCATTAATGGGAACTTATTTAAACTGATTAAAAAATCATTCATTTTAATTAGAACTTTATTAAAATATGAGTAATTCCAGCAAAAATATAAACTGAACATTATGGAAGCGTAATTGTAGCATACAAAAAGGCTTTAAATTATGCATAAAGATACCACATTCAGTTTTAATATAGCATAAAGATGTTTTATTATAGTGTATAATGTGTTCTTATTGTAGGATATCTGAAGGGGGGTGAAACACTGCGATTTCTCCACAGTCACAGTGATGCATGTTTGACTATTTCTGCAGCAGAGCAGGGAGAGGAGCTTCAAAGGTCAGTTAAAAAGACAGACCCCTCTCATGTCTGCAACATATAACTTTTTATTTTTATTTTACCGCTCTGACTAGGCCTGCTTTTTCTTTTTTAAATCCAGAGTAATTCAGTATGAGATAGGATCAGTCTCTAGCTCTGCTCGCTCCCTCTGGAGGCTTGAAATTCTGCGTGTTGCGTAAGTGCTGTGAGAGTCTGATAAGTCACCTAACGTTCATTATTACATTTTTTATTTATGATTTTTGCTGTCTATGATTGTTATTAAGATTTTAGAGGATTATTGTGTCATGTCATACTGATCAGAAACCTTTTATCATCTTGATGTTTCATAGTTGGAGTGGTAAACACGTGAGTTGGAGTGAGCCATTTAGACTGTGTCATGTGACTACTGGGAGGTACCTGGGTCTCACAGAAGAAAAGGGTCTGCATCTGGTTGATCGGGATAAGGCTGACATCAACACAACCTCCTTTTGCTTCAGATCCTCAAAGGTCAGGATTGTTGGTAGAAATATGCCAAAGTTCATAACCTAAAAGTTTCTAGTCAAGAGATTTTAGGACATTTAATGTATTACAATTCATTCACAGTGTATACTACACAAGTTCGTTTCAGTACATAACTAAACATAGAATAAAAATGCATTTTTGCTGATAATATAATAAATTATTACACTAAATGTGTTTTGTTTTTTTTTGCCTGCAGGAGAAGCTTGACACTGGTAAAAACCCTGATGACATGGGAAACCCAGAGATCAAATATGGAGACTCTGTTTGTTATGTTCAGCATTTAAACTCTGGGCTCTGGCTGACTTATCAAGCTGCTGATGCAAAGTGTCATTTAGGAGTCGTTCAGAGAAAGGTGACCACAATCACCCATGTAATCTTTTACTTCTACAGTCAGAACTGGAAATTATGCGGAGTGATGTGTTTTCAGGCCGTTTTGCACAGCGAGGGTCACATGGATGATGGACTGACACTGTCCCGCTCTCAAAGAGAAGAAGCTCACACTGCTAGACTTATCAGGAGCACGGTCTCTCTGTTCACTCGTTTTATAAGGTATAATTAAGGTTTCATCAAGACAGTTTGTTGTTAACTGCAACATCAAAATGCTTAAATCAACAAAACAGATGGTATTTTACAGCTGTATTGTATCTTCAACAATTTAAGGACTATTTAGCTGAGACACACACTTATCAGAGTTATGCTGTTTTGTTGTATACATTACACTGAAGTTTACATTATCTTGTATTTGTGATCTTCTTAAGTACAGTGTAGTTTTATGGGAAAAGTCTTTTACCCTGGATGAAAAATTCTGAAAGATGATGTAACATGTTTTAGTAAATACAAAACAAGGACATATTTTCATTTCCCAAAATCTGTCTTTTGAAAGGTTTTATGCTGCAAGAAAATACAGTTTAAAAACCTTCTGTCCTTAGGCATTGGTTTAACAAAACAAAAACATTATTTGTCAGGCTTAGTCTTTTTTGAATCACAATAAGTCAGATTTTATTCTCTTTAAGGCGTAAAACATCTACACACATCTTTGTAATAAAATTTTTGTTTTGTTATTTTATTTTATTTTTTTAGAAAATTTGATGTTTTTGGTCAAGAAGGAAACAATCTGCCAGTGGAAACTGTAACACGCAGTCTTAAGGATCTTATCAAATATTTCCACCCTCCATTGAAGGACCAAAGTCAAGAAGCCAAACACAAAACAATGACTGCACTAAAAAAACGCCAGAACATGTTTCAAGAGGAGGTAAATATACCAATGATCAAAGAGGTACTCCGTGGTTTATTAGGTACACTAAAAGTCTTTTTCTTCACAGGGTGTGATCGATTTGGTCCTGGATTGTATTGACCATCTACAACAATACGGTGGTGCTTCTCATTCTGCTGAGGCTGCTCAGAGTGACACAGGAGAAGGATGGGAGGCTATCATTAACCGTTACTATGAACTACTAGGTACAAATTAAATTTTAAAGCAGAGTTACAGTTTTACACTTGAGTAATTTTTCAATCAGTGATTCTTTGAACTAAAACAGTTCAGTTGTTTATCTTTTAGCTGCACTGGTCCGGGGAAATCGTGTGAACTGTGCACAATTCTCGAGTTCTGTGGATTGGCTCATTAGCAGGTTGGACCAGCTGGAGGCCTGCTCTGGTTGGTTGGATTTATGAACATTTCATTCATAATAAAGCTGCTGAAGTCAGAATTCAGTAATTTAACATCAGTGGTTATTTGATGTAAAGTCTCATTTTCTGTAGACTTTTAACGTTCCTGTCTTGAATTAACAAAGCTTTCCTGTTTCCAGGAGTTTTGGAAGTTCTTCACTGTGTTCTGGTGGAAAGTCCTGAAGCACTAAATGTCATCAAGGATGGACATATTCAGGCTATTCTCTCATTCTTAGAGAAGCATGGACACAACCATAAGGTAGATACTGGCTTGGTTTTATGTTTGCTTTGAATATGATTGAATTAAAATGCACTATAACCAAAATAAGCAGATTTTTGTTTGTTTTAGTAAAGGTTTTTGTAAAATTACACTATTCACTTGGTTTAAAAAACAAATGCAGAATTAGTGCTTGTTTCTGCAGTTTAGACAATGAATAGTTTGTTGTTATAGCTGCTGGTGATCTGTGACCTGCCATTAATCACTACTGATTATTGCTGCTGCATGAAGCGCTGACGGGTTTTGTTCCAGGTGCTGGAGGTGCTCAGCTCTCTGTGTGTGTGCCATGGTGTGGCTGTGCGCTCCAATCAGAACTTCATCTGTGACAGCTTGCTACCAGACAGAGATTTGCTACTTCAGACACGTTTGACTAATCAGGTCACCAGGTACTTTGTAATGTTTTCTCCAAATCAGACTTCATTTATTTATGTGTGTGTATCTGACTCATCCTCCTCGCTTTCTGGCTTATTTTGTTGAGCAGTACTTTGTTGAAGTTCTCTTGCGTTTTGACTTTTCTCGTTGTTCATGATGCACACAAATTAAACATAAAAGTTAACAGAAATGATTAAATATGTCAAAAGAGGCAGTACTGTCTCCCTTGCTTTTCTGTGCTGTCAGAGAACCACTCATTAGTGTCTGTCCTTCTTTGGGTTTCCGTCAGACTTCTCTTCAACAGTTTTATCTTTTATCCTTTTTCACTTTAATTCAGTGATGCTGCTTTGTTGATGCTCCACTTGTTTTTGTCTGAAAACATCAGATCTACAAATTTGATGTCGGAGAACATCCAGTTTACCTTTTTCAGTAAGGCCATATAAAAAAAGTACTTGCTCCCTTAGGGCACATGAATCAACAGAGTTAATTTTTGGACAGTTTTAATCAGTTTCATCATATCTCACAGATACGTCTCCCTTTCTTTGTATTTTTGCAAGCTGTGCCAGTCTGATCTTGAAGGAGCATTAAATTTTTTCTCCCTCCCTTTGAGCTCATGTGGCGTTTTATTTTTTCAATTTGGCCTTTTCTCTAGAAGCAGCTGGATCCTTTTATCATGCTTTTCTCTGTCTGCAGGCCTTTCTGTTGCTCGGAGCTTATATCTGTCCGTGTTTAATAATGTTTGCACCTGATCAATCTATTCCCCCAGCTTTGCTCTTCCTGTAGGCATTTCTTGTTTTATTACTTTTACTTCTTTATGAACTAAATAAGTCATTATAAGATCTATTTTATTGTCTTTTATAATCCCATTATTTTTTATTCTGTCATCTCTTCCTTGCCAAACACATTTTGAGTTCAGTCATATGGTTGATATCATGTAAATTGTGTTGCAAAAATTGAAAAAGAAATGTACTAAAGTTTCCTAAGTCAAAATGATATTGTACAAATTTAAACTACTGCAGTTAAGGATATTGCTGTATTAATGTTCCTAACAGCCTTCAATCCTTTGTGGTTCTTGTTTTACCTGCAAAAAAGCTTTCCTTGAGAGTTGTATGCATGTGATTTTTATGTAGCTAGCAAAGTTCCAGATTTTTTTCAGATTAAAAAAAGGCTTTTAGCTAAAGAAGTTGAGTCAAAGATTTACGGAAGCTGAGAGCGGCCGTTTTCCACTTCTAATTATTTTCCATGGTTTTCTCGTTATCATGAAATAACAAGGCTGGCTGGCTGGCTGACGCTGGATCTATCTATCTGTCTGTCTGTCTGTCTGTCTGTCTGTCTGTCTGTCTGTCTACATTGAGATCATAGATCTCTTTTGCAAGGGGGGTCTGAACGCAACCTAATTGTTCATAATTTTGTGTCATTTTTGTATCATTAAACAGGCTGAAATTGCGACTTGTTTATCTTGTACAGATAACTTTCATATCAGCCCTCGTCATCTAAGGAGACAGCTGGCTGGAGATCAGCAGGCGTTTACACAGTGATCTTGATAATATAAAAAACTTTATCGGTCACCGGCTGAGGGGATTGGGCTGTCTCCATGGTTACTGAATGATACAGAAGGAAAACCATAACTCGTTATCTCGAGAAAAAGGGTCTTAGTTATTTCGTGACAATGACATATTATGTCGTTATCACAATTAAACCATGGAAAATAATTATAAGCGGAAGTGGCTGTTCTTGGCTTCCGTAAAAATTATATCTGCTTCATATACATTTCTTTCTCTTCACAAAAATCTATACATTTAAAAAAGCATTCCTGTGCTGTTTTTGTATCTAAGATCTACATTGGATATTGTTGTTTAACTGCAACACCAAGTTGCAAATATCAAATTTTATCCTTTAGGTTCAAACACTGTTTTATTTATTAAGTGGAGTTGTGATACTATGAGTTGAGTCTGTTTTTAATAATGGGGCTCACTGGTAGCTCTCTATCTTTGAAGAAGCAACAAAGACTATTTTAGAGCTTTACAGAATACAACTCCTAAGACATCTAACACTTACTCAGACCTGCTCACTCAAACAAGGTCTATTTTCAACATTGCATTTGTACACAAGCTGGGTTACACAGACCACAGACAGTGTTGCAACAGACTTGTTCTGGTTGAAGAAAAGTAGTCAGAGACATCCACAAAAAGTGATCTAACAATGCTAAGTTTAATGACAAAATATAGCTTCTGCGTTCTTCCTGTTTTCACCAAAGCCTCCATTTTTAGCTCACTGGCCAAAAATCCTTCATGATTTTTTTTAAAAGTTGAGAGCATTTACTGTTTTGTAAATTTGTACAACTGCACTATCGAACAGAAAATCCCAGATAATTTTTTAAGTGATATTTTGCTTCCTGACTACACCAGGGTATCTGAATAATTTGTCATGCTTTTTTTAATATAATTTCCATTTTTTTATATTTTATTACATACTAAGAAATATTGTAATTATTCTAATTCTAAATTACACATACAGTAAAATTTTGCTGAAGGAATGGGCCACAAACATCTGTCATCTTTGTCTTTTATTTGTTTTATTCTCCCCATAAACAGCATGAAGTCAAACATCTTCCTGGATGTGGGGGAGTCATCAGCCCAACATCGGAGGTGGTACTATGAGTTGGTTGTGGATCATGTGGACCCCTTCCTCACACCTGAACCGACACATCTGCGTGTTGGCTGGGCCTTCACTAAAGGCTACCGGCCCAGGCCCACAGGAGGGGACAGCTGGGGGGGAAACGGAGTGGGAGATGACCTCTACTCATATGGCTTTGATGGACTACACCTTTGGTCAGGTGAGTTAGTCAGTGTAACACAAGATTATAACTTTAATTAAAGTTCATCAAGGGGCAAAATAAACATTTTTTTTCTCTGTTCCTGAGTTCAGTAATGATCCAAATACACATTGGTGGATGATGAACAGAAAACCATGAATCTACACATTATGATATAAGGGGTTCAGAGAACAACAATAATAATTTAGATTTATTTACTAAAAAATAAAACAAGATAAAGAGCTAGTGGATCCATTTTTTGTTTAATAATATTTAAAGCCAAGAGAAATTAATTCATTTCAATGTCAAAAACAGGAGTACAATTAATATAGAAGTTTTTGTTAATCAAATAAAGAAAGAACTTAGAGATTATTATCATTCTGAGAACAGCACTTATACAGAGAGATTTAGTAAAAAAAATTGATTTATTTATGAACTATTATAATGAAGTCTGAAATAAGAGTGCAATGACACTGACTGTAAATTCCAATTATTGTAAATGCTGGACTAAAATTTTGTTGGCACATTAATATTTGAACACAGGCAAGTGGCAGGTTTCTGTAGGCTAAGCTGTAATCTCTATAATACGTTTCATGTTTGTTGTTGAATGAAACCCCAATACTTTGTCATTTTATATTTGAGCTGATTTACTGTTCTGATTTTTAGGTTGTGTGGGCCGCAGAGTCAGCTCTCCCTTCCCACACCTGCTGAAAGATAATGATGTGGTTAGCTGCTGTCTTGACCTCTCTGGTCCTTGCATCTCTTTCCGGGTCAACGGTCTGCCTGTGCAAGGCATGCTGGAGAACTTCAGTGCTAATGGACTTCTTTATCCTGTGGTCAGCTTCTCTGCTGGAATCAAGTCAGTAATTGTTCTACATGCTTGTTTTTAGCTTTTAGTTAAACATACATACTTTGTTTTTAATTAAATTAACCTTCTATACAGTAATAACTATACATCACAAACATACCATAATTAGATTTAATTGAATTTATGATAAAGTTTAAATTTCTGTAAGTCATAAAACTGGTAATTACGTTTCTTATGTTTCCTAAAATCAGGGTTCGTTTTCTGTTTGGTGGACGACATGGAGAGTTTCGCTTCCTGCCCCCAGCAGGATATGCTTCATGCTCTCAAGCTCTGCTCCCAAAAGTCAAACTGAAGGTGGAGGCGTGTCAGAAATACATCTTCAATCGTGGAGAAGGGAAAAAAGAGCTTATTGGCCCCCTGGTGCCAGTCACTCCAGTTATCTTCACCCCCTCACCTGTAGACACCAGCAAGGTATAGTTTATTGTTTAATATTGTTGAAGAAATATGATGTGTAATACATGTGCGTGGACATGAATTGTTGTTCATTAAGGACCTAAGATTGTTTTTTGTTTGAATTGAATTTTGGGAAAAAGGGGGGCATATATAACGTTTTTTGTCTTCTTTCTGCTTCCTTTCATTTCATTTATGACTAGTTTTGTTTTCATTGTATACAGATTTTCTTTTGTTTATTTTAATGAATAACTGAAATAAAAATAAAAATATTACAAAATTCTCATAGATCCATTTTGAAATGGGAAATTTGTCAAAAAGCAATCCATCACAATGTAGTGGTGCAGTGACAGATATTATTCTTACAGATTGTGTTGCCTCCACAACTTGAGTACATCAAAGAAAAAATGGCTGAAAATTTTCACGAGCTTTGGGTGAAGGACAAGATTGATACTGGATGGAGAAACGGACCAGTAAGAAAAACTTTAATTTGATGTGAAATTTAAAACAATATTTTGCAGAAAAGTGTAATTAATAATAATAATAATAATAATAATTAGTATTATTATTTGTTCTGTACTGATAAAATATTTATTCTCTCTTTTTTTTCAAACAGGTAAAAGATGAAAGTAAACTACATGATCCTTGTCTGGTGGAGTTTTCCAAGCTCCCAGAGCAGGAGAGAAACCAGAACCTTCAAATGGCTCAGGACACACTTAAGTGGGCTTCATTTCATGCATCATGCAATATTACATTAAAAAGCTGTGCTGTGGTTAATATTTATAAACCTCTCTGTCATTCAGCTCTGTTTTTGGCTTCTTACTCTTTCTGTTCATTCACTGAAGGACTCTCCTTGCCTTTGGTTTCCACATTGTTTTGAGAGATGTCCACGCAGAGGAGAGAGTCAAATACATGAGACTTCACACCAAGTAATTTTGTTTTTCTTCTCCTATGACACTCTACTTAGTTATGCAACCACTACCCTATTAATGAAATCCTATAAAACCAAAAAGCACTTATCTCCAGTTCTGATCGTCACCAGTTCTGTTCAACATTTCCTGTTTCAGGTATGAGCTGCCCTGTGGCTACAGGCCTGCACCAATTGACTCAAACCAAGTAGCTCTCAGTTCAACAGACGAGGAGGTGGTTGACTTGTTGGCAGAAAACGAACACAATTTATGGGCCAGAGATCGAATCAAACAGGGCTGGACCTATGGAACCCAGCAGGTGTTTTTTTTTAAATGTTTTTTTTTATTGGATCAATAAGACACATTTGAGAAACAGTTGTTATTCAATGTTCGGAGGGTTTTTAGTTGTACAACCTTACTCAGTATTTGTCTTAAGGCTGTTTGTGTGCATGTATGAAATGCAGACTAGGAGAAAATATCTAGCTCTGAATTTTCAGCCAACAGCAATTCATTTCGCTAAGACAAACACTGATAAAGTTTTCTAACAAATAGGCTGTAATCACACATATTACTGTTTGCATATTTCATGTTTAGGATGGGAAAACAAAGCGGAGCCCTCACCTTGTGCCTTGCCACCTTCTTGATGAAAGAACAAGGAAAGCAGGGTTGGAGAGTGTAAAAGAGGCTGTCTGTACCCTGCTGGCATTTGGTTACAGCCTGGAGCCTATCAGCCAGGAATGGAGTATGTGTCAAACCCTGTTACTCATCCTAAAACTTACAGCTAAATCAAATGTAACAATACAGGTTTCATCAGTATGTTAGTTCCTGGTCAAACAAAAATGCAAACTATTAGTTGCACTATTTAAAAGAGACTTTACCCCATTTTAATTTTTTACACTGTACACAGATTAACTAGAAATTAATTACATTTTTTTGAGAAATAACCACATTTGCTCCGTTTCTTTAACTGGCAGCTGCCTTATCGAAGCCATGCCTCTTCTTTGCCGAGAAGAGCAGAGTGTTCAGACCAGATAAATCCTATGCTGTGACCAGGGGGAAGTGGTATTTTGAATTTGAAGTACTGACAGCTGGGAATATGAGAGTAGGATGGGCCCGACCAGGATGTAGTCCAGATAAAGAGCTTGGCTCAGACGACCAGGCATACGTCTTTGATGGATTTGAGGTGAGGCATTCACATATCAAACATTCTAGTCTTTGCACTGACTAATGCTGTTGTTGAAGCTAAAGTCTTGGACCAGATCATCAACTCTTGGTAGTTTTACTCCATTATACAGTTACTTTCACCATTTTTCATTGTACTTTTCAACCACCACAAAGACATCAATCAGACATCAGACATCAATTAACCTATGAATCCAAATGCATACAAAAGTTGCGCTAAACAGTTTTTAAAGCTTCTTTAAAAACAATCTACATTTTACCAATGTGACCAATTTGTAACCAAGTTTAATAAACATTACAATATATAAACTTTTGTTTATTGTTTTTTAATTGTATTCTGTTGTGCTGTATGAGTTTTACATCTGTTATCCTCTTCTATTTCACTGTTTTGTACCATAACAATGAAAGTTAATTTATTTCAAATCATTAAAACATAAGTCACCCCTTCTATTTTAGCAAATACAAAACAAATTGTTTTGACAAATTAGGGGGTAAAAAGCAAGATGGAAAATGCAGCAATTTTCATTTGACTTTGTTTGACAGTTTGTCGCTTCTTGTCTTATTATGGTGAAGATTTTACACAACTGATAATATAAATGGCATTTTAAATATAACATTAAGACAACAATGAATTAGGAGGTTTGTGTCATATTGAAAAAGAGCAATACCTTTTCATTGCAGCAATTCAGGTATGTGAGTTTAACTGCAAAGTTTTTCTTTTTTAACTTCTCACATGACATTATTCTGTAAAAATGCAAATTATGTTTTGTCCATCAAAAATGTAGTATTGATAAAAAAAATCCTATAATTCAAAACAGATAACTTTATCAGAACTTTACTCTTCTTTTTGCAGTCTCTCACAATGTTTGAGATTCATCTGTTATTTTATATGATGACATTTATATCAACACCAGATTTATTACACACAAGTATCATATTTTATCACACAGACCAAAACAAAATTTTTATTTTATTATTGATAATAAACACCGTAGTACTTATTTTATTTTACACAAGAATTGTTTTGTTTTCTTGGTAGTTTTACTGAAAGGGAAAAAAAAGCTATTTACTTTCTCCACCACTGTTGCTTTCAGGCTCAGTGGTACCATCAGGGGGGCGAGCTCCTGGGACGCCCGTGGCTCCGAGGTGATGTGGTGGGTTGCATGGTGGACATGGCTGACCGCACCATGATGGTCACGCTCAATGGAGAGCTGCTCTTTAATGACAGAGGATCAGAGCTGGCTGCCAAGGATTTTGATATCAGAGATGGTAGGCTTTCATGTTTTCTGAGCTCCGTCTTTCAACACGAATGACTTAAAATGTGTTTTGTTTGCTTTTTTATATTTCAAAAATATGATCTCTCCTTGTCTTTTCCAGGCTTGTTGCCTGTGGTCAGTATTGGGGTGAACCAACTGGGACAGCTGAATCTGGGCCGCCAAGTGGACTCTCTGCAGTATTTCAATGTATGTGGCTTGCAAGAGGGCTTTAAACCCTTTGCCTATAATATGGCTGGAGACACAGCACTGTGGATGAGTTGGACACAGCCTCAGTTTACCTCAATACAGCATGATGATCACAGCTCACAGGTGAGTTCAGTGGTCTGTGGGTCTGCTTGTTCTAGCAGCTGTTTTGATCAGTAATATTAAGACATCTTTTAGACCTTGTGTTGAATATCGCTCCGAATGCAAAACTCTGATCTTAAAAACAATGTGCAAATCTCCTTCAAGGTTACTAAAGTCAGGGGCTCAGCAGATTCCTTATCCAGCCTGAGGGTGTCTCAGCGGTTGGTTCACCATGGTGGAGGGAGCGAGATGGGTTTTTACCGCCTCAGTATGCCCATTGAATGTGCTGCTGTACTCCAAAGCCCTGCAGAGGCTGTGCTTCCAGTGGTGTCCAACTCTTTAACTCCAAATTCAGGTTCAGTCTTATTTTTCATATTCAACTAAAGAACAGAGAGGACATTTTAGTTTAGTTTAGCCAGATAGCATTGTATCTAATGCAACACATAAAAATTAATGAGCCATTGGGTGAAATACTAGATTTTGTGCGTGAGGTCTAGCTGCAATTATCCAGATTTATCCCCTGTCTAGATTACTGATATTGTGCCATTGTGACCTTGTTGAATTGCTCTGGTTAAGCTCCCCAGGGCTATGCTGTAATTAATGCCTGTTGTGTTTTAGTGAGGAAAGAACCGGAGGACACCAACTCTGACTTTGAGGTTCTGATGAAGTCAGCACATAGCTTTGCTGGCTCAAGAGATGAGCTTAACCACAAGGATCATAGCCATGACAGAACATCAAAACTGAAACAACGGTACGTTACAAAATAAAATGTAATAAACTCAGCATCATTTGAAACATTTAAAACTATGCTCATAGGACTTCAACATCAAATTTAGTTTAACTTTGGTATGTGGTAAAATTGGTCTGCATTTTCTTGAATGGATTATACATTAAGTAAAAACCAAGATCTGAACAAGTGATCAACATGTTCTCTTACATTTTTACATACAGGGCAAACTGCAAAATGTAGGTTTTATTGACAAGATATCTACACACCAGTTTTTCCCCATTTCTTCACTCTATTCAACTGCAAAATTAATTGGGTAACGTAATTTGCACTATTAGGTGAAGGTGTTTAATAATGATAGGAAAAAGACCCCAGTGTGGCAACTATTTGACATTAGTGTGTAGTAACAACCTTTTTTATTTGCTGCCAACATAACTTAAAAAAGGTATTATCTTTATTGAAAGATTCAGGCATACTGCATGTCCAAGATATAGAGATGTGAATTTTAAACTAACAAAAAGACCCAGGAGTTCTGAGATGAATGCTGCTGCATCCTCGCAGAAAGGCTGGAGCGCTCCATCTTCCCTCCAGCAGCAAAGCAGAGTCCCAGTTCATTGCCCATTTCTTTCTCTAATTTTTTTCTTTACACAGTCTGTGCTGTCTTTGATGTTACAACTTATTCCAGATACCTTTTTTTTTTGTTCTTTAAGTTGTAATGTTCAGCTATTTTCAAACTATCTCCCCATCTGTGTGATTGCAATGGTGGCAGTTGTACAATAAGTTCCAGTTGGAATGAGACACAAAATTGAAGACGTAAATGCAGTCAAAAGAATCAAAGGTTCAGGCTCGCTGCTTTACCACAATTACTTGTCATCTGCAAAGAGTGATTGTGTTTTGTTGGAGTTGGTTTGTTTCTGTTTTCTGTAAGGTTTTTGCTCAAGAAGACAAAACCAGGCTTGGTTAGCAGTAACTCCTCTGCACGACTTCTTGAAGACGTCATTGTTGAAAAAGACAGCTATGATCATCTTATACAGAGCTCCAGAGTAAGATCTTATTGTCTCTTTTTTGTCTCATCCCATCACAACCACCCAAATGCACTAAATATAGAAAATGCTAATTGACAATGCAGAGAATTTTTGCGCTGTGGATGTATTTAGTCATCTTTCTAATTCAAAGTGGACAAAATTAAACAAATTACTTTGAAATGATTGCAGTTCTTTGCCAATTCATCCCTAAAAACAGCATGGTTTGAATGTCAAACAGTGACAGTTATTGACCTCTCCGTTTTAGTTTTACTATTCAGTGAGGATTCTTCCAGGCCAGGAGCCATTCAACGTGTGGGTAGGCTGGGTGACCTCTGACTTCCATCGGTACGACATGACATTCGACAGCGACAACGTTGACACTGTGACTGTCACCCTCGGTGATGAAAGTGGCAAAGTTCAGGATAGGTGTGTGTGCCGTAATATTAAATTTTCTTCCCTATAGAATACAGAAAAAATGTCTATTGAGTACCAGCATGATTACACTTCTTTTACCTGAACTACTGGGCTGTGAAATTAATTTCATTGTACTGCTGAATAGCTTAATTATTATTTTTTGTATTACACATTGGAGTGAGTTTGCATTAAACTGTTAATTGAATATACCCCAATTCTTTTGCACAGTGTGAAGCGATGCAGCTGTTACATGGTGTGTGCTGGAGAAGCAACAGGCCTGTCTCAAAGTCGACGGAGTGCAGGGCTTGAAATTGGCTGTTTGATAGACACAAAAACAGGGATGCTCACCTTTACATCCAATGGCGTGGAAATGTTGACTTTCTACCAAGTAAACTATTCTGATATGACCTTTTATTTCTCCTCTTTACTCAGTATTTTCATGTGTAATGCCTTTAAGTTTATTTTATTAGATAGAAACCCTTAGTATTTTAGAATGAATAACTATGGATAACAGTATGTCTACTTGCATTGTTAATCTGACTAAACTACTTTTTCACCCAAACCAGGTTGAGGCCAGTACCAAGTTGTTTCCAGCTGTTTTTGTCAAACCCACAACCAGTGACATGTTTCAGTTTCATTTGGAAAGTATCAAGGTAATATATTTGAATAATAGTAAATAATCAAAAGTATTTTCTTACAATTTTGTCCCTTTTATGATTTTAACCCAGAAACTGAGTTCACTTTGTGGTAACATGATCTTTAGTGTTTTTGGTCTGGGTTTTTTATGATTGTTTATGTGCTTGTTTTTGTTATATGTGTCCTCACACAAGCTAGGGAACACATGTTCACTGTGATTTATATTTATTTACAATGACAGAAGACTTGTACTTGAAATTTAAGTTTCTTTAATCTCTCATAAGATCCTTGGATTTTCATCATTTTAATTCATACTGCATTTGTTGTCTTGTTCCAGAATGTGATGCCTCTGTCATCAGGTTTGCTTCGCAGTCAAAGAAGGAATCCCAGTCCTCAGTGCCCTCCAAGGGTTAGGGTCCAGCATCTTAGACCTGTTTCATGGACCAGAGTACCAGACAGTGGATTAAAAGTGTTGGTAGACAGACCCGATGAGCACCATGGTTGGAGAGTCCAATGTTATGAGCCCCAGCAAGTCTTGACCCTTCAGATCCCTGATGAATGCAGGTAAATAAATAAAATAAATAGACAAAGATTTAGCATAGTTGCAGGCTGTGGAACTTGTGGTTGGTGCTCATTTTTCACTGTGATCTGTTGTTTAGTAGTTGCAGCAAATGTACATCAATTCCACTTTTCCAGGGTTTAATTAGATTTTGGGCCAGCAACAACAGTGAAATTGTCTTTTTGATGACATTCACATAGGTCTGTTGACATTTTGGAGCTGTCGGAACTTGATGACCTCCTTACCTTTCACCTTAATACCCTCCTCCTCTACTGCTCTTTATGTGCTCTTGGCAACACCAGAGTTTGCCATGCCCTCTGCAGTCACGTCGACCAGTCGCAGGTTCTTTATGCCATACAGAATCCTCACCTTCCTGGCCCGATCCGCTCTGCATTTTATCAGCTGCTTATTCAGGTACCTGCTAGTTGGAGTTCATGTGTTTTTATGAATATCATCAGTTGGCAGGTAAATAAATAGTACCTAGAAAATTAATGATGTAATACTAATTATGTTTGTCATTTAGGTTTACTTAAGCAGCTACACCACTACATGTCTAATGATGATCCATGAGTACATTGTTCCTCTGACCAATCAGAACGCACACAACTCTCTCTACCTCAGTCCTACTGCTGGTGGCCTCGATGGGGAGAATGGTCAGCTTGCAGAGGGCATTCCCAGCACCAGTTGTAGCACATCTCTTAAACCAAAGATGCATTTTTCATCTCCCTGTTTTATCAGGGGAAATGGGATGGAAGCAGAAGGTGCAATTGTAAAGGCCTGCACTGACAGCCCAGAAATCCCTCTGGACATACTGAAGAATCTGACAGTGGAAATGTTGACTGCTGGAGTTTTGGCTGTGAATCAAGCTGTGAGGGATCCTGCTGGCGGCAATGTTGAACATTTGCTTGTTCCTCTTTTAAAACTGCTGTACAATCTTCTGGTCATGGGTGTTCTTGGCGATGAGGTTCTTAGGTTGATTGACACAAACGTATTCTCTTCAAATGCTGAAACCCTTGAGGAGGAGAAAGAAGAAACTATTGATGAACAAGAAACAAAACAAAATGACTTCCTTAAACAAGGACTTCTTCAGATGAAGCTTCCAGAAGCTGTCAAACTTGAGGTGAAAAAAAGCAACAGATTCTTCTGTATGATGCTCATTTCCAATCAATATAAGAGCTAAAGCTATAACTTTTCTAGGTGTATAAAATTATTCACATTTTTTTTTCCAGCTCTGTCATTTATTGTCCTACTTGTGTGATTGCCAAGTGCGCCACAGAGTAGAAGCTGTGATTGCGTTCTCAGACAACTTTGTGCATCAGCTGCAAGAGAACCAACGTTTTCGTTACACTCAGGTCGTGCAGGCACTCAACATGTCTGCAGCGCTCACTGCTCGCAAGACGAAGGAGTTCCGCCTACCTCCACAGGAGCAGGTTGAATAGACTTTTTAAATAGCATTATCAATGTCAATAAATTTTTATAATACAATGTTTGATTTCTAGGTTTTGGTTCAGGGGTCACCAGCCTTTTTGAGACGGTTACTTCAGAGGTACTGAGTAACACAAAGGGCTACTTGTTTGATACAAACATAAATTAGCATGGATCCTTTAATGATAGTATTAATAATACATTTATATATGTGATTTTTTTCACTGCCTTTCACATTGTAATGTTTAGGAATCCTTGTGATAATTAATAATAATTTGCTATGGCAGATGTGGTAAATCATTTTTATTAAAAATAAGTGCTTTCATATGTGCAGCAGCAAAGATCCAGAATTTTCAGTTTGAATCCCTTTTGGAGCCCTTCTGTGCAGCTTTAGGTGTGACTGAGTGCTGTTTGTCTCTTTGTTTGTGGACTGGAGACCTGTCCAGGTGTCCCTGTGATGGACTGCAGTATGTGTGTCTGTGTGGGACAGAGGGTTAGACTTGGAAAGAGCAGAGCAGGAGTAAATTAGCTGTTTACTATCTGTTTAGCATGAGATGTGGTTTTAACAGCAGCTCCTGTTTCCGTTATTTGAGGGGTGTTTTGTTAATACAGTTTCTAAGAAGCACACAGACAACTTTTAGTATCTTTTTTTGCACGCTGAGGGACATTGCATTAGTCTTTAGTGCGCTGCTGCTATGATCAGTGCTATTTTTAGAATGTGTCCTGAGGGCGACTCACAAGGTCCCCACGAGCACCATGTTGGTTACCCCTGTTATAGTTCCCAACATGTTTTTATTATTTTTACCATATTGTCTTTTTTTCTGTTTTGTGTGTGTGCCATTCATGACATATCAAAAGATCAACATGCTGCTGAGCTTCAGAGAGGATGAGCAGAAAGGGAACTGTCCGTGTCCAGCTGAAATCCAACAGCTCCTGCAAGACTTCCATCACCTCCTCAACACACACTGCGGTGGGAGCACTGCTAAGTCTTTCACTTCTACAAAATTAGTTTTATTAAACTAGGGAACTATAAAAAAACTTTGTGAAAGCACTTAGTATAATTGCTTTTGAGAGCACAAAAACTCTATCTTATTTTGCTGCTGCTGTACAGGCACAGAAGTCAACTCTGACTCAGAGGATAAAGACACCGTTAAGATGCCTTTGAAAGTTCAACTTGTCAGTTTTGTAACGGGACTCGTTGGACGTAAAACGACTTCCAGTGAAATGAAGGCCTTTAAATCACACAGTCCTAGTAAGATTGTCTTATTTTGTCTCTCAGACAATTCTCTAGGATCCTGTGCTTTTACCATTACTTTTCTACTGCTGGCATGTCTGCAGGGTCCCTCAAACAGCTGATTTCTGAGACGATGTTGTGCTGGACTCAAGAGAGTGAGATAGAAGACTCTGAGCTGGTTAGGGCTATCTTCTCATTGCTGCACCACCAGTATCAGGGCCTCAGGGGTCAAATGGAGAAGCCTCTCTCAAAGGCTTATGCTATCAGCCACTCGTCAGTTGAGGATGCTATGGCACTCTTGTCCTCCTTGGGTCAAATTCGATCTCTCCTGAGTGTTCGCATGGGGAAGGAAGAAGAGAAGCTGATGATCAAAAGACTGGGGTAGGCAGAGGCAGTTAGGATCCCATTTATTGACAAAATTATATAGATTTATGCAAAATTCTGATACAAAGAAACTGTGAAATATTTGTTTTTATTATATTTATTTTTTGATCATGTACAGAGACATCATGAACAACAAAGTCTTCTATCAACACCCTAACTTAATGAGGGCATTGGGGATGCATGAGACTGTGATGGAGGTGATGGTCAATGTTCTGGGAGAAGGAGAGTCAAAGGTGGGTGTTTGCTAGTTCAAAAATTTGAATGCAACGTAAGAGATGAAGCAAATCATCCACTATTAAGTGTGAACATTCTGTGATTTATTTTTACATGCCTGACTCTTCTTGTTTTAGGAGATTACCTTTCCAAAGATGGTGGCAAGCTGCTGTCGATTCTTGTGTTATTTTTGCCGCATCAGTTGTCACAATCAAGGAGCGCTTTTTGACCACCTCAGCTATTTGTTAGAAAACAGCAGTGTTGGGCTAGGTAATTTCTGTCTCTTCACTAGTTTGTGTCTGTGTTTAGATCTTTAAGATGTGACATTATGCAAAAAATAAATCCGTGTTCACATTGTTTTGCATCTTTTGTCTCTTAGCTTTACCATCCATGCGTGGCTCCACTCCTCTGGATGTAGCAGCAGCCTCTGTTATGGATAATTATGAACTTGCTTTAGCGCTGAGAGAACCCGACATAGAGAAGGTTTGAGATTTTTTGTTTAGCATGGAAGAAACAAAATTTGTAGGAACAAGAAGCTCTCTTTATGCCATGTTTACACTATTATAACAGTTAATCAAGATGTATATGACGCATACCAACACACAGCTTCCTGCAGCATTTTGTGTTAATATAATCTCTTATTTTTAGGTGGTTCAGTACCTTGCTGGATGTGGTCTCCAGAGCTGTTCACTGCTGGTGGCAAAAGGTTACGCTGATATTGGATGGAACCCTGTGGAGGGAGAGCGTTATCTGAATTTTCTACGCTTTACCGTCTTTTGTAATGGTAGATTTACATCCTCATGTAAAAGGACGAGAGAAAATTGTGTTTTGCTCTTACAATGTAGTAAATGCGCAACAATTTTAACAGATTATGCAGTTCTAGTTACGTTATTTAATTTAATATATTTTTTTATTTAAAAATACTTTGTCAATTTTTTATTTAATTTTTTTGCATTTCAATGTACTTTTGATCCATATATCACAAGGAAATAATTGTTACACAGCTGAAAAGGGACAATTAGTGGCACAATTTCTTGTTCTTCTCCATTAACCTTGCTATTTCATTCCTTTATTGATTATCTTTCTTCTAAAGCTAAAAGTCATAGCTCTAAATATATTTATAGTTTAGCCAAATGAATCAAGCTTTACCTTTTCATATTGTGCCATATAAATCAAGATATTTTTATGTTTTTTGCATTTATTATTTGCAGTTTATAACCAAACACTTTTAATGGGTTTATGGCTGACCTAAAATTTCCACTGCTGTTAGACTTTTCTGTTCTCTCTGGCTGCAGGTGAGAGTGTGGAGGAGAATGCCTATGTGGTATTGAGGTTGTTGATTCGTCGGCCTGAATGTTTTGGCCCTGCTCTGAGAGGGGATGGGGGAAATGGACTTCTAGCAGCCATGAAGGAAGCCATCAGGATCTCTGAGGACCCTTCAATGGATGGACCTTTCCCGAATCCCAAAACACTGTCTGTAATAGCTATAAACACAGACATATTGCAAAGTCTGAACAGGAACATTTGTTATTAACCGTACAGACTAATAAAAATCCTTTTAAAATAAATGACTGAGCTTTTTAAAATGATAAATTATTGTCTCTTCTAAAAGCCATCTGGCTCTTATGATTGATTCTTGTAACAGAGATGCTATTCAGGGCAGTTATGATGACCGTATTCACATGGGACACGCCATCATGACCTTCTACTCAGCCCTTATTGACTTGCTGGGGCGCTGCGCTCCAGAGATGCATGTAAGTGATCTATTTTATTCCTCTCCATCATTGAATACTAATAAAATAACCTTTATTTTTGGTAATTGTCATGCCTCATACTCCTTTTAGCTCTCACATACAGTATGTTGGCATAAAAATGACAAACATCAAAAAACATTTTGGAAAAAAACATTTTCTCAATTTATTTTCATGTGAACATTAAGATGGTAAAATTAATAAACAAGATGAGCCACAACTCACTTTGAGAAGACCTCCCATACATTCATGAAGAGATACTGAGTTTTATGTACCAGTTCTTCTTTAATTTATTATTGCTGAAAACTTGAACTGGGCTAACAGATGTTATCTTTTTTGGAATTGTTCTCCAGTTAATTCAAGGAGGCAAAGGAGAAGCCATCCGCATCAGGGCTATTTTGAGATCGCTCATCCCTATTCAGGATCTTGATGGAGTAATCAGCATCTCCTTTCAGCTCCCATCAGTGTCTGAAGGTGAATTTGACTAAATCAGCCCACCTCACTGTCCATGGACATTATCTGCACTGGCTTTTTGTTGTCAATAAACATTAAAGTTTCAATTTACACTAATTTCAGCCACATATGTTGCAGTCAGACTAAGTTATACCAAAAACTTGAGAAGCCTAATCAGGTGTACAAGAATCTGCATTATAGATTAATGAAGTCAGTAGATCTAATCTTTCCCTTTTTTGTGCAGATGGTTTGTTGGTTGAGCCAATCCTGTCCACAGTGTTCTGCCCCGACCATAAAGCAGCTATGGTTTTATTTCTGGATCGCGTTTACGGCATCAAGGACCAAAATTTTCTTCTCCACCTTCTGGAAGTCGGCTTTCTGCCTGACCTTCAGGCTGCTGTCTCTCTAGACACTGTGAGCCTTTTTGCTGCCCTTTTCATTTGCTTGAGGGGTTTAGTGTAAAACTGGGGGCATTATTATAAAGAAAGGCTTCTTCTATGCCCTCCTTAACCCAACCATTAAAACTAGCTCTAATTGTTGAGAAATATGTCTAAACTCATTACAAATAAGCTCGTATTAGATTTGTGCAAAATAAAATGTCTTCTAAAGATTTAATGTTTACATTAATATACTAAACTGTATTGCTTTATTGTATGATTTTAACTTTAACACCCCCCCAAAAAATAAATATTTATAGTTTAAAGGTTTTTAACTATTTCATCTCCTTTCAAGTTAGTTTTTAACATTAGTTTGAATTAACAAAGTGTATGGAGGACCAAAACTGACATAATTAGAAAGAAAAGCAGAAATATACGAATGGACCAATAAATAAACAAATACACTGGAAATGCACAAATTAAATTTAAAAGTATTTTCATAATTTAATTAACAATCATATTTATTTTTACAGCTTAGTTCCAACACATATATTTTAGTTATACACTATACTTTTTACTGTTTTTAAATATAAATATTTATATTTATTTATAAATATTTTTTGTTTTTTCCTTTTATTTGTACATGCATTTGTATCTCTTAAATGTTTATATTTAATTATTTTTCTTGCTTTTTCCCCACAAGTTTTTTTTATTTAGTCTCCTGTTTTTACTTTACCATATGCATTTCTGCATTATTATGTAATAAGGCAGGCTGTCCTTGGGTCAGCTCCTATCCTATTGGTCTAAACTTTGAACTTTAACTTAAACTGAGGCAGAACAAACATAAACAATCTTTGGCTGTGTCTCAATTCATGGGCTGGGTCCTCATGAGTGCGCATTTGTCGGCCGCATATGTCACTGGCCCGCGAGTACTGTCCCAATTTATAGGCTCCTCATCATGCGGCTGACAATCTCTCGAAATCCAAGGATGCATGAGAGTATCCTCACTGGCCGAGGCTATCCCAGGATTCAATGCTCGGGCAGCAAAATAAACAGAGAAACAAAAATGGTGAAGTTTTAATTTTTTTAACAAGTCAGCGTAGTTTGGAAATTCACCACGGACCGAATAATTTGTTTTTAAAAGTAAGTTTAGCAACTTAGCTGTTGAAATTTCTGCTGCAATAAGATGTTAAATAAAAAAATTTAACTTCAAGTGCTGATACTGGAGCTAAACCCGATTTATTGATGTTTTTTTTTATTTATTTACATGTAACGTTTTAACTGTGAAGTTATTCTTCTAGTAAAAAGTCATGTAAATACACAACCCAATGCATTTAAAGTCTGATATGAAACTGATCACTATGGTAACAGGGTAAAGCGTGGTCACGCAAACTCATGTAAAGCCGATGTCAGGCGAAGGGTTGACCGTCTCATTTCACAACAGTTTTGAGCAGCCGGCCCAGGGAGGAAGTGGCCCACGTGGCCCAGCTGGGGTACGTGCTCAAGAGGACCCAGCCCATGAATTGAGACACAGCCTATCTGCACATGGATCCTACTACTTCCTTTCTGTTGACCAATAGGAGAGGAAATGATCCAAGAAGGACCGCCCACCTTATTTGCATAATGAGGCAGAAACACACAAGGTAAAGTAAAAACTGGAGACAGAGAAATGTAAAAGCAACACATGGAAACAAATTAAATATAAACATTTAAGAAGCACAAATGCATGTACAAGTAAAAGGAAAAACAAAAAATATTTATTTTTAAAAACGCTCAAATTTAAATTATATCCTAAGATGTATAATTTATTAGAACTAAGATGGAAAAATAAATATGAAGATCAATTAAGTTGTAAAACACAAGGTAAAATTCTCAGTTTTTAATTGAATTTGTGCAAATTCATCCATTTATATCTTTTTATATGCTTTTATTTCTAATTAGTCAGTTTCAATTGTGCATAAAAGTGAACCTCTTGCATTTTTTTATGTTGCAGGCTGAGCTGGGATCCACCGATATGGCCTTGGCCCTCAACAGATACTTGTGTACTGCTGTTCTTCCTCTGCTCACCAAATGTTTTGCTCTCTTCCACCATTTAGAGGACAATATTCTCCTGGTTGACTCACTCATTCAGGCAATTTATCAGCTCTCAAGAGCTCTCAGCTTGACTAAAGCTCAGAGAGACACTGCTGAGGACTGTTTGCTGGCTTTGTGCAGGTGGGGCTTGTAGCTACAAGAAAAGAGCATCAGGTTCTAAAATACTGTCTGGCACACCAGTGGGGAGAACTCACATCTATCTCATTCTGAAAACACATTAGTTCTTTCACTCAAGAATTTTCATGCAAATTAACATTTTACAATAGTTTAGCCCAATTTCTACTCTGCTCCAAAATATTTGGTTCCAAAATAATAAATAAAAAAACCCTACTTGCAATACCTTCAGTCTTAATTAATATTATTTTGCAGATAAATACAGAGCATCATCAGAGCTAATCTACATACAATAGTATGCAGTTATCCCCAATCAATATGCATTTTTAATTGCAATTTGAAGCATTTTGATGGATCTATCACGTTCACTGAATCTTTACTAAAACATTACTCTCCTCCTCCAGTCACTTAGCCACTCAACCATAAAACTACTCATTATATTTAATTAGTTACTGTAAAGTCTGTTTTTCCTATTTCAGACATAATTTTCTAAATTTAATCAACATGCTCAAACAATTAACTTTTTGGCCATTTAAATTATTTTTGATACTCTTCTGAATAGAGATAATTAGTCAAAACATTGTTCCCTCTGTAAATGTGTTTGTGCAAATGTTGTGATGGACATGCAACTAATCTGTGTGTAATTTTTCATGATTTGATGTTTCCAGTAAACTCCAGTCATCTATGATGCAGCCTCTCCTTCACCAGCTTGTCTTTGATGTTCTCCATCTCTCAGACCAAAGCAAAATGCCTCTAAAAGTGAAAACACAAAATATGGTTGACTGCAGTTTATGTTAAAGTATATTAGTAGCCAGCCTGGGTCCTTTATGTTATTTTTTATCATTTATGTTTTCCAGCTCTTGACAAGCCATTATGAGCAGAGGTGGAAGTATTACTCCCATGCTGGCAGGGGGGATGACCAAAACTTGGCCTCTGAAGAAGAGCTCCACCTTTCTAGAAAGTTATTCTGGGGTGTATTTAAGGCATTGGCAAATAAGGTAACCTAAAGTGCTTTTTTTCTGCATCTTTTGATAAAAACAAAACTACCAGTACCATATCTGCACTATTCTTCTCTTTCTTTGTGAAAATCTATTCAAGGACAAATTGTAAAGTGCATTTCTATGTCATCTTCTGCTCTATTAAAATCACAAGTAAAGGAAGAAATAAAACCCCAGAGTTCACTTGTTAATTATTCATAGCCTGCTATGAAACCTCCTAAAATCTGAACAGACTTGATGGAGTGGCCGACCCAAAATCAATAAATCAAATAAATATTCTGTTGATTCACTGTAAGCACATAAGAAAATAATTTTGACAGAAAATATAGCCATTCTGAATAAACATCAAATTATATATAATTAAGAATCCTTACCTGTCTAAAAAGTTATATGTACTATAGCTTAGATATTTTTCAGTTGTTCATTTTTGCATTTCTTGTACAGTATGATTTAGAATGAATATAAGGTTAAAAATGTAATCAGTTTAAATTGCATAGACAAATGCGTTTGTGAAACAAAATGAGAAGAGATTGGTGTTATGTCACGGTGTTAGAGTTTCAATTCCCTCGTTCAGATAAAATATTTTCTATCACTGTATTTTCTATTCTATCTGTCTGTCGTAGCACCTTACATTTTAAACATCAGGTAATAAAAACAGGCATCTCATATAAGGTAAGGAATTAACAACTTAGTTTGACTCTGAAGAAAAAAATCACATCACTTTGACATTTTTCAGCTCTTGTATTTGACAGCTTTAACCAAGGAAGGTAATATTGCAATGAGGTTTGAAATGACTGGGTTGATGAATATGATCTACAGGAATTGGTTTCTGTAACTGAGATGGATAAATAGCAGGGAAATATGTATATTTTGTCTGGGCTAAAGCTTTTTTCTTTAATGGTTTTTGGTGCTCATTTGCCAGTTTTGCAATATAATACTTGGTTCAAAGAGTTGATGGGAATATCTGATAGCTGACCGGCCTTTTAAATGTGTTTATTTTTACGTAACCAGGTTGCTGCAGCCAAATTAAAATCAAGTCTCCTACATTAGTTTTACTTTTTGAGATATTTTCAGATTTCTTATGTAATAGTTACAAAAATGTGCATTTTTAAAATATCTACAAATTTCACAAGTAATCAAGGTGACAGACCTGTAAGTAAAATATATTGAGTTTTATGTTCTTTAGTGATGTAAATTTGTTTGAGATTTGTTCTTGTATTCTATTTAACTTTTCTGCTTTGTTTCTTGTTTTGTTCCTTTGTAAACTGTAAAGCTATACGTTCCTGAGTTCTTCAAGTTGTGCGTACAATGCCTTGTCGCAGTTGCTAAAGCATTCCCTCCTGAACACATCGAGTCTGGCTGTCTGTCTCAAAGGGACAGAAAAACTTCAGTGGACACAAATGGACACTTTGACCCCCAGCCTGTAAATACATCCAAGTAAGATCCTGACCAAACAATATGGTACTCACTGACAAGGATTGCCTATTGATTATTTTCTAGATAAGGAGAGAACCTAATCATATTTTTAAAATCTTGGTAGAAAGAATTTACTAAAGGATATTATTGTGTGCCTGTAATCAAACTTGCTACTCTAACATAAGGCTAAATGCTGTGTTATTTCTTTTCTTTTTTATTAGTGTTTCTGTGCCTGAGGGACTGGAATTTGTAGTGAACAAGTACGCAGAGCACACTCATGAAAAGTGGTCTCTTGACAAGGTATTATCTTAATAACTATTCTTTGCAACTGAACAGCTTGTTAGCATAAAAGTGAGTTGCTAAAATAGGTTTTAATTTCCTCAGTGTCACAACATGTTGTACTGAACAATGCACAGAATATTTAGTGAACCTGCGTGTGTTATCCCTGACAGTTTGCCAACGGCTGGGTTCATGGGGAGCAGCTATGCGAGAACTCCAAAGTTCACCCGCTCCTGAAGCCGTACAGAGCTCTGGCTGAGAAGGTAAACTGTCGTCACCTTTAGGGGTATGTGTATGCATGCAGGAATGTACTCCAATAATAAAACCAGTGAACTGAAATATCCCGAAGGGATTTGCATACTAAACATGGGAGTGTGTAATATAAAATATTAAAATGATGTGCTTCATGGTTTTTGGAATTTTGCCCCCTTGCCTTCATTAAAAATCATGCCGAACAGGCAACACAGTTTGTACCAACCTATTTGAATATTAAAATAGTTTTGTCGGTTTATGTGTATATTTCTGACTTTTTGTTTATTGTGTTAAACAGGAAAAGGAGGCATATCGCTGGGCCATCAAAGAGACCGTAAAGAGTATGTTTGCCTTTGGTTGGACCATAGAAAGGACCAAAGAAGAAGAAGCATTTGCCATGCAGGCCTGTGCTCGCAGAATCTCTCAGTCTGGTCAGGTGTGTGTCACTGAACACACTTAGTTAGCAGCCTTAGTTTCACAGCTATGTTTGTTAGAACTAAAAGCAATTAGATTCACTCAAAAAGGCAACTTTGCTTCAAATAACAAACCACATTTTGTCTGTCTTAGCTGTCGTTTCAAGGAGCATCAACCTTTAGCCCCAAACCTTTGGACATGAGCTGTATCACATTGTCATGGGACCAATGTGTGAGTTCTCATAATGGTGTTTGCCATTTTTATTTGAAATATTATCCAGAAATTTAGTGCTGCCTATATTTCAAGTCTAGGTTTTGCAAAAGTGGTGACATTTGTTTTGAATTTTATAATGTGCTTCTGAATAATTAAACTATTATTGTTTTTAGACCATGGCTGAACAGTTGGCCGAGAACTACCACAACGTCTGGGCTAAAACAAAGAAATCAGAACTTGAGAGTAAAGGTGATATAATATGCCTGCAAACCATCCTAATGTTTAATCCTCTCAAGAATCATGCAAAAAGAAAAGAAAAAACTCTCCATGTTTTGAATGCATTTATATTCTCAGGGGGCGGAGGCCATTCAATGCTTGTACCCTACGATGCCCTGACTGCCAAGGAGAAAGCCAAGTTCAGAGAAAAAGCCCAGGATATACTCAAATTTCTTCTGCTTAACGGTTACACTGTGCGGAGGTAGGCACTAGACAGGATTAATGCATGATAAGAAAAGTAAAACGTGAAAATTTATATTTGTAGTGGAAAGCCATGAAGTCTTATAACACAAATATTGCTCTGCTATCGTCACACAGGAACCTTAATAACCATCAAATTCACATGTTTTTCCCACCTGCCTCTTGTACAGGTTGCACATTAATTTTAATCACTGCTCTGACACAAAATAAATGTATTGTTTTCCCAGTGCAACACTGCAATAAAATCCTTGATAAAAAACTTTGCAAAAGAACAATTGCTTTAGATTACAACACAATAATGCTATGAGCCTACTTATGATCTTGTTTGATTGCACTCTGCAGAGATCGAAAGACAACTGAAACTGACTTTCTAGCAAAGGGCAACTGCTTTGGATACACTTTCCTTCAGCGAATATTGTTTCACACCGAGGAGACCCAAGAGATGCTGTTAAAACTTGGTAACTATTTATTTGTGTATTATGTAAACATATAAAACAAAGACCTTTTAAGTATTTACAGCTAAAGTTTGACTATTGTGTAATAGTTGATGGTTGTTTCTGAATCATTAATAAATAAAAAAAATAAAACACCAGTCTCCTGAGCTCACATTTAAGAAGTTTGCTTTAGGGCGGATATAATCATGGTTACACCAACATTGTATAAAAATACTTGAACAGTTTTAGTCTAATTGTCTTAAGTAAATTGAACGTTTTTTTTCAGAGGTGATCCAAGCCAGACGACAGATATCTGAAGGAGCGAGAGCAGACAATCAACCAATAATCTTTTTTCAGAAGGTTTGTCTTATCTCAAATTTATATCTAAACCTATTCAGTCTTCTCTTTGGGGAAAAAAGAAAATCTCTGACATTGATTTAACCCACTTCCAATTTCATTTTCCAATGGCCTTTTATTTTTTCTTATTAGCTTTTTTCTCGTGTCATTTATGACATCTAATTAGTTTTGTTAGACGGTTGCCATGGGCAATCCCTATAAGCCAAAGCCTTTGTGGCCATGTAATTTATTTAACCATTTCGGAAATCCATGTGGGCGTTTCGATTGCCATCAGGATAGAGATTAAAGCCTCCCACGCTGCTCTGCCTCTAAGGAGGCAGCCAAAAAAAAAGGGTTTATTTTTCATTGATGGGACCCCCTGAGTCAGACGCATTCAGCCAAGACTATGAACAGTCATGCCTCACATCTCTACACACCCACTCCTCCCACTTAACCAGACTCCTGCATGCAGACAAACAAATCTAATACTGGCTGCTTGTCAGTTCATCTATCTGCTGCTTCATATGGGTGTAACAAAAAAATAATAAACAAACATTACTTGATAACTTTTTTGTTAATTATTTTCTGAAAATATGGTCATGATTGAAGCCCACTGACTTTCTGAGGCTGAACTGACGGTGTAACAAGTGTAATTTACTGTATTTGTGAAGCCATGATATGATTTCTGGTCAATGTGTCTCTCGACAAGCATTGTTGCTTTGTTGGAGCAGTAGGGCTAACACGTGTGTAATTTAATTACATGTGGAAAGCTGACCAGAGGAAATTTAAAGGTCTAATGTCATGTGGATTTATGAAGTAACTATTGGTTATTACTTTACTTTTCCGTAGGTTGTCCTTCCTGTTTTGGAACAATATGTCAAAAGCCATCGTCTGTATTTCCTGTCTTCCTCTCTCGTCTCAAGTGATAATAGAAGCCGTGCCTCAAAAAAAGAAAAGGAGCTGATTGTTTGGTGTGTAATAGCCCTTAATAAAAATATCATAAAATCTTCCATTATATTTTGTGGAATAATGTAACTATAGTTGTTAATGATTCCTTCTCTGTTCTTTGATTTTGTGTACTAAAATAAATATATTTTTCCTTCTTATCCTTTTTCTTGTTCACAACTAGCCTCTTTTGTAAGCTTGCAGCTTTAGTAAGACACCGGATCTCATTAACTGGTAAGGATTGTGTTAAAATAAAACTTGGACATTTTTGCATTCCATTTGTTTTTTGTTGCATGCTTGTTTGCTTTTGGTTGCTCATGCTTGGTTCCACCAACATTCAAACTTTTTTAAAGCTGCAAAGTCATTTGACTTCTGTGTAAGCATTTTTAATGTAGTTGTATTTTTTTCCCATAATCTGAATGCAATGATGCATATGTTTTCTTAGGAAATGGAGCCTCCGAGGTTAAAAGCTGCCTCTGCGTTCTGACTCAGGCTCTTGATGCCAGGTAGCTAGATGGCACTCCTGTCACACTACCTGAATTGATCTTCCCGCTTTGCTTTCTGCTTTATTAGTGTTGCACCACCATGTCTAAGGATGAGATGTCTGTTGTAATTAGGCCTCTGATACGCTGATGCTATCTAATTGTGGTAGATATCACTTTCATTCCCTGTAGACAATGCCTCTGAGGCAAGATGCTTGAACATTTTTTTGGGATCAACAGAAATTGATGTCATTAGGACTTGTCTGATGAATAGATTTGAAACCGTTTTAGTCTGTTTACTTGGTTTAATTATAGTCATTCAAACCAATATCAGCTTTAACTTTATAACTTTTCAATTTTTTTTGTTAATAGTTGGTTTTACAGTTTCCATTTTTGTGTAGAGTATATCTATTTGTTACATAATCCCCCAAAATTCCAGCAAATATACATTTATAATATAATTTTCCCCCCCTTTTCATCCTAGAACATTGACATCATCAGCCTCAGAGTCTATCCAGACTTCTCTGAATTCATTCTTTGAAGCAGCTGCAGCTGATTTGGAGATGACTGTGGAAGAGATCTCAGAAACTTTATGTCAGAGTCGAGGCCAGTTGACTCGAGGAGTGGCCAAGATTCTCAACTACACAACCTCCATTCTTTTACCTATGCTCACTTCTTTCTTCCATCATCTCTGTAACCAAACCCATGGAGTGGACCTTCTAGGTAAGGACTACCTTTGTGGTCTTGGAAAAAAAAATTTATCAATCAGTAAATATGACATACCATCTGAAAACACTCTAGTAGTTTCATTTTTAGCTTGTTATAACATTTTAGTCACATTGTCATCATAGCATAGCAAACTCCATATGTGTTTGCAGTAGTTTTCTTTGTTAACCTTTGTGCATTAAGGTGTAGGATGAACAGCTGGTTTCTATACCTCTGCAATCACTGGTCGACCTTCCGCATGATTAAAACATTTCATCTGGACACAGAGCAGCAGAAGCATATTGACAGTTCCAGTAACACCTCGACCTTTGAAATCATCCAATACTTGAACCATTAGGCATTCTGCTAGTTCAGCTCAGTGTTCCTGAATATTCAACATCTTGTTTTTTTCAGTTGGCAGAACCCAGGTGTCCTGTTACAGGATCTTGAACAGCCTTTATTCTCTTGGAACCAGTTGCAGCATCTCGATGGAGGGGTACTGTTTATATTGCAACATTATTTCTGAGAAAATGTTAATATTGCTTTTTTTATTCAAAATTTTTTTTAGATATGTTGATGAGTAAAGGTTTGATCTTAAGGTAAAATGATCAGTTTTGTCTAAAATGCTCACAAATGTTGTGGTTCTAGAAATCAAAGCCTCCCATGGACATACATGTCAACCCCTTTGGACGTTTACCTGTATAATGAGCCCCAAAAATCCGTAATTTTTGCCAAAAATCTGCACTACTCACACCCGCTGGGGGGGTGTGTGTGCTGGTGGCCGCGGAGATGACAGCGCCTGCTGCAAAGCAGGAGGAAAAGAAAGTGGAAGAAGTGGAGAACCTATTTCTAGTCTTATTTGTAGTGGCAGAACAGGTTGGAAGATGGTTATTTGATGTTATTGCTTTTTTAATGTCCTACAGGCTCTGACATGTTAAATTAATTTGAAACGGAGGTTTTGAAAAAATCTGTAAAACTTGAAAAAATCTGTGAGATTGCTCTATACGTTTGTATACCTGCAAAATGATCCGATGACAATCCGTACAAGTTGACATGTATGCATGGAGGTCTGTATAACAATTGGAGTGAACCTTGACCATGTGACCGCGTGATAGAAGCTATTAAATGTTTTTTAACAATGTTGTTGTGTGTGTTATGGATGTAACAACAAATGAGAAACAGGAAAATGGCTCATTTCACAAGTTAGCAGATTTGATGTGATTTATCTGATTTTAATGATAATGTAACAAAGCATTTGCGACACAGGTCCAGTTGGGCTTGCTGTTAATCTAATAGTTGCTATGAGGGCCGTGAGCCGACACCCTGTTTGGTTGCCATTTTTGCTCCTCCATGTTGTCACAGATGCTAACAATGGACGGGAGAGCTGGGGCTCAGTCTAGGGTTATTTAACTCATGAAGCCTCCTCACACTGATCCTCCTTACAGACAGAGGTCAGCAGTCGGTGCATGCCTGGCAGCCCTTGCTGGGGCTTTTCCCATCTGCTTCCTGGAGCCATCTCTAAACCATAATAATCCATATTCCATCTATAATACCATGAGTGCATCTCAGATAAAAGGTAAAGCGCTGATGTTTTCCATTTTCAATTTAATCCTCAGGACCATCAGTAAGCATGTTTTTCCCTGTACTAGATCATGGCCTGCCAGATCAGGTTGCAGATGTGTGTCATCTCCTGCCCTCTTTGGAAGAGGCTCTGAAGGAGGTGGAAGAGTTGGCTGGTGTTGGCGCAGGAGCTCATCAGACCCCCTATGTCCATGTTGCAGAGGTCACTGTGCCCATGTTGTGTAGCTACATTGCTCATTGGTGGCATTGGGGCCCTGAGGGTCAGCCTGACAGGCCAGTCTTTACCACCGTCATTCCTCAGCATGCCAGTGACCTAATTGGCCACATCCTCCGCATCACCCACAATCATGTGGGTGCTAACCACGGTGACTGGATGAAACAAATTGCAGGTATTCTGATCCTTTACAATGCTGTGGTCATTGTACTCAAATAAAAATGACAGCTGTTAATAGCAGCCTTTATTTCTTTAAGTGTTTTCACAGCCAATCATTTGCAATGTTCGCTCTGAGCTGTTGAAGAGCCACTTCCTGCCACTGATGGAGAAGTTAAGGAAGAGGACAGAATGTGTTCTGTTAGAGGAGGAACAGCTTAAGGCAGAAGGATGTTGTACTTCTGAGGCAGAGCTGCAAATAGAGGAAACATATAGAGTCCTGGTGCGAGACCTCTATGTCTTTTATCCTCTCCTCATCCAATTTGTTGATTTGAATCGGTAAGGCAATAACAAAAGACGTTCAGGTGTAAAAAGAGAGAACCCTTTTTACTGTTTTGTATTGATATTACATTGTCACTATGAAAGACATTGGTATTCCTGGAGAAATTCCTTGTGATTGTGATTTGTACAGAAAAAATTATGTTTTAGAGGTGTAAATTGTTTCGTTTTAAAAATATATAAATATAGACAACCTAAAGGGGTTATTTAAGTTACTGTTTTAGGTTAGGTTCAGCTTTACAGAAGAGTGTTCTGTCACGTTAATGTGTTTTGTTCTGTCTTGTTTCAGAGCCAGATGGCTGAAAAAGCCAATCCCTGAGGCTGAGCAGCTGTTCAGGATGGTAGCAGAGGTCTTTATATACTGGGGCAAATCCCATGTAAGGATACACACACAAAATTCTTTTTTTCAGATTTTGTATTCATTTTTGGCCTCTGCTTTGGCAGAATTTTATGAGTGAACATTGTATCCCATAAAAAGTGCACATTACCTTCACCTGTGTTTTCTACAACAGCATTTCAAATGGGAGGAGCAGAATTATGTGGTCCAAAATAAAATTAACAACTTGGCATTCTTGCTCTACAATGACAAAATGTCAGAGGTCAGCAATACTTTTGATCATATGACTGCACTCGTACCCAAAAATGCATCTTTGTCTAGTTTAATCACTTTTATCAAGCAAACAAAATTAAAACATATTTATGGCTTTTTGACACTCAGTTTAACCATAACAAAAGAGAGATGAAGACAAAAGGGGATCGCTATTCTGTGCACACCTCTCTCATTGTGGCTGCCATGAAGAGGCTGGTTCCTTTGGGACTCAGGGTTTGTTTTCCAGGCGACCAGAACCTTATCATGTTGGCTAAGAACGGCTTCTCTCAGGTTGGTTGGAAATGTATAAACATGTAAAGTCTTTATTCCCCTCAAAATGTCCTTTGTTAAGTGATAATTCTGAGAGATGTTTGCACTGAATAATGCATGATCACATTTAACACCAGCAGACTGCAGTGGTTTCAATTCTTTGCTCTCCACAGAAAAACACTGACGATGAGATTCGAGAGCATATTTTCAACAACCTTTTACATTCTCAGGTTCAGGTAATGAGTCTCACTATATTTTTGTTGTTATGAATATTTTGGTTAAAGGTACTCATTGCAAACTCTGAAATCAAAGATTAAAAAAGATTATATTGAACTATATCAAATGGTGCATTTTCCTGCAGTACAACAGTTTACTGCAATAGTTTTCAAGATAGTATTAATAAACAGTGCTGAGACAAAGGTAAGCAGTGTAACAAAGCCTTTAATCTGTATATTCTACTAAACAGATTTTTGAATAAACATGTACTAATACATCAACATAATCCAACTTCTTAATCGAAGTTGCACATTTTTACCTTACAAACACATAAACTATGAATATGAGAAGGAAAATCTTACAAATCTCAGAAAAATCTGACTTTTTTTCTTACTTTCTCACTATTTTTTGACTGATCTTCATGACATTGCAGTGAGTATCTCAAAAACAAAACTAGGTTGCAGAAAAAAGCTGTGACTTAACTGAGTTTAATAAAGCTAGTTTAATAAAGAATATCACTTTTTTTCTATTTTGTTGATAGCATTCAGCCCATTTATTTATAGCTGACTAAATTTACCATTTAATTTGTGCAACAAGTGTCTGGTATATTAAACTGGGAAATGCTCTCCTAGCCTGTAAAATCCAGAGCTGTCATTTTAATAATCCTTGTCAGGGACTCATTGTTCACCGGAGACATGAATGTGACAAACACACCACACAGTGCAATATCTGCAGGCATCATTTCCGCATGTCTAATTCAGTGATAAATATGTTTATTTGTAAGTCAGTGACAGAATGGATGATCAAACTTATTTAGGAGAACTGTTTTTTTTCTATTTTAAATGGATCTTGTTTTACACTTGGTTGAATGAATTTGCTTTTGTTTTTTTTCTGTTGTCTTTTTTTGTGATTATTTTTTTAAGACTTAAGATTCCTAGAAATCAAAAACAGGTAAAATCATTAAAAAAAGTGCTTATTTATTTTAGTTTTTTTCATTTTAACATTCCTACTACAGGTGTTAGCTAAATTTTTTTCCTTATTAAAATAAATCCATAAACATGCCTGCTTTAGCCTTTCACTCGGAACCAAATAAAAAAATGCAACGTTCTCTCCTTACAGGCATCAAACAGCGACAGGCAGGAGATTCTTAATGCCCAACACCAAACACAGCTCGAGGCTCTCTCTGACACACAAAGGACTGTGGACAGGATTCTAGAAATAGCTCAGGCCCTTTATTACCTGGATCAGGTGAGCTTTACGATTCTATAAAGAAAGAAAGAAAAAAATGATTAAGACCGAGCAGAGCCTTCATCCTTTGCCTTCTTGGCCTCTGTAAATACAGTGACATTGAGTGCATCCATCCCCCCAATGATTAGACCGAGCGCCGAGAATTGTGTGTGTTCAGTGAAGTGAAATGAAGGTAGTAGTTGTTGAACTGTCTCCATCATTCATCTCCTCCAAGATTATTATCTCTTGCTGACATTGTTGCAACATTTTTATATTTACCTGATTGTTGGTCATGGATTCACAGAAAAAGTGACTTTTGATCGATTTTGAGAGCTGGCAGCCAAATAACATGTCAGATATCTCTTGTTTTTCATGTTAGACTCGCAGGTTTAGATGTCAGAAATGTATTTAAATTAGCAGCAGAAAAACCTGTCATTAATAATAACTTCAAGATCTACGTGACTTTTTGATTAAAACATCACCAAACAAAACATATGACTAAGTTTACAGCCTTAAATCAGAAGGACTTTTAAGAGTTTTATAGTTCTATGTATCACTTACGTAGTACAGTAGCCAGATATAAACCCACCTTCCTACATTATTGCAGGTTTATTTGTTTTAAATTATTCTTACACTTTGATGCTGGTAAACGATCTGCAATGATAAGTCAAACCAATCCTTTATTTACTGCAGGTTCTTGGAAACTGGAGGTTTATGTGCACGTCATTTGAGCATTTTTTTTTAACAGGTGGAACACCCACAGAGAAGTAAAAAGCCTGCATGGTACAAAGTTTTATCTAAACAGAGAAAACATGCAGTGGTGGCCTGCCTAAGGATGACTCCACTTTACAACTTACCTCGGTAAAAATACTTGGTACTTAATACTTAAAAAATAAATAAATAAAATAAAAACTCTCTAATGTACGTATATTTAAAGAATGTGTGCGGTTTGCACATTTCTTTCATCATAAACATCTGTTTCTTTGTGGGGAAAATGTAGAAGTTTCTTATTTTTAATCAACAAATTTTATTTTTCTTGTTGCCCACCTTTGTTACTTTTATTCCTTCAAATTTTTTTTTTTACTAGTTTCTCTTCCCTTTCAGTCACCGAGCAGTCAACCTGTTCCTCCAAGGCTACACTAAATTCTGGGTTTCCTCTGAAAACTTTCAAGAGATGCTTGTGGAGAGTTTAGCTGTGAGTTGAAGATAAAGGCTATTCTTCCATTAAAGAAAACTATTATAGCATTTAGAAGCTTATGGTTGGATTTTTGTTTAACAGAACACATATCTATTATCTTTTAATTAAATTATATAAAATCCAACTAAACATTGTTCAGATTATCAAAAATAAATCAAGACAGCTAGTTTTGTTCTTTAAGCATTAGCCCAGGGTTTCTTGACTTTCTATGATTCTTTTTAAAAAACAAAATTTTTAGCTCAAGATCAAATTTGAATGATTTAATTAGTGGCAGGCGGTATGTTTGTGTTTTATGTTTGAAAGGCGCAAACATGGTGTGTACCTGTAGTCAGACATAAAACACTGACTGACTAGTGTGTAACATAAAATAAGGACACTTATTAGATGTTTTGCCCTCTTTCCCTGGACTCCAGAGGGGTGGAGTGATAAAAGTGTGCGAAGGTGACAAAGGGGAGGTAAAGGATGTGGATGAAGGTGCCAAGCTGATCGATCCACTTCTACAACTCATTACACTCTTCAGTCGAAATGCTCTGACTGGAAGCAGGTTAGTGTGTGTTTGTTATGCAGGACAAACTCTGTCTGTTTTTATTACTGGTTGGAAATGTCAATGCTAAATTGCCCTAAAGTGTAAAGAGTTATTATGATTTTCTTATTATTAACTTGTTGACTTTCATTTTTTTACTTCAAAAGCCTGAATTGTATAATTTTTCTGAGTTTCTTAACGGGCTTTAAATATACAGATTTTATCCTGCAGAAATATATAGCCCCTTTCATAAGACAGCTCAGTCCAGGTCTGATGCGTGTTCTGTCCTCCCCCAAGCTTTCAGAAAAAACACGAAGGCGG